>SJYT01037273.1:248916-509595 GCA_006410635.1 Cephalophus harveyi
CCGCTGGATCATGGAAAAAGCAAGAGAGTTCCAGAAAAACATCTATTTCTGCTTTATTGACTATGCCAAAGCCTTTGACTGTGTGGATCACAATAAACTGTGGAAAATTCTGAAAGAGATCTGCATACCAGATCACCAACAGACTGGTTCCAAATAGGAAAAGGAGTACGTCAAGGCTGTAAATTGTCACCCTGCTTATTTAACTTCTATGCAGAGTACATCATGAGAAACGCTGGACTGGAAGAAACACAAGCTGGAATCAAGATTGCTGGGAGATATATCAATAACCTCAGATATGCAGATGACACCACCCTTATGGCAGAAAGTGAAGAGGAACTAAAGAGCTTCTTGATGAAAGTGAAAGAGGAGAGTGAAAAAGTTGGCTTAAAGTTCAACATTCAGAAAATGAAGATCATGGCATCCGGTCCCATCACTTCATGGCAGACAGATGGGGAAACAGTGGAAACAGTGGCTGACTTTATTTTGGGGGGCTCCAAAATCACTGCAGATGGTGACTGCAGCCATGAAATAAAAAGACACTTACTCCTTGGAAGAAAAGTTATGACTAACCTAGATAGCATATTAAAAAGCAGAGACATTACTTTGCCAACAAAGGTCTGTCTAGTCAAGGCTATGGGTTTTCCAGTGGTCATGTATGGATGTGATAATTGGACTATAAAGAAAGCTGAGTGCTGAAGAATTGATGCTTTCGAACCGTGGTGTTGGAGCAGACTCTTGAGAGTCCCTTGGACTGCAAGGAGATCCAGCCAGACCCTCCTACAGGAGATCAGTCCTGGGTGTTCATTGGAAGGACTGATGCTGAAGCTGAAGCTCCAATACTTTGGCCACCTGATTTGAAGAGCTCACTTGAAAAGACCCTAATGCTGCGAAAGATTGAGGGCAGGAGGAGAAGGGGACGACAGTGGATGAGATGGCTGGATGGCATCACCAACTTGATGGACATGGGTTTGGGTGGACCCGGGAGTTGCTGATGGATGGGGAGGCCTGGCGTGCTGCAGTTGGTGGGGTCGCAAAGAGTCAGACACGACTGAGTGACTGAACTGAACTGAACCATGAGAGCAGTGTCTAAAGCCAGCAATTAGTTTCCTCAGCTTTTCCTGTTTCTTGCCACATCCTATTAAGTCATTCTTGTAAAGGTGTTTGCAGCTAATAAAGTTCTTGCAGCATGTTTTTATTATTTCATGGGACATTGTACACTTTGTCTCTGACATCACGGGTTTTAGAGTAGCCACCCCAAAAAGGTGTCTGTGAAGCTGATTTGTTGTGTGATCTTGAATAAGTTATTTAAATTTTCTATGCCTCGGTTCCCTCTTTTATAAAATTGGGAAAATAATATCTGCATTTTAACACAGAAAAAACGAATGAACTACATAAAGACACTTAATAAAAGGATGCATGTTAGGACTTCCCTGTCAGTCCCGTGGTTAAGATGGTTCGCTTCCAGTGCAAGGGGTATGCGTTCGATCCCTGGTCAGGGAACTACAATCCCACATACCTCGCACTGTGGCCGAAAGCTTTTTTAAAAAAGGATGCACGACAAGCACTTAGTTCCTATCTTGATAGCTAGACGTGGATTTCCAAACCTAGCCGCACACTTAAGAGGCATAGAGGGGCTGTGTTGTCATCATTAGTATTGCTGTGCTGACGGACAAGAAATTAGGTGTCAGGTGCGATTATCCAATTCTCTAGGCAGTTACTGGTTTATGCGTAAATTAACACATAGTTTTTGTGGTTTATATACTTCAGCCTTCTCAGAGTACAAACAGCACGTATTGGTTTCCCGGACTCTGATGAGAATAAGGACTGTGACCAGAGAGAATTTCTAAGCCTGTAATGATAACAGTGACATGCAGGTTGTTGGAGAATTTATCAGTATTATTGTTGCCTTCTAAGCCCCTTTAGAAACTCCTCCCAGGCTTCCCAAGCTCACTGTGTGCCTCCCATGCCAACTTCTATAACGTCTATTATTTTAACTCTCATATTGCAGGGTAATTGTGAATCTGCGTCTTTGCTCTACTGTATATGTATTGAGAAGAGCCTATATCTTTTCATCTTTGCCTCTCAAATGCGTAGAACAGCAGCTGGCATGGAAGAAGCACTCAATACTTGTCTGCTGAATTACTGAAATGACCTGACCAAGATTACAGAGAATAAATGATGAATTCAGGACTTAAACCCATATCTTGTGACTACAAATCCCTTATATTGTTTCCATAGACTTTAGCTAAAGCAGGGTGATTGAGTCTCATGTCTTAAGAGTGGGAGATTCTACCTACTCCTCATAGAAATTAATCCCAGTAAAGGACAGAAAGATACAGCCTAGGCTCGACAGTATTAAAAACCCCAAACTACAAACTCGTATTGTGAGCAGATTCAGTATGATTTTTTTTTTAATATCACCAGCTGAGTACTATTCTCGCCTAGGAAAATGCTAGTGTGTAAGAGAGTGTGTGTGTGTGTGTGTGTACACGTGCACGCGTGTGTGTACATGCTTGCACATGTGCATGTGTGCAACTACACTAATCTGGCTCTAAGTGCTTTAAGTATAATTTATAGTTCTTTCTCTTATGATAACATTTGACCTAATTTTTGTCTAAGCAAAAAACTCCCAACTAACAGTGGCCCTATAGGCAGGAAATAGCTAACAGAGCAAAGAATACATTTGTTGAATAGAATCAGCATTTGGTCTTCCTCATACACAGAACTACCTACGAGAATAGGAGATGGTTGCCAGGTTCTGTGCTTCAGAAGCGTACTTCTCTCAGTTGGCTCCGAGGTCTGTCTGAAAAACAATATTCCTCAAGCAGACTAATTCTCAGTTTCAGCAGAGAATGAAAACGGCTCGATGTTCATAGGCTGAGAAAGACTGTGAGGTTTCATTACTCCCACCAGACCCTTTCCTGTGGTCCTGCTGCTTAGGAGAGCAAGTTCTTTGGTTACTAGTGAAGATGAGGCTGCTCAGGGCCCTCGGGGCTTATTTCTCATATAAGCACAGCATTCTGATGAGAGCTTGTCCAACCGCGTGCTCTGCTCTTTCCTAGATGCTCCCATGAACTGGTTGAGGCAAGCAGCCAAAACACGTGAAAGGTGGGGCCGGTAGAATAAAAATCCAGCAGGAGACGGGACTCGCGGTGATCACAGGGCATCTCCTGCACATCTGGTCAATCAGAAAGGAAGACTCGCATTCGTGCAGGTTTCTTAAGAATGAGTGAACTTTTGAATTAAACCTAAGTAGATGGCGACTTAATGAGTTGAAAATACAGAGCAGTTATACTCCCCTGGGGATCCGAGAAGATAGGGCAGTGGTTGAACTCAGATTAGCTGAGCTTTTCCACTAATAGCTTCGCATCAAACCCTCATCGTTAAGAATACATAGTACCTTTAGTCGCACTCTTAATCCAGTTTAGCAGCTTTTGATTGTGACTATTCATTCCAGGCTTTACTAAGTGCTGGTCTGTAAGGCTCTGGAATTCAGAGAAATCAAGAATCTACCGTAAACCACTCTGCCAGGAAGCAGCCTAAGTGATAAATGTGTGACTTGTATCTTCATTATCATGCCACCTTTGTTCTCGTGTCACTTTCAGATTCTGAGCCAAACTTAAAAAAATTAGGTATTCAGGAAGCCCTTGGACAGATGCCATCCATCACACAGTGACACTTCCATAGGCACACAACAAACCACTCTATCATGATTTGATAGAAACAAGGAAAATGATAACAAGGTACAAATATCCTCTGAGACAAACAGGTCAACCCAAAATACATCCTACTAGCCTGACCTACTACCCTACATCTGCGGAAATGAAATTAAAAAAAAAAAGAAGCATACACTCTTCCATGGCAAAACTTTACATAGATTTTGGAGGATCCTTGCGTTTGGTTGCTCTTTGGAGAAATGGGCTATTCTGATATTTATGGTCCTATTTTAAATGAACTGATTAAAGTAATATGTTGTTATTTTCCCTCAAAATACTTCCATTATTTCAGAAAAAAAAAAAAGTTAAATCTCCTAAGACACTAAAGGTCTTCCATGGCATGACTCTAAGTTACTTTTGGGTTTCTACTATATATTTTTATGGGAGAAGGAAATAGCAACCCTCTACAGTATTCTTGCCGAGGAAATCCCATGGACAGAGGAGCTTGGCAGGCTACAGTCTCCGGGTTCACAACAAGCTGGACATGACTTAACGTCTAAATAACAGCAACATATGTCTCTAGAGCCCCAGTCTTACAGAAAAGTCAGTGCACCTAGTTCCACACACCTGCCCTACAAGCTTTGCTTCCTGATGTCGTCCCAAGCGCGAATGTTCATGTACCAAACATCTGTCCACTGACATCATATTCATTCTGGAAAGTCTTACTTACATACTTTCTCTTATTTGAATAAGTCTCAATTCAGCATTAAGAAAAGGCCATTATGGGGACTTCCCTGATGGTTCAGTGGCTAACACTCCACCCTACCAAGGCAAGGGGCCCGGAGTTTGATTCCTGGTCGGGGAATTAGATCCCACATGCTACAACTAAGAGCTCACATGCCTCATCTAAAGATCCCACATGCAGCAACGAAGATCAGAGATCCTGTGTGCTGCAACTGAGACCCGAGAAAACTAGGTAAATATCAAAAAAGAAGTCATCATGAGTCATTACTGGTGACACGCAATAGCAGTTAACAAGTAGATCTTATCTCCTAAGGGGAACCTATCAACGTCTTTTGCCTGCCTAGATGTTGTGTTGAGGATTCTGAAACTGCCCACCAGTGGGAAACAAACAAGGTTAGTGATTAATTAATAATTTCTGCAAGGGACACTGGAGAGGGCAGCCATAGTCTTGCCATTTCTGCAACAGACTACACTTAGTGATACTGTTGTTATTTCTTATCTGATCCTATATGCTCTACAATGCCTTGCTTCTCTACATTTAGTAGGTGCTTAAGGTATGCTCTTTGGATAAACTGCATTGCAAGAAGAAATGCTGCATTCAGGCTGGAAGCAAGGATAGATTGCTGGCTATTCAGGTTGTAATAAGATAGAAAGGTTTCTGATAGATGCCAAGGATTTCCTGCCTAGAGATTTTAGGACACAGGTTACAACCCTTTTATGCAGGATGCTTTACATCCAGTTCTGTTGAAGCAAGGTGATATACTTAGTCAGCTCTTGGGTACTTTTCGCATCGAAGAGTCAATGATTTCTAGAGTTTCGGAAAATCATTAAATATTGCGCAGACTATAATATTTATGAACACAATGTTGGTGTCAGAGCTGCTGAAATCCGACCTGTCTGAGGCCTCTCCAGCTCCAGTGCAGCCCTGGGAACATAGCAACAGCAGCAATTCAAAATTCCCCAGTTCTTATCCTTCCTTCTCACACGGAGCTTCTGGCCACTTGAGCTTTACCCTGTTATTTCTAGGAACCCACAGACTCTCCCTTGAACTGCAAGGAGATCAAACCAGCCAATCCTAAAGGAAATCAGTCCTGAATATTCATTGGAAGGACTGATGTTGAAGCTGAAGCTCCAATACTTTGCCCACCTGATGCAAAGAACTGACTCCTTGGAAAAGACTCTGATGCTGGGAAGGACTGAAGGTAGGAGGAGAAGGGGACAACAGAGGATGAGACAGTTGGATGGCATCACCAACTCGATTGATGTGAGTTTGAGTAAACTCCAGGAGTTGGTGATGGACAGGGAGGCCTGGCGTGCTGCAGTCCATGGGGTCACAGAGTCAGACATGACTGAGCGACTGAACTGAACTGAACAGACTCTCGTATATTCTTTCTCTTCAGATCTTACCTATAATCCATATCTCCACTGGGTTTTGCCTGCAGCCCTTCTCCACAGGGGATCACAGAGCGTCTGTCATTATCTTCAACACCTCCCATCCCAATCTCAGGGCACCCCCTCTTCCTGGCAGGTAGGGGCCTGTGCCCTGACAGAAAGGTTCCTTTCGGTCTGGCTGACTACGTCACCTCCATGGGACCTCACTACAGCTAAACCTAAGTCCACAGGGGCTTGTTGCTGAGCCTTGCAGAACCACCAACAATGGGGTGGGGCCCTCCTAACTGGTTCATCCTCTCACACACTCCCAAGGAGCGTCTATTGTTGCCCACAAGCTGGAGGAACTGTAGCATGTGACTCAGTGGTCTCCTCTGCCACACCTGGGACTTCCTGCTGGAAGAAGCAGCATCCACCTCACTTTACAGAGGATTTCACTGTAGGATAACTTATATGCAGAGTACATCATGAGAAACACTGGGCTGGAGGAAGAACAAGCGGGAGTCAAGATTGCCAGGAGAAGTATCAATAACCTCAGATATGCAGATGACACCACCCTTATGGCAGAAAGTGAAGAGGAACTAAAGAGCCTCTTGATGAAAGTGAAAGAGGAGGGTAAAAAAGTTGGCTTAAAGCTCAAAATTCAGAAAACTAAGATCATGGCATCTGGTCCCATCACTTCATGGGAAATAGATGGGGAAACAGTGGAAACAGTGGCTGACTTTATTTTTCTCGGCTCCAGAATCACTGCAGATGGTGAGTGTAGCCATGAAATTAAAAGACGCTTGCTCCTTGGAAGAAAAGTTATGACCAACCTAGACAGCATATTAAAAAGCAGAGAAATTACTTTGCCATGAAATGTCTGTCTAGTCAAGGCTATGGGTTTTCCAGTAGTCATGTATGGATGTGAGAGTTGGACTATAAAGAAAGCTGAGCACAGAAAAATTGATGCTTTTGAACTGTGGTGTTGGAGAAGACTCTTGAGAGTCCCTTGGACTGCAAGGAGATCCAACCAGACCCTCCTACAGGAGATCAGTCCTGAGTGTTCATTGGAAGGACTTATGTTGAAGCTGAAACTCCAATATTTTAGCCACCTGATGCGAAGAGCTGACTCATTTGAAAAGACCCTAATGCTGGGAAAGATTGAAGGCAGGAGGAGAAGGGGATGACAGAGGATGAGATGGTTTGATGGCATCAGCAACTCAATCAACATGAGTT
Source organism: Cephalophus harveyi (assembly GCA_006410635.1). Taxonomy (NCBI): domain Eukaryota; kingdom Metazoa; phylum Chordata; class Mammalia; order Artiodactyla; family Bovidae; genus Cephalophus; species Cephalophus harveyi. The sequence goes on from SJYT01037273.1 coordinate 255,924, forward strand.
TGAGTAAACTCCGAGAGTTGGTGATGGACAGGGAGGCCTGGCATGCTGCAGTCCATGGGGTCACAAAGAGTTGAACACGACTGAGTGACTGAACTGAACTGAACTGAACGTTGTAGGCACCGTCTGCAAAGTGATGTGAGTTGTAGTAAAGAAGCATATTCCCTGTCTTGGAAATCCTAGCCAGAACAGTCACTGATAATTGGGGGGCAGTCAGATTAAATGTGCTTTGAGACATTAAAAGAAAAATCTCCATTTCCTTGGCATCTTAGTGGTTTTAGTGAATGTCTTTTGACTTTTCCTTTAGCTATTAATCCAGAATCTTATTGCACTTTCTTTACAAAACATTTTTTTTTTTTTTTTGCTTCCTTTAAATTGAGGTGCACTTCTTTCTCAGGAGAGTTCATATAAGTGTTTTCTGATAGAAAGCCTTGAAAATAAGTTTGGAAGCAGAAATCTAGCTATTTTCCTCATTTCTGCTGAACTTCACAGGTCTCGTTTTCAGAGTGATCAGTTACACTGAAATGTTTATAAGGATGTGGAAAAGAAAGCTATTAAATGTCCTTTAAAGTGAGATAATCCTCAGGCGTGTGGCAAACCAATTGTCTTAAGAGACCTTTTATTAAACTCCACCATCACTCTCCTTTCTAAATGAACTGCTATTAAATTTCCAAATCAATGTCTCTACCAGTTGCATTACATTTTTAATGGAAATGAATTGACACCTTGATTCAGTTCCATGTAGCCTGAACTAGCTTGGGGAAAGGAGATGGTAGAAGAAAAGAAAAATGAGACTTCTGCTCTTACGTGTATTTGTGTAATAGCTCAGCTGGTAAAGAATCCGCTGGTAACGCAGGAGACCTCGGTTCAGTTTCTGGGTTGGGAAAATCCCCTGGAGCAGGAAACAGCTACCCACTCCAGTTTTCTGGCCTGAAGAATTCCATGGACTGTATAGTCCATGGGGTCGCAAAGAGTTGGACATGACTGAGCGACTTTCACTTTCAAAATTTTATATGAGACAGTTAGATAGCATCACTGACTCAATGGACATGAATCTGAGCAAACTCTGGGAGATGGTGAAGGACAGGGAAGCCTGGTGTGCTGCAGCCCATGGGGTCACAACGAGTTGGACATGACTTAATGAGTGAACAACAACAAAACCTTATGTATTTAAAACACATGTATGTACATCTGTGTATAAGACCACACACAGAAAATGAACACAGCATTATCTTCATCAGTGAGTGATCACAGTTATAGATAAACACGGGAACACACAAGCCTGATATCTGTGTGAGTGGGTAGCTCTACACTGTTTATAACCAATATGTGCTATTGGTTTAGCTTAAAGTTGAAAGTGAAAGTGAGAGACACCCAGTCATGTCTGGCTGTTTGTGACCCCATAGACTATACAGTCCATGGAATTCTCCAGGCCAGAATACTGGAGTGGGTAGCCTTTCCCTTCTCCAGGGTATCTTCCCAACCCAAGGATCGAACCCAGGTCTCCTGCATTGCAGGTGGATTCTCTACCAGCTGAGCCACAAAGGAAGCCCAGCTTAAAGTTATGAGTGGATTAATGAAAATACAGGTGTGCTGCTTCAAGGATAATAATTATTAAGGATAATTTATTGTACTTTTCTTTCTTTTGTATATAATGTATGTATAATAGCATCACCCAATGATTAGCTGCTGTTCCTGGGAAGTGTTCTCCTATCCCCATTAGGATGAGGAGATATATCAAAGTTCAAATAAAAGGTAATGTATAGAAAATAGTGAATACTATTTTCAAAACCTCAGATAAATGTTGTCATAGAGGAATATTGAAGAATGTAACTTTGTTTCTTTAAATCCTCACTTCAATTATTTAAAATCAATTTTAGAAGGAAATATCTCCAAATATATTAGCTATTTTCCTGCCTTTGAAAACAGAATACACATCTTGAATATAAAATAGTGCCTTAAAAACAGTTTCTTACCGTGATAATCTGCCAATGAAACATCTTGGGACAGACTTCGTAATTTTTCCTCTTGTACTACATGCTCTCAGATTGATGTTCTCATTTAGGTTTTATGCTTGTTTCCATCATTTTACTGTTTCTATTAACACTAACACTGATACCAATAACCAAGTATGTTCAGTTCAGTTCAGTCGCTCAGTCGTGTCTGACTCTTTGTGACCCCATGAATCGCAGCACGCCAGGCCTCTCTGTCCATCACCATCTCCCAGAGTTCACTCAAACTCACATCCATCGAGTTGGTGATGCCATCCAGCCATCTTATCCTTTGTCATCCTCTTTTCCTCCCGCCCCCAATCCCTCCCAGCATCAGAGTCTTTTCCAATGAGTCAACCAAGCATGTTAGAACTGTACGTAAAATACGAGTAATGTATCATGATGGAGTACTGAGAAGTACTTAATATGACTAAGATACATGAGCTTCATGTCATCGAGTTTGGCTATTAAAAGCTCTTTATTCTTTTCTTGGTTTTTGACTCATCAATTTGTCATAGAAGAGGTTGCTGAATGTTTGATTTCCAAACAGTTGAGGGGCTATTATTTTTTCATAGCTCTTTATCTATATTTGTTAATATACACACATATATCTTTGCAACCCAGTGGACTGTAGCCCACCATGCTCCTCTGTCCATGGGATTTTCCAGGCAAGAGTACTGGAGTGGGTTGCTATTTCCTTCACCAGAGGATCTTCCCGACCCAGGGATCGAACCCAGGTCTCCTGCATTGTAAGCAAGATGCTTTACCGTCTGAGCCACCAGGGAAGTCCTATACATGTATATAGCTGAAGTTAAAAATGACATCACATGACTGAGCGACTTCACTTTGACTTTTCACTTTCATGCATTGGAGAAGGAAATGGCAACCCACTCCAGTGTTTTTGCCTAGAGAATCCCAGGGATGGGGGAGCCTGGTGGGCTATGGGGTCGCACAGAGTCGGACACGACTGAAGCGACTTAGCAGCAGCAGCAGCAGCAGCAACGTGATTATATCAGAATTATCTACAACTGTGCAGATTACGCAGCAACATAAAATGCTTATGATGGAACATTATCTTAAAAAAAGAAAGCAAGATGCTGAGTGGTATATAAACTATAACAGGAATTATCAAAAATTCTCTAAGGCTGTGGAAAAAAGGCCAAAAAGAAATAAGTGAAAAGAGGCACCCATTATTAGGTTAAGGTGATGGCATCACACTTTTCTATGTTTCCAAAATTTCTGCAGGGTGGCATGCTCAGTCACTCAGTCATGTTTGCATCTTGTGACCCCGTGGACTGTACCCTGCCAGGCTCCTCTGTCCATGGGATTCTCCAGACAAGAATACTGGCATTAGCATTGCTACATTAATTAAAGAAGGAGGTTATCAGTGTGAGGTGGTTCTCATACCTTAGCAGCCTAACTTAAACAAATGAAACCTAAGCCCAGAGTGCATCACTGGGATGACCCAGAGGGATGGGATGGGGAGGGAGGCGGGAGGGAGGTTCAGGATGGGGAGCACATGTACACCCATAGCTGATTCATGTCAATGTATGGCAAAACCACTACAATATTGTAAAGTAATTAGCCTCCAATTAAAATAAATAAATTAAAAAAATTTTTTTTAATTAAAAAAAAGAAAAGAAGAACTGGAAACCAAAGGACGACCAATTACAAACAGCCAACCAGGCTTTCTCAATGCAACTGCTAAAGCTGTAGCCAATCAAATACTTCCTTGCTTTGCTTTCGCCTCTTTTCTATAAAAGTCTTGCCCCGACCTCCCGTCGCAGAGTGGCCTAACCACTTCCGGTTTGGCACTGCCCAATTAAAATAAAGTTTTGCTCAAAAAAAAAAAAAAAACTCTTAAAATTTTTCAGAGGCTTCAGTTTATCTTTCAAGAATGTCATTTCAAAAGTTAACAAGCAAAGGTATAACAGAAAAGTCCAGCAAGGGGCCCACAGTTCCTGCCACACCCCCCTCACTGGACATTTGGTTTCCATCAGTAAGCATCAGTGCATGCCTCGAAGCTCTGAATCTTGGACCCAAGGTCTACCCAAGGCTTTGTTAGAGAAAGCATCCTCCCATTAGGTTCATTTACCTAGCAACAGGGATCCTTACAATGTGAAAGGAAATTGGGCTTATTAGAGAACAGAGTTCTTTTTTTTGTTTTGTTTTGTTTTCAATTTTTGGCAGTTAGTGATCTCTTTAGTGAGAAACCTATATGCAGGTCAGGAAGCAACAGTTAGAACTGGACATGGAACAACAGACTGGTTCCGAATAGGAAAAGAGTACATCAAGGCTATATATTGTCACCCTGCTTATTTAACTTATATGCAGAGTACATCATGAGAAGTGCTGGGATGGAAGAGGTACAAGCTGGAATCAAGATTGCAAGGAGAATGGGGTGGGAGGTGGGAGGGGGGTTCAGGATTGGGAACTCATGTACACCCGTGGCAGATTCATGTCAATGTATGGCAAAACCAATACAGAATTGTAAAGTAAAATAAAATAAAAATAAAAATTAAAAAAAAAAAAAGATTGCAGGGAGAAATATCAATAACCTCATATATGCAGATGACACCACCCTTATGGCAGAAAGTGAAGGGGAACTAAAAAGCCTTCTTGATGAAAGTGAAAGAGGAGAGTGAAAAAGTTGGCTTAAAGCTCAACATTCAGAAAATGAAGATCATGGCATCTGGTCCTATCACTTCATGGCAAATAGATGGGGAAACAGTGGAAATAGAGTCAGACTTTATTTTTTGGGCTCCAGAATCACTGCAGATGATGACTGCAGCCATGAAATTAAAAGACGCTTACTCCGTGGAAGGAAAGTTATGACCAATCTAGATAGCATATTGAAAAGCAGAGATATTACTTTGCCAACAAAGGTCCGTCTAGTCAAGGCTATATTTTTTCCAGTGGTCATGTATGGATGTGAGAGTTGGACTGTGAAGAAAGCTGAGGGCCAAAGAATTGATGCTTTTGAACTGTGGTGTTGGAGAAGACTCTTGAGAATCCCTTGGACTGCAAGGAGGTCTAACAAGTCCATCCTAAAGGAGATCAGTCCTGTGTGTTCATTGGAAGGATTGATGCTAAAGCTGAAACTCCCATACTTTGGCCACCTCATGCGAAGAGTTGACTCATTGGAAAAGACCCTGAGGCTGGGAGGGATTAGGGGCACAAGGAGAAGGGGATGACAGAGGATGAGATGGCTGGATGCCATCACCGACTCAATGGACGTGAGTTTGAGTGAACTCCAGGAGATGGTGATGGACAGGGAGGCCTGGCGTGCTGCAGTCCATGGGGTCGCAGAGAGTCGGACACGACTGAGTGACTGAACTGAACTGAACTGAACTGAGGGATCTTAGTTCTCCCACCAGCGATGGAACCCAGGCCACAGCTGTGTAAACACCAAGTCCTAACCACTAGACTGTCAGGGAACTCCAAACTACCACTATTTTTGAAGAATATTTGCAATATAATCCCAAGAGGAGTATCTTCTGGCACGAAATTAAAATTTTCCATTTCCATAACATTTAAGAATACATTTCGCATTTAAGATCTTAACCATTTAAGATCTCCATCTCAGTTGTGACTGTTTATCAGTCTAGTCCCTTAGCATGCATTAACTAAGCTCCTACTGTGTGCCAGGCAGTACAGCGCACACACACTGAACAATACTCAAATGGCAACATGGGGCTAAGTTCATCGTTCTGCATAAAAGTCTTCATTCCACAGTTTCGGCCTCAGTTTTGTTTTGTAAAAAATAGCTTCAACATGGGCTTCGGTCCTCTCCTTTCCATAGTTCTCCCTTTTGCTCTCTGCTAACAAGTAACTCCTTGTCGGCTTGATTTTGGAATACAGTAGAAAAGAGAGAGACAGACTTTCCACAGACAGATGAGGTCTGCTCACAGTTAATTTCTTACTTTGTTGGATGAAATTTTAAGGACAATACAAGTGCTCTCTTAAAGAAGTCAAAGTGACTCTTGCAGACTAAGAGAACTCTGCGTTCTGGTGAAACAAATGGCCTTTTAAAAGGAATAAGATAACGTTTATTGCAAGGATGCATGTGAACAATTCCATATCAGAGCCAAGAGAAAGAACTCAGTAAGTTGCAAAGATCTAGTATTCAGGCATGTGGAGAGCATGCTAAACAGAAGCATTTTTCTTCTTCCTTTCAGAAGCATTTTTTTTTGTAAACAGTACACAAAAGCCATATATATGATAATAATCTCACGACATTAGACCTTCTCCATGCTGACTAGAAATACTAATTCCCGAGGTGAAATAGCTGCTGGGCTGTGGATGACAATACTACCATCTGATGCTACAAAGCCGCAGAATGATGCTCAGCATTAAGGGCGACTTTTCACAGTGATAGCTTTGCACTCCACTCCATTTTCTCTGCAAAAGGATGAGCAAGCACCTGGCAGCAGAGACTCAACTGCAAAAGGGAGAGTGGGGAAGGACCTAGAAAAGATCTGAGGGCGTGTGTGATGGGAAGAGCTATGCAGCATGGGGGCTGGTCAAGAAGAAAGGAGACTGAAACACCTCAGGGCATTTCTGCGCTTTCCCTCATGAAATGTAAACACATCAAGCACATAATCAAACTGTAAATAAAAAACCACAGCTTTGAGAAAGACTCCCAGATGCAGCTGTATGTAAATATGCACAAACACACACACACACGTCACACATACAACATTATGGTTTTATTTAATGTTTTTTTCTTAAAAATCATATCCTAGGAGAGAATTGAAACAAAACAGGTGTTCCCTTTTCTGTAACCATTTGTGGTTGCCTGGCAGCATGTGGGGAGGGGTGTGGGGGGGCACTCAAGTCTTCAGAGTAGTTACTTGTTTGCACCAATAGAGGGCTAACCATCTCCCCTCCGATGCCTTAACTGTGGTCCAATGCCCTCATCAAGCCACTTCCTCCCTGATTTTTCCAGGAGTACCTTCTGCTGCTGTTTTTTCCCTCTCTTTCACACTGACTTCTTTCCTCAAGTATTTATTGAACCATTTCAGGCTCCAGAAGGCTGATATATAGTATCGCACATTGCTCTACATTAGGGTTTTGCTTATATTAATAAATTCTATCATTTGTTGAACCTGCTTATCAATATATAAACTAAGAGGAAGGGGCTGGTCTGTACGCTTCACCTCTGCCCTCAGCATTTAGAACAACGTCTGGAGCATCGTAAAATGCACTGAGAACCGTTGCTTTTGTTGTTGCATCAATCTCTTGGCAACCTCATGGACTGTAGCCCACCAGGGTTCCCTGTCCTTCATTATCTGCTCCAGAAATGATGAAGCAGCTGGGCCAAAGCAGAAACAACATTCAGCTGTGGCTGTGTCTGGTGGTGAAAGTAAGTCCAATGCTATAAAGAACAACATTCCTAACCTGGAATGTTAGGTCTGTGAATCGAGGCAAACTGGATGTGGTCAAGCAGGAAATGGTAAGATTGAACGTCAACATTTTATGAAGCAGTGAACAGAACAAAAATGGGCAAATTTAGTTCAGGTGACCATTATATCTACTACTGTTGGCAAGAATCCCTTAGAAGAAATGGAGTAGCCCTCGCAGTCAACGAAAGAATTCGAAATGCAGTACTTGAGTGCAACTTCAAAAAACAACAGAATGATCTCGGTTCATTTCCAAAGCAAACCATTCAACATCACAGTAATCCAAGCCTATGCCCCCACCACTGACGCCAAAGAAGCTAAAGTCAATCAGTTCTATGAAGACCTACAACATCTTTTAGAACTAACACCACCACCAACAACAAAAAAATGTCCTTTTCATCACAGGTGATTGGAATGCAAAAGTAGGATGTCCAGAGATACCTGGAATAACAAGCAGGTTTTGCCCTAGAGCACAGAATGAAGCAGGGCAAAGGCTAGCAGAGTTTTGTCAGGAAAACACACTGGTCATAGCAAACACCCTTTACCAAAAACCCAAGAGACAACTCTACACATGCGCATCAACAGATGGTCAATAGCAAAATCAGACTGAGTATGTTCTTTGCAGCCAAAGAAGGAGAAGCTCTACACAGTTAGAAAAAACAAGACCTGGAGCTGACTGTGGCTCAGTCATCAGCTCCTTATTGCAAAATTCAGGCTTAAGTTGAAGAAAGCAGGGAAAACCAATAGGCCATTTTGGTATGATCTGAGTCAGATCGCTGATGATTATACAGTGGAGGTGACGAACAGGTTCAAGAGATTAGATCTGGTAGACAGAGTGCCTCAAGAACTATGGATGGAGGTTCATAACACTGTACAGGAGGCAGTGATCAAGACCATCCCCAAGAAAAAGAAATGGAAGAAGGCAAAGTGATTGAGGAGGCTTTACAAATAGCTGAGGGAAGAAGAGAAGTGAAAAGTTAAGGAAGAAAGGAAAAGATACACCCAACTGAGTACAGAGTTCTAGAGTATAGCAAGGAGAGATAAGGAGGTCTTCTTAAATGAACAATGCAAAGAAATAGAGGAAAACATTAGAAAGACTAGCAATCTCTTTAAGAAAATTGAAGATACTAAAGGAACATTTCATGCAAGGATGGGCACTATAAAGGACAGAAACGTTAAGGAGCTAACAGAAACAAAAGAGATTAAGAAGAGGTGGCCAAGAGTACACAGAAGAACTATACAAAAGAGTTCTCAATGACCCGGATAACTATGGTGATGTGGTCATTCACCTTGAGCTAGATATCCTGGAGTGTGAAGTCAAGTGGGTCTTAGGAAGTGTTACTACAACTGAAGCTAGTGGAGGTGATAAAATTCCAGCTGAGCTATTTAAAAACCCTAAAAGATGATGCTGTTAAAGTGCTGCACTCAAAATGTCAGCAGATTTGGAAAACTCAGAGGGGCCACAGGACTGGAAAAGATCAGTTTTCAGTCTCAAAGAAGGGCAATGCCAAAGAATGTTCATACTACCATACATTTGTGTTCATTTCACATGCTAGCAAGGTTATGTTCAAAATCCTTCAAAAATAGGCTTTAGCAGTATGTGAACCAAAACCTATGCATTTACCTATATGATTGTATGATCACTAATCCTCACTGATGCAGAGTTGGTTTTTATAGTCAGATTTTTCTTCTCATTTTACATACAAGGAATCTGGGATTCAGAGACACCAGCAACTCTGCACAGGGTCACACAGCTATTGAGGAGAGAACTGATTTTCAGACATTCATCTCTTTGATTTTGAAGTATGTTTAATTTCTACTACAATATACTTATTCAAAGAAAGAAAGGGCTTTTATGACCATAGAATACTTTATACAAATATAAATACCAAATTGCCCTCTTAATGAAGGACAAAGGGAACTTGGCCTATTGGTTGTCTTACAGGCGTCATACCCAGCATGGAACCTGTTACCTAGATTACCTCCTCCGCTCAATGTCAGCTCTTCGTTAACCATCTTCTGAATGTCTGCAAAGCTCAGATGTTCAGGTAAGTCTGAAATCCTTAATCTTATTCTCATTGGCATTGGAAAGCAGTTGCGAATTTATGATGCATGGTTTAAGACATCACTTATAAGGAATCAGTGGTTTCCCAGCAACTCCTCGGGCTTCAGAAGATGTAGGTGTTTCTAAACAAGTCCCGCTGGATGTGAGTCTATATGGGTGTGCATGTGACTGCTCCTCCACTCTCCCTGTCCTGCTCTCCCGCCTGCTGCTCCCCACCTTGCAGCATCGTCACCAAACTCTATGGCTCTGCATTTGTGGTCCCTCTTTTCTTCTAGGCATCCACAGAATTGTCATCGGAACAGGAGCAGTGAAAAGAAGATGAACCGAAAGACTAGCACAATCAACCTCTGCTGTCCAAATTCCCAGAGCCAGATTTCCTGAGAAGAGCTACAGAACAGACTTTTATTTTAATGTCTTCAAAGACTCAAACTAACTATTGCTCTTAGCGAGTAACAGGAAAGTTTTGAATATTCTTTTTGCTATAGGGGATTCTTAACAAAAGAAAGGGTGCCACCAGTTTGAACTTCAAGATATGTGGACCATCAAAACATCACCGTCAACTCTTTCTACATTTCAGTGACCAAAAGCCTCTGAAAACGTTTATTTGAGATAGCATGTAAACAGGAGAAGGTACGTCAAATTGTAACCCAGAAAACATATATAACTCTGTGCGAGTGGTACACGTTATGGTATACTGTGAAAGTGAAAGTTGCTCAGTCATCTCTGACTCTTTGCAACCCCACGAGCTGTAGCCTGCCAGGCTCCTCTGTCCATGGAATTCTTCAGGCCAGAATACTGGAGTGGGTAGCCATCCCCTTCTCCAGGAGATCTTCCTAACCCAGGGACTGAACTCAGGTCCATATTGCAGGCAGATTCTTTAAGGTCTGAGCCACCAGGGAAGGCCTATGGTACACTGAAGTTCGTTAAATTGTCAATAAGTACAGTACATTCATGCTGACTTTTGAAAAACTCAGAGAAATACCTTTACTGTTTAAATGCACTTATTAAAATATGCTTTACTATTTAAAATTATCTCAAAGGTTTAAAAGTAGATCCCTTCCATTTAACAGATCACCCTTAATTAATAACAATGAACCACGGTCAGCCTCAAATAGCCCCCTGCTTGCAACACTGTCCTTACAAGAAAATGGGACACACTTCTTATACTCTACTTTCCTCAATAATATGGGCAAAGCTGAAGCCTGTTTGTGTAGTATATAATACTAAGAAATGTGATGTTCATATGTCATGACATTATGCTTTAAATAATTAACTAAACCTGAATAAAGAAAATTGATCATTGGCTTGTTTTCAGAAAATTTTCAATTACACAATTACATTTAAGGGTAGAACACTGAACAAACAGCATTTTTCCTAGTCAAATATAGTTTTTCTTGCTGTTATTTTACATATGTGTTTTTATTTTTTATTTGTATATCTCTCTTGTTAAAGGGTAGACAAAGAGTTGTCAGACACAATTGAGTGAACACACAGCCTACATACATGCTTATCACAGAATAAAACTTCTTTCTAGTGGCATAAAAATAACCACTCATGATTGCTTAGATGCCAGAAATAGGAAGTAGACTGTCAAGACAATAACGGTGGTGGAGGTTTAGTCGCTAACTTGTGTCTGAGTCTTGTGACCTCATGGACTGTAGCCTGCCAGGCTCCTCTGTGCACGGCATTCCCAGGCAAGAAAACTGGAGTGGGTTGCCCTTTCGGTCTCCAGGGGATCTCTGGACCCAGGGATCGAGTCTTATCTCTTGCATTGCAGGCAGATTCTTTACCTACTGAGCCACCAGGAAATAATAAGAGATTCTAAAGAGAACTTTTTCTATTTTTAAAATAAAAGTTTAAGAAGCCTTCAGGCGACTGAAATAAGCTGCTTAATTAAGAGATAATATCAGGGAAAAGAACACTGTCAGAGTCTAATGACTCCCACAAGAGATTCACCAGGTACAGCCAGATAATTCCCAAAATGAATTTTGGTATAAAATTGAGATGTTTACAGGACTCCTTCTTGGCCATTTCTATTTAATTCTTTAAATAGAGTACTTATTTTTAAAACCATCATTTTGAGTCTCCCTTTTTGGGAATTGGATGGCTACAGTAAACAATGAAATGCTAAAATCATCCCACTTGGTTAACATGTCTTCCCAAGCACGATGGAAATTTGATTTTAATCTCGTCATCAGCAGATCACAATTAATCTTATTAGCCTAGTCCTATAACAAAAAAGAGAATTTTGATATCCGATGCCCTCATACATATCACGCTCTGCTTGTAAGGAAAGTATGCAGAGCTGTGAAACTGTGAAGTCAAGCCTGTTTTAATTTTACTGATAGTCTCCTAGAAGTCAGCAAGTTCAAAGTAAGTAGCCTCTCCTATCATTCTAGGAAAATATTGCAGGGGTGCGTTCTTGATCTTCAGTAGGATGACACCGTGCAGCTAAGGAGAGCAACAAGGAAATAACACACTGGCCTCGCAAAGTGGGGTCAGTGCCTCATCTGACAACATATGAGATGTCTGACCTTGACTGTGTCACGTAACTTCTCCAAATCTCAGTTTTCTTCTCTCACGCCTCAAAGACTTGTGGTAAGGATTAAATGACGCAACTACATGTAAGAGCTTAACACAGAGCCAACTATGCAACAGACAGTAAAACAACAAAGTTAGTTCTCACACCTTTCTCGGTATAATTCACTCTAGGGAAGCCAGGGCACCCGCGCCTACAGTGTCACTGTTGAGGGTCTTGTCTGAGCATGGCTGAGAGAAGGACCCTGCCATCCACTTAGTAAGTTCAGCGGCAGAGCCTGCAGCATTATTTCCTTAGCAACTCAATGCAACAGCATTTATTAAATGCTTCCTGCATGCACAGCGCTCTTTTCATAGCATAGATAACACCTCTGGAAAAATTTTTTTAAGGCGAAAAGAAATGGTCACTGCCTTTGAAGATACATAAACTTGTGAGTAGAGGGTGCAGACTTCTGTATTTTATTTTTTGGCAGAAATAGTGATATAGAAAATATAAGCAAGGGTATAGAAAACCCATGCCTATATTACTCATTGTGTGTATGTGTGCTAAGTTGCATCAGTCGTGTCCAACTCCTTGAGACCCTAGGAGCCACAGCCAGCCAGGCTCCTCTTTCCATGTGGTTCTCCAGGAAAGAATACTGAAGTGGGATGCCATGCCTTTCTCCAGGGGATCTTCTCGATGCAGGGACTGAACCCACGTCTCTTCCATCTCCTGCATTGACAGGTGGATTCTTTACCACTAGCGCCACCTGGGAAGCCCATATGACTCATTAATATAGAGGATATCTCTCAACTCTGCATTTTAAGGGAGTCCAGAAAGTCCTCTTGCTGTTGATACACTATTGTTTCTCTCTGTGGCTGAGGGAGCAGGTCCAAGCAGGAGTGCGGAGGTCTCTGCATGTTCAGCCGTCTGAAAGTCTGCTTCTGCAAGGCAGTCCCTGGACGTAAGCTTTCCTGGCCCCTTTCTCATGCACAAGAGCTTCTTCTCTGTTAGGCTTAGATTGTGAGCATGATGGAGCAAGTGCATGGAATGAACAGCCAGTATTTAAAGAAAACAGATTAGACATGCCAAAATAATTGCTCGACTAGAACCAGTTATTCTGCATTTTTAGATCAATTTCTATAAAGGTCTATACCATGCATTCATGAAGGAATTAACAACAAAAAGAACAGAACACAAGCGTTTAAAAATAATGTTTTAAGTTAGTGAGGCAGAACCAGATCTCCTTGAAGTCTCCTACAGGACACCCACACAGAAACTATGTGTGTGATTTCTCATCAATATATATACATAACTCCTCTACTCTGGGGCTGGGAGTAAACCCTGGTAACAAAAGTCTCAGGTAAAGATCCCTTGTTCTTGCTTGGTAGTTGAACTGCACCTACATTCTTGCCAAAGACCTTTAATGTTTCCTTTTGCACAGCCTACCCTCACCACATCTGACTGAGGTACACCACCCAGGATACTGCCAGCTGGTCTTACTTCTTTCATTTCAGTTTTGTGAGATGTGCATTATGTGATAGGGGTTGCTCAGTAGTAAGGAACCCACCTGCCAATGCCAGAGACACAAGAGGTGAGGATGTGATCCCCGGGTCGGGAAGATCCCCTGGAGAAGGAAATGGTAACCCACTCCAGTATTCTTGCCTGGGAAATCCCATGGACAGAGGGGCCTGGCAGGCTTTTGTCAACTGTGCCTGACTTTGGTATCAGGTTGCGAGGCTGAGGCCAGGTCTAAGTGTAACCTGAGTACACATCCTTTGGGCCACTGGGACAAGGTAGAAGAGCCCATGGGACCCATGAAGTATTCAGTCAGTTCAGTTCAGTCACTCAGTTGTGTCCGACTCTTTGCGACTCCATGGACTGCAGCACGCCAGGCTTCCCTATTACCAACTCCTGGAGTTCACCCAAACCCATGTCCATCAAGTCAGTGATGCCATCCAACCATCTCATCCTCTGTCGTCCACCTCTCCTCCTGCCTTCAATCTTTTCCAGCATCAGGGTCTTTTCAAATGAGTCAGTTCTTCACATCAGGTGGCCAAAGTATTGGAGTTTCAGCTTCAGCATCAGTCCTTCCAATGAATATTTAGGACTAACTTCCTTTAGGATGGACTGGTTGGATCTCCTTGCAGTCCAAGGGACTCTCAAGAATCTTCTCCAACACCACAGTTCAAAAGCATCAATTCTTCGGCTCTCAGTTTTTTTATTCATGAAGTATTGAGAGGGGCCAAAAAGGGCCCCAGCTACTCTGCTTGCTGACTCTTACTGAATCTTACTAAGGACTTCAGATGCAGTCCTGGCCCATTCCCTACTGGCTGACTCTGATAGAAGGGGTACCAGCTTGCTGATGCCAGGGTTCACATTCTCAGCAGCCAGGATGGGGTGAGAGTCAGAGCAAGGGCTGACATCATTTCTCAGCCACAGGCACAACTCTTATCCACTTTCAACAAGACAGTCCTATAACATTTTGAAGAGAATATTTGGACCCACCTTCAGCCTTCTTGATTGTATCTTAAAGCTCTTGGTTTTTCAAGTTCTGAGGTTCTGAGATTGGACTTTTCTATGGTTAGAATCCAGCCCCTGGCACTTCCTCGACACGTGATCTTAACCTCTCTAAGGCTCCATTTCTGCATTTGTGAAATAGGGTTAATGATAGTTCCTTTCTCACAGGGTTATATTAAGTTGCATACACAAAGCAATTCAGAATAACTGGCATGTGATAAATACACAGTAAATGTGAGCCATCACTATCATCATCATCAGCAGCAGCAACAGCCTCAAAAGTCCCTACCATCTTTGGATGACTCCAGTGCCCAGAGACTGCAAAGACCAGAGATGCAGGTAGGCTACACCAAACATGGCCAAACCACCCAGGATTGCTAATCCCTGCACTGATGCCATTCTGCCTTATGCTGGGATTGGTGGTTATTTCTAACCACATTTAGGAGAATTAAATCCACAGCCGTTTCTAGGCTATTTAGTAGAATTATTTTTTCTAGTGCCTGTGTTTCATGAGTGCTTTTGTACTCATTGATTTAGACTTGCAATTATTTTCTGAACACACTCCAGCAAAATGGCATCAAAAGCATAAACAAACAGGAGAAAACAAAAAGCCTTTTGTTTTATGAAATTTTGAACTCCTTATTGCCAAATTCAGACTCAAATTGAAGAAAGTAGGGAAAACCACTAGACTATTCAGGTATGACCTAAATCAAATCCCTTATGATTATACAGTGGAAGTGAGGAATAGATTTAAGGACCTAGATCTGATAGATAGAGTGCCTGAAGAACTATGGAATGAGGTTCGTGACATTGTACGGGAGACAGGGATCAAGACCATCCCCATGGAAAAGAAATGCAAAAAAGCAAAATGGCTGTCTGGGGAGGCCTTACAAATAGCTGTGAAAAGAAGAGAGGCGAAAAGCAAAGGAGAAAAGACCTTATGCTGGGATTGGTGGTTATTTCTAACCACATTTAGGAGAATTAAATCCACAGCCGTTTCTAGGCTATTTAGTAGAATTATTTTTTCTAGTGCCTGTGTTTCATGAGTGCTTTTGTACTCATTGATTTAGACTTGCAATTATTTTCTGAACACACTCCAGCAAAATGGCATCAAAAGCATAAACAAACAGGAGAAAACAAAAAGCCTTTTGTTTTATGAAATTTTACTTAACTATTAATTTTACTGAATCCAATTTCACTTGTTAGAAAACACTGATTTTAATATTTTCCATTGCAGGTTGTCTTTTTCTGTCTCATCTCTATGAAATTCTAAAGTACTGTTTAGTTACTTAGACAAAGAAGATGTTGATGAGCAGCCAGAAGTCATGGTCTCCTCACCTAAGAATCAAAAAAAAGGAAGAAATCGTATGATAGGCAAGGAGGAATTAGGTATCGCACGCTGTGGTAGGCAAACCCAAGGTGGACCCCTGATTCATGCCTTCTTGTTTTCATACCCTGTGTGATCCCTTCCCCTTGAGTGTGGGCAGGAACTGTGACTTGTTTTTCCTCAATAGAACATAGCTGAGGTGACGGGATGTCATTTCTGTGATTGGGAAACATAGGGAGATTCTCATGCTTGCTGGTTCGATAAAGTATATAAATTTTGTTGGGGTGGCCCACATGGCAAAGAACTGGGGGCGCCCTCTGGGAACTAGGAACTGAGGATCTGTCCGTCAATAGCTAGTAAAGATCCGAGCCTTTCAGTTGTACGACTACAAGGAACTGAGCTCTGCTAACAACCACATGATCTTGGAAGTGGATCCTTCCACAGTCAAGCCTTCAGAGGAGACTGTGGCCTTGGCCAACACATGATTGCAGCTTTGTGAAACCCTGCAGCAGAGGACCCCGCTAAGTCAGGCCTGGACTCCTGACTACAGAAACTGTGAGATAGTAAGTATGTGGAGTTTTTTAAATTCAATTTTATTTTTTATGGGCGTATCATTGATTTACAATGTTGTGTTAGTTTCAGATGTACAGCAGAGTGATTTAGTCACGTCTGACTCTGTGCAACCCTATGAACTATAGCCCTCCAGGCTCCTCACCCATAGGCTTCTCCAGCCAAGAACACTGGAGTGGGTTGCCAAGCCACTCAATTATACATATAGTCTCAATTATACGTATACATATACATGTCTACTCTTTTTCAGATTCTTTTCTCATATAGATTATTACAGATTATTGAGTAGAGCTCCCTGTGCTATACAGTAGGTCCTTGTTGATTTTTAATTCACACTAAATGTTGTGTTACTTTGGCCACATGAAGCAAAGAACTGACTCCTTAGAAAAGCCCCTGATGCTGGGAAAGATTGAAGGCAGGAGGAGAAGGGGATGACAGAGGATGAGATGGTTGGATGGCATCACCAACTCATGGACATGAGTTTGAGCAAGCTCTGGGAGTTGGTGATGGACAGGGAAGCCTGGCATGCTGCAGTCCATGGGGTCACCAAGAGTCAGACACAACTCAGTGACTGAACTGAAAAGTTGTGTTACTGCTTAACTTGAAATTTTTCTTTTTTAAATTTTGTTAATTTTTATTTCTTTTTTTTTTTTTAATTGGAGTACAATTGCTTTACAATGTTGTGTTAGCTTCTATTGTAGAATACCATGAATCAGCTTGATTGGATTGGGATTGATGGGATTGATTGGATTGGATTGGATTTTTTATTTAAGTTGACTGATTTCACTTGGTTTGGTTTAGTTTGATTTGGTTTGATTTTATGTATTCAGTTTGATTTGACTGGATAGTAAATAGGCCTTTAGTGATGTGGTGGTGAGTTGTGGGGGAGGGAAGGCATTCTGTGGGCCTATGATGAGGACTCAGTCTTTAGTGAGCTCATGCCTTTGGACTGTGAATTTCACAAGTTTCTGCACTTTTTCCCTCCCCTTCAGGGGAGACAGGATGGCTAGATTACATTGGCTTTGGGAACAGGCATACATACCTCAGAGGCATTATGGGTTTGGTTGCAGACCACTGCAATAGAGCAGATATTTTAATAAAATAGTCACATGAATTCTTTTGGCTTCTCAGTGCCTGTGAAAGTTATATTATACATATATCCCCTCCCTGTGTGTTGTTTTAAACTACTGAGTTTGAGATAATATTGTTATGCAGCTCCAGGTAACTAAGACTGACATCTATTAGTGCCACTCATTGGATTGTTACTTTCACATATATAGCTTCACAGTACTCTCAATAATTCTGGGAAGATGGCTTATTCATAATTTAGAGGGAGAAAATTGACGTTTGGGGATGTTAAATACCTTTCCTAGGGCTACTCAGCTACACTGAGCTAGGGTTATAATTCATAGAAAGAGATTTGTGTGATTTGTCTTTCTTATTTTGATCAACATGTGCTAAGTTAGTAAGGGCTGTCTCTTACTTTTATTCTTCATAAGTAAAATGAAAAGGATTTAAAAATATCTGTGCCATTAGAACTAGTAGGGCTGATGAGATAATGCCTTCAGGAAACTCCTTGCTCCTTGGAGTAAAATTTGTAAATGCAGTTAATATTTGAAATAACTTTAAAAATGTTAAATTATAAGTGAACTACTGAGGAAGTACTTGCTTTCTGAGAACATTTATTTCTTCTTTGTAACTAAAAGATGGTGACTTAACAAGAATGTAATTTAGACTCTAGCAATATTACACAGAAAGTATTTCAACTATCATTTCTCGGAATGGACGTGGAAGGTAAATGAGTCCTTTTCTGACACACACAGAGCTTCTTTTTGTCATTCTTTATGGCATTTGCTCTGGAAAATTTGCAAAAATGATTGCTTATTTAGTACTCGAGGATACTTCTTTACCTTTCTGTTCTCTAAATATTGTTGGAGACTTCCTACTCTTATATTTAGCCTAAAATCTTGTACATTGAACTAACATTATTGGGTTCCAATAAAGGGACAGAGAAATAGATAAGAACTGGACAACTAGGACTCAAAAGAAAAAAAGTTTTTGACTTTGCTTTTTAAAATTCACCAAACTGTGCTGCCGGAAGTATCCAGATAAATCGTCTGGTCAATGGAGGAAAGTAAGATATGAATAGAATCATTCGGTAGAATGTAAATAATATTTATCCTATCTGCCTTACAGGGTGTTGATATCATAACATGAAACTATGTTAAAGAATAAAAAAGTAAAGTGAAAGTGTTAGTCACCTAATCATGTATGACTCTTTGCGACCCCATGGATGATAGCCCACCATGTCCATGGGATTCTCCAGGCAAGAATACGGGAGTGGATATCCAGTCCCTCCTCCAGGGGATCTCCCCTGACCGAGGGATGAACCCTGGTCTCCTGCACTGCAGACAGATTCTTTACTGTCTGAGCCACCAGGGAAGCCCATGGTAAAGAATAAACCACTATACAAAACATAGTGCATTTTAAATATTCAATCTCTCCCCCATCATGTATCTTTAAAGTGGGGATCTATAAAATTTTTATATAATTAGTTGGCTGGAAGAGATTTTTTTTCCTCTTCATAGCCTTTTGAAACTTTTGAATTTTGAATGATAAGAATGTAAGGTCTGTTGAAAAATAAGTAAATAGCATCCCAATGTTCATTGCAGCACCATTTGTACAATAGCCAGGACATGGAAGCCACATGCCACATAAACGTCCACCAACAGAGGAATACATAAAGAAGATATGATATATATATATATATATACACACACACATACACAATGGAATATTATGTATTGTTTGTGTGCATGCTCAGCCGTTGTATGGACTGTAGCCTATCAGGCTCCTCTGTCCATGGAATTTTCCAGGCAAGAATATAGGAGTGGGTTTCCATTTCCTCCTCTAGGGGAGCTTCCTGACCCAGGGATCCAACTCAAGTCTCTTGCATCTCCTGCATTGGCAGGAGAATTCTTTACCACTGTGCAACCTGAATATTACTCAGCCAAAACATGGAACAAAACTGTGCCATTTGCAGAGACATGGGTAGAGCTAGAGACTGTCACACAGAGTAAAGTAAATCAAAAAGAGAAAAACAAATATTGTATGTTGTTGTTCTTCAGTTGCTAAGTCTTGTTTGACTCTTTGCAACCCCATGAACTGCAGCACGCTAGGCTTCCCTGTCCTTGACTATCTCCCGGACTTTGCTCAAACTCATGTCCGTTGAGTCAGTGATGTTATCTAAACATCTCATCTTCTGTGTATTGACACATATATGTGAAATCTAGAAAAATGGTACAGATGAACCTATGTGCAAAGCAGAAATAGGGACACAGACATAGAGAACAAATATATGGACACCAAGGAACCAAGGAAGGGAGATGGAGGTTAGACGAACTGAGAGATTGGGATTGACATACATGCACTAATGGGCTTCCCTGGTGGCTCAGAGGTTAAAGCGTCTGCCTCCAATGCGGGAGACCTGGGTTCAATCCCTGGGTCAGGAAGATCCCCTGGAGAAGGAAATGGTAACCCACTCCAGTATTCTTGCCTGGAGAAGCCCATGGACAGAGAAGCCTGGTGGGTTACAGTCCATGGGGTCGCAAAGAGTCGGATACGACTGAGCGACTTTCACTTTCATGTATAAAATAGATAACTAAGGAGAACCTACTGTACAGCAAAGGGAACTCTACTCAATGCTCTGTGGTGACAAAGAGGGGATATATGTATAGATATAACTGATTTACTTTGCTGCACAGCAGAAACTAACCTAACATTATAAAGCAACTAGAAAACAAAGATCATGGCATCCAGTCCCATCACTCCATGGGAAATAGATGGAGAAACAGTGGAAACAGTGTCAGACTTTATTTTTTAGGGCTCCAAAATCACTGCAGATGGTGACTGCAGCCATGAAATTAAAAGACGCTTACTCCTTGGAAGAAAAGTTATGACCAACCTAGATAACATATTCAAAAACAGAGACATTACTTTGCCGACTCAGGTCCGTCTAGTCAAGGCTATGGTTTTTCCAGTGGTCACGTATGGATGTGAGAGTTGGACTGTGAAGAAGGCTGAGCACTGAAGAATTGATGCTTTTGAGTGTGGTGTTGGAGAAGACTCTTGAGAGTCCCTTGGACTGCAAGGAGATCCAACCAGTCCATTCTGAGGGAGATCAACCCTGGGATTTCTTTGGAAGGAATGATGCTAAAGCTGAAACTCCAGTACTTTGGCCACCTCATGCGAAGAGTTGACTCATTGGAAAAGACTCTGATGATGGGAGGGATTGGGGGCTGGAGAAGAAGGGGACGACAGAGGATGAGATGGCTGGATGGCATCACTGACTCGATGGACGTGAGTCTGAGTGAACTCCGGGAGTTGGTGATGGACAGGGAGGCCTGGCATGCTGCGACCTCTTTGCGATTCGCAAAGAGTCGGACACGACTGAGCAACTGAACTGAACTAAAACTCCAATAAAAAATAAGTAAGCAAAATGAAAGCCAATAAAAGTTTAAAAAGAATGTTTCCTCCAGTTCCTTCCTTGAGGCTTGGCAGGCTGAAATAGTCACCTCCTAGATAGAGAGTAAGATAACCTAGCAGTTCAAACCTCCTCTACCTTATACTCGCCTGTCCCCAGAGTCTCATGCCGCTTGCTCTGACACCAGCATCTCCAGAACTGCCTCATTTTCCTTTGGCCAGACTCCTTTGATGGGTTGAAAAGAAGAAATGTCTTCATCATTTGGCCTGACCTGCTCTACCCAGCCCGACTTCTCACTGCTCTAACAGGCGTGCTCTTCCTTCCAGAACCCACTCCAATCAGGCTCTCCTCTGCCCACAGATTCTCCCCACTGAGTGTGCTCACCTACCTGGCCACCCCCAGCTCCTAGCTCTTCACGTATCCTCTAGACCCAAGTTTCATGTCATCCTCAGAGTTTCCCCGCTAACTCACCATTCCCAGTTTCTGAATCCCCTTGACTGCTAGCTGGTAATGAGGCAACAGTGAGTCATTTCACCTTTTTGAGGATCAAGATCTTTGGGAAGCAGGTATTTGAAGAAATAGAGATGCTTCCTCTGCTGACAGCCCATCATTCTGTACAAGGATGCTCTAAGTTGTCCTAGCAACTGATTAGAAACCAGTCACCATCAGGAGCTTGATTCAGTCTACTTGCCTGAAAGTGGAAAACTTTACGACTAGGACGTTCTGACTCATTCTGTGGTCTTATCCATTGTGCCACTGGCCCCTTAATTGTTCTGACTCATTCTGAAAACAATATTAAGAGAACCATTTATTTTGACTTCCGATTTTATAATCTCACTTCCTCATGGCTCTGACCATCATACTCCTAAAGCAAGGATAAACTCTGAACTATGTTAG
This sequence comes from Cephalophus harveyi, assembly GCA_006410635.1. Taxonomy (NCBI): domain Eukaryota; kingdom Metazoa; phylum Chordata; class Mammalia; order Artiodactyla; family Bovidae; genus Cephalophus; species Cephalophus harveyi. The sequence goes on from SJYT01037273.1 coordinate 277,694, forward strand.
TATTATGTTTTGCTTGAATTACTAATGTTTTTGTTTCCATCCATTATTCTAGTTATCTGAATTTAAGAGTGTACTGACAATATTTTTTTACATCTGTGTGAATTCTGCCTGAATCAGATGCCGTTTGCATCTGGTCTGTTCCTGGGTGCTTAATTTGAGAAGTATATGTACGTGCTGTCCCTCAGTCATGTCTAACTCTTGAGACCCCATGGACCGTAGCCTGCCAGGCCCCTCTGTCCAGGCCCCTCTGCCTGGGTTTCCCAGGCAAGAATACTGGAGTGTGTTGCCATTTCCTTCTCCAGAGGATCTTCCTGACCCAGGGATGGAACCCGCATCTTTTCTGTCTCCTGGATTGGCAAGCGGATTCTTTACCACTGAGTCCCCCGGGAAGTCCCTAATTTGCAGATAGCTATATGTGATCTCAGGGTATAAGTTACACTAAGAAACCTTATGCCCTCTATTTTGACTTCTGGGTTAACATGATCCCATCTCTCCGTGATTTTAAAACCACATAACTCTGCCCAATCTGCAGAGGGTTCAATTTATAGAACCAAATGTCACTAGGTCAGGCCTCTTCAGGGAAGAAGGTTGAGATGTTTCCTCTAGTATCTATGGTTCTACTACACCAATCAGTTCCCAGAGTTGACTAAACTAAATTGATTCAGCCAAAGGGAGCATACTTTATTCTCTCCAGTGTTTAAAAAATACTAATAGAGCAACTGCTATGTGCTGGGCACTGTTCTAGTCATACACAATGGAAAAAAATAAGCAAATCCTTCATTTCTGGGTAGATGGGAATAAAACAGGCAAACAAGTGCATACTAAAGCCAGATGACCGAGTGGACAGTGACTAGGGGATACAGTCAGGATGCGTGGATTAAGAAAGTCTCTTTGAGGAGAGTGAGCAGAATGCAGGCTGTGACCTGAGACACAAGATGGACCCAGGCATGTGATGTTCGGGGAAGATTATTCCCAATAGAGGAAGCCATTCCTGAAAAAACCCTAAGCTGAGGATGAGCGCAGTGTGTTTGAGAAAAAACAGAAAAAAAGCCAGAACAACCAGGCCAGGTGAAAAGAGGCAGGAGAGCAGGAAGAGAGGGAGGCAGGGAGCCGGTCGCGCAGGATCTTTCAGTCTAAGGGGTTGGGACCTTATCTCAAGTTAGCAAGAGGCCGTTAGAGGATCTTTACATAAAAGTGCTCACTCTAGTTACCAAATAGGGAATAGATTGTGTGTGAAGTTGTCTCTCTGGGTGCGTGTGTGTGCAAGAGTAGAGGGAGAAGATCAGTAAATAATTCAGAGGAGACAGGTGGTTTTTTCAAACACGATGATAATGGTGAAGACGGAGAGAAGAAGACACACTGAGATGCTGTTATTCAAGTAAGAGAGGTTCCTAGAATAGGGATTATCTGGTATATCAAAAGGCACCTTAGATGTGCCCAGCTTTAACACGCATAAAAGAAAGCAAAAAACCAAAGAGCATGTGGAGGGTTACTTTACAGCAGCATTTTCAAGGTAGAAGAGATCTCAAGTCCCTTAACAGATGAAAATACATCGATCCTTATACATAGACAACTTCCTCAAGGACATACAATTAAGTGACTCCAGAACAAAGACTAAATCTCCTCATAATCTCTCTTTCTCACCATACACAGGCTCATTGCTTATTTGGAATTCTTCATTTGTATCACACTATACAGAAGTTGATATTATAAAGCTGCAAGTTACGTAAAGAAAATCTCAGAAAGACCATTCATATATAAGCACCTCATATGTTCCAAGACCTTGATCGGTTGTGATTGAAAAGAAGTCAAATATCTTTGCTCGGAGAGAGAAAGTACTTTAGCATTTAGCATAGTCAGAGATCTGCCTATCTTTCCACATCCCTGAGTCTATTTCTGGTACTTCTGTGTGCCTGTAAACAAGAGAACTTTATTGGTCTAATAAAATGAATTTTGTGTTTTTTCTTCAACTTTCTGGAAGCATTTGAAAAGGATTAATATTAATTCTTCTTTACATGTATGGTAGAATTCACTGACTCAATGAACATGAGTTTGAGCAAGCTCCAGGAGTTGGTGACAGATAGGGAAGTCTGGCGTGCTGCAGTCCACTGGGTCACAAAGAGTCAGACACGACTGAGCGACTGAACTGAGAACTCACCAGTGAAACCATCTAGTTCTGAGCTTTTCTTTGTTCAGAAGTTTTAATTACTCATTCAATCTCCATCTCCTCATTCATTAATTTTAGATTTAATGACTCTGTTTAGATTTTTTATTTCTTCATGATTCAGTCTTGGTAGGCTGCATATATCTAGGCATGTACCCATTTCTTCTAGGTTTTCCAGTTTGCTAGGAGGATTACATGTAATACTGTGAGAGCATTAAATATTGATGGTTTTAAATCATACAGTGGTTGCCAATCTTATGTCAAAAGATACAACAGAACATAGAATAAATCCAGACCCTAAGAGATGAGAAACACCTCAAACCACATCTGGAGCATCCAATGTGAATTTAAACAAGGGGCAGATATCTGATCTAAGTCTCTGTACCCAATTATGGACATAAAGTTAGTTTTGAGATGACAGACAAAACTTTCTCCAATGTTAAGGATCTCATCACCAAAGTGCAAGCCATGTGAATATGTATGTGAACTTCTTTCTGGATGATTATCCTCATTTTGGTACCATAACACTCTCTATTCGCTAACAAACTTCATGTTTATAAATTGCAAAGATTGTATTCCTAAGTGTTCACATAGTTTTAAAAAATGCACCATAACTTTATTTGCTCATTTATCGAGTTATTCAGTGGATATTTGCTGAGCACCTACTATGTGCAAGGTACCATAACACTCTCTATTCCCTAACAAACTTCATGTTTATAAATTGCAAAGATTGTATTCCTAAGTGTTCACATAGTTTTAAAAAATGCACCATAACTTTATTTGCTCATTTATCGAGTTATTCAGTGGATATTTGCTGAGCACCTACTATGTGCAGTGTAATAGATTTTTAATCAGAATATATGGAGAAACATTTCAACTTTATTTTCTTTCTCTGGAGGAAACTCATATTTAACAGTATTTTTTTTTATTTTCAGAAGCCCATCTCATACTCCTTTAAATCAGGCGCTGTCTTGCCTGGCCTCCGTAATGACCCCCTAGCTAAGGGCTGCCATGTAGGGCTTGCCTCTATTCCAAATTGCTTTTTAAAAGGACTTGCACCTTTTACAATAGAGCATTATTTTATCCCCCAAATGAAGTTTCTTTTGTTGCTCTTTTGCTCATTACAAAAGCAATGCATTTCCATTACAGTAAAATTGGAAAACAAAGATAAAGGAAGACTGGAAAATAGAAATCATCCATAATCCTGCTTTTCCAGAGATAGCTACAGTTGAATTCTCACGTATTTCCTTCTCCTTTTGTAAGAATATACTCTTTACAAAGTTCTCAAATGTAGGTTTAAGGTAATACTAAGACACCAATGGTTACAAATAAAAGAAACAAAAATGAACAGGAACTCCAGCATAGAGTACCCATGATTATCTACTTCTCCTGGCTGTTTTCTTATGAAAAGAACACATCCCCATAATTTTACATCTTTTCATACCATCTAAATTTACTTCAATCTCTAGGTTTTCTCAAGTGCAATGGTTTTGTGCTGAATACATACAAATATGCTAAGAAAATGTACAATATCAGTTCTAATAACATGTAAGTAGGTAACTGCAAAAACTCAGTGGCAAATCCTAATTAGTAGGAGAATAGAGAAACATAATGTTCTACTTTAAGCTGAGAATTTCATGATGTTCTATAAATAAATCTTTGGGACTCACTGGCATCATATGTAGCAAAATCACAGAATGACAACTCTATTGCCTACCCACTCAGTCAGCTGTGATTGGCTAAGAAGTAACTGAAGCCCACGGCTGGTTACTTCTTTGTATAGATAATTCTAGCTCTGATTAACCTGACAAGCACACTCCAAAATTAAGTTTTCTGCTGGAAAAAAGACATTAAACAATTGTTTGAAACCAAAATGACTAACGAGTACCAAAAATGTCTGATTATTACATCATAATGCAGCTGCTGCTAAGTCGCTGCAGTCGTGTCCGACTCTGTGCGACCCCATAGACAGCAGCCCACTAGGCTCCTCTGTCCCGCCTAACTATTCTATTTATTGCAAGACCTGCTCCCTCACAGAAGACAGAAAATAGAGATTTTTTACTTTGATATTGTCATACAGTGTGGATGGAAGGTTCTATTAGAATCCACTTCTGCCTCTTTTATATCATTGGTATGCTTGCGGAGAGCTAGTCTTCTCAGGAAGGGTGGACAGTTTTAAGCTGGCTTTTGCTTCCATGAAAATACTGTATTTTGGCAGCTTCAGGATTATTTCAGTCATAAAAATCAGGTTCTGTTAATTCTAGTAAATCGGATCTTCATCTATGAAGGTATTTATGTTGCCTTTCATGTCAATGAAAGTATCTTTACTGTCTGACTATTGACACTGACATGCAGTCATTTCCAATTAATTCCAAGAGCAAGATTTTCCATATGGATGCTCTCATTTCTGTGCACATATCTGAAATAATCAGAGCTAAGTTAGAACAAATGGAATCTTTGAGTTAGAGGGTCTTTGTGTAGGCTCTAGGATGATCTACAAAACCTCCAAAATCACAAATAAAATTTAATGTTAAGAATCTTGGTGCACTGTTCTTGGGAAGGGGTCTATAGCTTTCAACAATTTCTCGAGAGTTGTAACCCCAAAATATCTAAGAACCTTTGCACTACATTAAAAACAAGTGACTGAGTTTGTTTTCATGTTTATGCAGAAAAGTTACAGCAGCTATTTGGATAGGACTTTCTAAAGTGATTAATGAAAAGATAGGAAAAGTTTTTCAAGAAAAAAGATAGGAATTTCAGCCTATAACATTATTGCAAGATGTGGCAGTTTCCTACATAACTGATAGCTTAGTTGCCATCACTTTTATGACCATTAAGATTTAAGGCAGATGACAAGTGATGAAATGTAGGTGTCCCACAGAACTGCCTTTAAATAGGTGCCTATTAGAATGTTATCGGGCTTCCCTATCGGCTCAGTGGTAAAGAGGCTGCCTGCCAGTGCAGGGGACGCGAGTTCCATCCCCTAGAGAGGGAGATGGCAACCCACTTCAGTATTCTTGCCTGGGAAATCCCATGGACAGAGGAGTCCATGGGGTTGCAAAAGAGTCGGACAAGACTTAGTGACTCAGCACAGCACTTACATATTTACATATATAGTGAAATGATCATCGCAGTAAGTCTAGTTAACCTCCATCACTATACATAGTTACAGTATTTTTTCTTGTAATGAGAATTTTTAAAACCTACATTCTTAGCAATTTTCAAACATACAATACAGTATTGTGAACTACAGTCACCACGACGTACATTATATTCCCAGGCCATATTTATTTATAACCGGAAGGTGATACCTTTTGACTACCTTCACCCACCTCCCATCCCTACCACTGGTAACCACCAGTCTGTTCTCTGTATCTATGAGGTTGGTTTTGCTTTGTTATTTTAGATTCCACAGCATGCCATTTTTAAGGTTGTTAAAATAATTAGTCCAGTGGAACTTCTTGATACTTATGTCAGGATGTCATGGAGAAAGCTAGTCACTGCATCAGAGGGAGCTCGTTTCAATGAAAAGTCCCAGGAGAAATTCCCACTTGACCTTTGTTTCAAGATTAATTTTCCTTAACTGAGTCATTATTTCCTTCATATTGATTTATGAACACTGAGAACTGTGCACACCTGGAAGTTCTCTAGCATAGTATGTTTAAGATGTATTGCAGGTGATTTTGATTAGTAATATTAATGTAATGAAGTTTATAAATTATGTACTTAATAAATAAATTAGAGAAGATTTAATGATATCCTATATCACAGTCATTTAAAATTCCTATATATTTTCTTGAGTGACAGAGAGAATAAATAACGAATAGCAAAGCGGCTACAGCTGGGCCCATCTTTCCTATAAACGGGGCTTTCCGGGTGGCGCTGGTGGTAAAGAACATGGCTGTCAATGCAGGAGACATAAGACACGTGGGTTCGAAGCCCTGGGTCAGGAAGATCCCCTGGAGAAGGGCACAGCAACCCACTCCAGTATTCTTCCCTGGGAAATCCTATGGACATGAAGCCTGGCGGGCTACAGTCCACAGGGTTGCAAAGAGTTGACACAACTGAAGCGATTTAGCTTGCCCTGTAAGTTGATGCAGAGAATACATTGGGAATGTTACTAAACCTGATCCATTTTCCATTTTTCAAGGCAAACACATACAAGCCACCAGCGGAGGTCACAGAGGTAGTAAGTGGGAACGGAGCCCAGATTCAAGCCCTGGCACCCTGGTTCCCGAACTTGTGCTTTCAAAATCACTACGGTATATGATTTACTGAAATACACGTGGACACAGCATGTATGTTAATGCTAATACTCTGAAATATCAAAACTCAAGCATATTAATAGACTCCCTTTTACATGACCAAGAAGGGATTCAGCGTGCAAGGAAAACAGGGCCCGGAGACAGGACAGCGTCATCTATTTCCCGTCCGGCCTCCACGCCGGCCTTCACTACCCCTCCACACCTTCTGAATTCCATCCATAAGCCTTCTTCTTCCAGAGAAGTAGACTGAGAATGAAAAGTATTTTACATGGCTTATTTCTTCTTTAATTGTATGCAAATATATAATCCCATTAGGGATACCAGGCAGGCAACAGAATTTTCCTTTCCCTGGAAGGAGAAATGAATACCTTTTGCTCAAGTTATGTTCCGAGGGTTAACTTTTCACTTCCTTTTCCTTGGAAAGAAAATCTGACAAAGGTATTACAGGAATGCATCAAATGAATAGTCACGTCCCAACAAAGCCGCAAATGACCCCAGTAGGTAATGAGTTTAGCTTGTATTTGTCTGCAAAATAAGGAAAGAAAACAGATGATGAATGAACCTTAAGTAAAAGCTTCTGAAGTGGTAATAAATGATTTTGATGTACTGTAATAGCAGTCAAAAGCCTTGCCAGAACCAAAATAGAGAATGAACCTGGAAGTTTCAGCTGAGAAAGAGATTTTATAAAACTCAATTACTGTAAGTCAATATAACACTGTGATCTCCAAATGAAAGTGGGTCAGCCTGCTTCCAGGATGTCCACATACATCTCCAGTCTTTCAAAAACTGGCAGGACAGATTCGTCCAAATCCAGAGGTGCACTCACCATGCTCATAGTAACTAACAAAATACAGTGAACTCAATTTTTTCCCCCCAGGTTACTCAAAAACTTCCATGCTTCTCATTGGTATTTGAACTAGTGGAACGTTTCTTATATTTTGTTATTTTTAAACTCATCGCTGACTTAAGGAATGGATGCTTTCAAAATTAACTTCTTGGGTTCACTATGCTGGTTTTGGGATTCCCAGGTGGCTCAGGGGTAAAAGTTCACCTGCCAATGCAGGAGACACAGGAGACGTGAATTCGATCCCGGGGTTGGGAAGATCATCTGGAGAAGGACATGGCAACCCACTCCAGTATCCTTACTGGAAAATTCCCACGGACAAAGGAGCCTGGCAGGCTACAGTCCATGGGGTCACAGAGGCAGACATGGCTGAGCATGCACACAGCTTGCTAACTGTAATTAAGTTCACTTAAAATACCAAGTTAAGCGCTTCACATGTGTCATCAACTCTTCTAAGCACTTTAAATGTTTGAACTTATTCCTCTCCCAAATCTTATGAAAAAGTGACATTATTCCTTCCATTTTGCAAAATGAACAATCTCTAAGCATAGAGAACATAAATAACTTGCCCAAGGTCATATCAAAGTCAGTAGGTGACAGAACCCGTACAGTTAGGTAGTGTCCTAATTGTGATCAGATAGGAGGTGATCTGTATGCAGGTCAGGGAGCAACAGTTAACCTATCTGATGGACTCAGAGATGCCCATTGATATAATATTGTTCAGTAAATCCACTGCCAAATCACCATGAGGTTTCTTTGTTGATGAGCCACTCCTATCCCCAATGGAAATGTTATCGATAAAGAAGGACTTGAGGGAGGTCTTGAGAGTGGCATCAAAGGCACTCCCCTCCCCACCCCATAATCGCTCCTGCAAACGTTCTCTGTGGATTCATGCTCATCTACCTCCGCAGAGGTAACAAACAAAGCAAACATATATTTTTCTCACTTAAACCTTGAAATAGTCTCTATTCTACAATTAAAATGTCTGGTCTGGTCTATTATCCACACACTGAACATTAGTTGAAGTCAAAGCTATGAGCCAGGGCTGTTGCAGACGAGAAGCCTATCCTGGGGATCAGAGGCTTACTTTTCTTTTCTGAGTTGAGCTTCTTGGTTTTTGGTGATGATAATCTTTTTTTTTTTTTTATAGACCATTTATCAGGTAGTTCTCATATTGTAGCATTTCATTTTCTATTCTTAATTGGAAGAAGTACATAAAAATATATTTTTAAGTTTAAAAAATAAAGAATTCAAATATTAAATGAGTGTTTAGATCTTTGAATGGGCTTCCCTCATAGCTCAGTTGGCAAAGAATCTACCTGCAATGCAGGAGACCCCAGTTCAATTCCTGGGTAGGGAAGATCCCCCAGAGAAAGGATAGGCTACCCCGTCCAGTATTCTTGGGTTTCCCTTGTGGCTCAGCTGGTAAAGAATCCACCTGCAATGAGGGAGACTTGGGTTCGATCCCTGGGTTGGGAAGACCCCCAGGAGATTGGAAAGGCTACCCACTCTAGTATTCTGGCCTGGAGAATTCCATGAACTGTATAGTCAGTTGGACATGACTGAGTGACTTTCACTTTCACTTTGTAGACCTTTGATCTCAAATTAATTTCTATTTTCCCCTGCCAAAGTGGAAGCTGTTCCTTTGGAAATCTCTCTGGCAAGCAACCCTCTATAAGGGTATGGTACTCAAAGCTTGAAGTGGAGGTAGGGGAAGGAATGGAGGAAAGGGAAAGCATACGTGTGAAGATTAGAGGGGTATTGTATAAAATGTCTCTTTGTTCTGAAAAGATTTTTATTGTCTTTGGAAACATTAAGAATACTTGTTTGCTGATGACATCCTGACAGAGTGAACACGTGATCCCGGGTGCCAAAAGGGTAGGGAGACATAACAGGCAATTTACCCTAACGGGAAATACTCATCCCTACCCCATCCCCTCAAATATTTACGTTCTCATTGCTTGCTTTCTTTCCCATCTCTGAAACAAATACTGCCAATGTGTAGAGTGGTTACCCAAGAAATGAGCTGCAGCAAGTTTAGGCAGTAGCTGAAAGCAAGTAATCCATCATCTGGATAATTAGTCTCTAAATAAACGGAAAGTTCTGGCACTTTGAAAATCCCAAGAATACGCTGAAAATACCAAAAGGCAGTAACGGTGTGTGAAAATCACCATCTTTAGACCACTGCACGAGCATGGCTAAACTTGTCCTCTGTCGATAAGAGAAATCACATTACCACCGTATTTTAGGCATACATGCATACAAAGACACACACACTCACACACGCACACACACATGTGCTTGTCTCACTTCTTCTTTCTCTTCCTTCTTCAGTATAAATTATGAGTGTCTCCTGAGTCACTGTGGTTTTTGCTTTTGCATTTTCTCATGGCTAAACCCAGTGGGAACGCCCGAAGCCCTTTGACACTTTGGTAACATACCCTTCTGACTACCCTTGTTTGTTAACAGCATTGGGATGATTTTTAAAAACAGCAACAACAACAAATCAAAGCCTCTTTGGGGGCTGTGGCTTTTGCAATCTATAAAGACAAAAACAGGTTTATTGCTTTTGAAAAATTGTACAATAGAGTTGTGAGGCTAGGAAAAAAGCTGTCAGACATGATTTCCCTGGACAATGACACACAGAGAGATGTCTCTCTAAATCATGATGTAATATAACGCAAGGACCCAAGAACCTGTCTAAGAGTAATCACTCTCCCCTGGGGAGTGAGCTTAATCAGGCTTTATCTCTCCTTGACAGGAAACCCAAGGCACACACCCACAGAGTTTAATTATATAAGTCTAGAAGACCAAAGAGAATGACTGAATTTACCTTAGAGAGAACTTCAGACTAAGAGAGGGATAAAATGTTTAAGAGATGACATCCATTCTTTAAAAAGAATGGTCTGATGAGACATCTCTCATAAGACAGTAAGTGTTTCATCTCTCTTTTGAATATAGCAAGTGCTACCAAGTATATTAAGAAGTTGACAGCTTCTTCATGTAAATGCCAATGTTCATGAATCTCTAAATTAGAAACCATTTAGTTGCAATTCTGCATTGATATGGAGCCATTTAAGGTAGCATGGATGGAAGGTTCTAGAATATAATAATATTTAGGTTGTTTACATTCCCAATAGGGCCCACCCTCAGGGGTGAAGAGATGTGCTTACTCAACTTTCTGTTGTCCTAGCCACACTGGAGAGATTCTTCCCCTTGGACACTGAGGACTGGCTCATGAACACTGACATACACAAGGAGAAGGGAACTAACTTTCCTCATGGAAACCTTAAATTTCTTGCGGAAAGGCTCTGCATACTGTTAGGTAATAGAAGTAGGCTCGGCCAGAAAAGAGACAAAGGGACAAAAGAGACAAAAAGATAAATGAAGAAAAATAAATAAATGAAGGACAATTAAAGGACTTTCTCATTTATTACTTCCCCTAAAGACTGACATCCTGTTTGGGATGTGAGCTGAAGTTTCTGGAATTTGACTTAATTTGGGAGAAGGTGAAGTTGAGCAGATTGTTTCTGCATCTCTGCCTCCTCCTTCCCACACAACTGCCAACCTACACTCAGCAAAAAGGAAAGAATTATTTTCTTTCTTTTCTAAACCACAAGGAGTTAAGAGCAATTTCACTAAACCTGGAAACAGATTAATTTGTCACATTCGCTGTTTAGTAGCAGTGACCTGGCTTTAGAGCGAATGATCAGAATAGGAAGTTCTCTCAAGGTGTAGGAAGATCCACGTGGAGAAAATTCCAAAATGTACATACAGTTTTTTAATGCGTTTCCCTGGTGTCTTAGTGGTAAAGAATCTGCCTGCCAATGCAGGAGACGCAGATTCAACCCATGGGTCAGGAAGATCCCCTGGAGAAGGAAATAGCAACCCACTCCAGTATTGTTGCCTGGGAAATCTCATGGACAGAGGAGTCTGGCGGGCTATAGTCCATGGGGTCGCAGAGTCGGACACGACTGAGTGAGTAAGCAACAACAACGAAACAGGTCTCAGTTAAGAAGGGAATCTTGGATAGCATGAGGGGAGAGGCAACCCTGGGACATATGAATAGAGAAAAAAGAAATTCTGGTCACTAAGGAAAGCTACTCTTCAAATCTCCCTTGTGAGGCTCTGGAGAGAAAAAGCAGCGTCTGTAGGTTGTTAAAGTTTTTCTGACATTGCAAACAAAGCGTGGTGGCCCTCCTATTGCATGGGTGATGTGTCTGTGTTGAATTATAATTCAAAGCAAGGCAATTAGAACAGATTCCTTGAGCATGATTTTTAATTGTCTGCATGGGAGACTGTATCATTACAATGACAGTTGGTACCATGACGGATAAACACAAAGTACTGAAGCTCAAAATTAATCTTTTCATTTTGTCACAGAGGAATTTGCAACTGTGCTCAACGCATGTTAAGTGCGTTGTGTTTTGAGACAAACTTAATGGAGGGTATCTCACAAAGGACCAAGGATTTGGGCTCTGGGTTACATAAAGCAGTCATGGCAACTCAGAATCACTAATGGAGGGGGATTAGTATGCTCGGAAGTGGAACAATGAAAGTATATTTGTCTCAAGGGACACCCTTCAAGAGTTTGACTAATTCTGCCCAGGATGGCATTTTTTTTCTCACCATTTGTAGACCATCTGGTGGGTGACAGCTTCCTCTGGGAAGCAATACATAAAATGACAGAGTCAAAAAGGATCTTGAAGAGCTCAGTTGTGTCCGTCTCTTTGAGACCCCATGGACTGTGGCCTGCCAGGCTCCACTGTCCATGGGATTTGCCAGGCTCCACTGTCCATGGGATTTCCCAGGCAAGAACACTGGATTGGGTTGCCATTTTCTTCTCCAGGGAATCTTCCTGACCCAGGGATCAAACCCAGGTCTCCTGCACCTTCTGCATGGGCAGGCAGATTCTTTACCACTATGCCACCTGGGAAGCCCATGGTGGTCAAAGACTCATTTTACAGGTTGGGAAACAGGCGGAAGGGACTTAACTAAGGTCACACAAACCTAGGCAAAGCCTGAACTGAACCAAAAAAACAAATCCAACAGCTCCCAATTCAGCCCCCTTTCCAGAATTGAATAAGGATGCAAAACTTCAGTTACACAAGATAAATAAGATGCGTAAGTTCTAGAGATCTACTGTTCAGACTGGTACCCACAGCTACCCACACTGTCACTTTGAATAGTTATTCGTAGAGGAACTCTACAGTGGGAAGAAGAAAAATCAACATGAATCTGGTTCATGACCCCAAGGTTAAGAAGGCCACCCTTCAGCTCTCAGAACTGGTGTTTGGAACCCATATCCCAGAACAAATACAGACAGCATCCATCTATAAAAAATAAAAACAAGTTTCACTGAGTGCAATTTATAACTATTTAGCCATTTATTGAAAAACAAAATAATCAGGGTCTTTCTATCTGTTTTCATCTCTGTGTGCACTGTTAAACTCCACCAAGTTTTACATTTTTTAAATACTCGTAATTATTTTTACTATTTCCTAGTTGACAAAGCTTCACAACCAATTAGAGAAATAAATCAGCCTAATGAATTAATGATTAAAATCCACCTCAGATACAGTGGCCTTTGTGAAGCTCGAGCATATTTAAAGCACCCCCTTTCCAATAGTTTAAAGAGACCGTGAAGAGGCATTCTTCTCTGTTGATCGCCAGGTGATGACGGAAAACTGCTTCAGGCTTCAACTGGATGAAACTCCAATTACACAGCACTGGAGTGCTACGAGAATTTCTGTAATCTGATCAGTATCTGTAGTGAGACCTAAGGCATGTGATTTCAAACAAGCAAAACTACAAGCAAGGATCTGTTGAGCCCACTCTGTAATGCCAGGCTGTGTCACTCACGTCAGCAGGCAATGGAGAGACAGACGTGGATGGGAGGAAAGGATCCCCCAGATGGCGGGGCTGGGCGAGCTACGGACATGCAGGAGCTGGCAAGAGAGACAGCTGGGAGCAATGAAGGGGCGCTGTGCTTGGGGCCAGGAACTGGGGTCCTAGACCTGGTTGACTGGTTTGCTCACTTTATAAACGTGGGCTGGACAAGACTTCTTTGAACTTTAGCTTCCAGGCTGTACAATAGGAATAATAATACCTATATTTCAGGGCTGTTTCAGTGTTAGTTGCTCTGTTATGTCTGACTCTTGACTCATGGATGGTAGCCCACCAAGTTTCTCTGTCCATGGGATTCTCCAGGCAAGGATACTGGAGTGGGTAGCCATTCCCTTCTCCAAGGGATCTTCCTGACCTGGGGATCGAACCCTGGTCTCCCACATTGCAGGGCTGTTACAAGGACTCCATAAGGTTGCATATGGAAAGTGGCTGGCACACTAGTGCATTATTAGCACTCAAAAATGGTAGCACTTTAGCCAAACAAAGGAATGAAGCATTGATACCTTGTGGATGAAGCTTGAAAACTTTATACTAAATGAAAGAAGCCAGACACAAAGGGTCACATATTGCCTGATTCCATTGATATGAAATGTCCAGAACAGGCAAAGCCATAGAGACAAGAAGCAGAATAGTGGTTGTTGAGGGGCAGGGGGACTGTCTAAGGGGCACAAGGTTTTCTCTTAGAGCCATGAAAATGTTTTGGAACTAGATAAAGGTGGTGGTTGCATAGCATTGTGAGTGGACTAAATGCTTCTGACTGTATATTTTGAAATGGTTATTTTTATCTTATGTGCATATGTGAAAAATAAAAATTAATCAATGTTTATTAATAAAAAAAAATTAGTGATTGCTCATCTGTTCCCCCCACACACTGTAGACCAGTTTTCTCTTTCAGAAAAAAAGGAAGGGCCATGGATCTCTATGGTTCCTTACAGTTCTGGCATTTTTCTGATTCAGTATGTTCTTAATGAAATCCTTCTATGAGTTAAGTCCTGAACTGGCTGCCATGGAGACATAAAGAAAAAATAAAAGATGGCACCTGCCTTCAGAAAGGGTACTGCTAAGTAGGCAGAAAGAGACAGGCTCATGAGTCACTTAAACAAGGGGACCCAATAAAGCTCCTTTACTTCGCCACTAAAGGTTCATATAGTCCAAGCTATGGTTTTTCCAGTAGTCATATATGGATGTGAGAGTTGGACCATCAAGAAGGCTGAGCGCCGAATAACTGACGCTTTTAAACCGTGGTGTTGGAGAACTCTTGAGAGTCCCCTGGACAGCAAGGAGATCAAACCAGTCAATCCTAAAGAAAATCAACCCTGAATATTCATTAGAAGGACTGATGCTGAAGCTGAAGTTCCAGTACTTTGGCCACCTGATGCAAAGAGCCAACTCGTCAGAAAGGACACTGATGCTGGGAAAGACTGAGGGCAGGAGAAAGGGGCAAGGATGGGATGGTTGGATGGCATCACCGACTCAACAGACATGAATTTGAGCAAGCTCAGGGAGATAGTGAAGGACAGGGAAGCCTGGTGTACTGCAGTCCACGGGGTTTGCAAAGAGTTGGACATGACTGAGCGACTGAACAACAGCAACACCTGATGAAGTCAGAACCAGACCAGGGCTCATTAGAGGAAGTGATCGGTGTAGGGCAGGATGACAGGAAGAGAATGGAGGGCAGCGTGGGGCGTATTTAGTCGAGAGCCCCAAACTGGAGATGGTTTGGTCCAGACAGGCACGAGAAGTCAGAAATGAAGTATGTGGTATTATTCCAATATTGGGGGCTTCCCTGGTGGCTAAGATGGTAAAGAATTTGCTTGCGACACAGGAGACCCAGGTTCGATCCCTGGGTTGGGAAGATTCCCTGGAGAGGGAAATGGCAACCCACTCCAGCACTCGTGCCTAGGAAATCCCACAGACAGAGGAGCCTGGCAGGTTACTACAGTCCACGGACAAGAGAGTCAGACATACTGACTGACTGAGCACAAAGCCATATCCCCAGGGTGTCAGGTCTTTGGGAAGAGCAATGTGAGTTATTTTGGGGAAAGACTATGCAGTTGCAGGGACAAGATTAAATTGTCGTAAATTAGGCAGAAGTTTGGCCTTTAAAAAAAAAATTAAATATCAATGAGGAAAAATGAGTTTAAAAATGCCCAGATTTTGAAATATGTGTACCTTATAAAGAGAGAGATAATCTGAGGAAACATTTCACTTTTAACCCAGATAGATTTCATTTGATTGGTCCTAGTCCATAAGGAGATCAGCCCTGGGATTTCTTTGGAAGGAATGATGCTAAAGCTGAAACTCCAGTACTTTGGCCACCTCATGTGAAGAGTAGACTCATTGGAAAAGACTCTGATGCAGGGAGGGATTGGGGTCAGGAGGAGAAGGGGATGACAGAGGATGAGATGGCTGGATGGCATCACTGACTCGATGGACATGGGTCTGGGTGAACTCCGGGAGATGGTGATGGACAGGGAGGCCTGGCATGCTGCGATTCATGGGGTTGCAAAGAGTTGGACACGACTGAGCGACTGAACTGAACTGAACTTATACCCTTCAAAACTGAATCTATATAAGACTTTAAAGAATTCTTGAGAAGCAAATATGACTGGTCAGGCAATGGAAGCAGGCTGTCTAGATACAGGTTTTAAGTAAATCCAGTTCATTTATTCCATATTTCATCCCTTGGTATTAGGGTCCCAGACCACTTTCTTTCCATGGGTGTGGTCTCGGACTTGAATACCAAAAAGAGAAGAATTATTTTAATATATTCTTACCATTAGTCAGAAAAATAATCATCATACTGTTGGCTAGCCATGAAAGACAATGTTTGATAAACTTCATTAATTTGTGAGGATGGAGGAAATGTTCTAATCCATAGGCCTTTCCATCTGTATCTGATCTTATAAGAACAATTGAGGTATAAAGCTTATTTAAAGCATTTTTTTTTCCTCCAGAAAAGACATCTGTCCTCATATCTACCATCTGATTTGTCTATATTACTTCCCTGGAAGTAAAGAGAAGTCTTTAAAAATTGAAAAATTAAAATGTTCCATTGTATAAAAAATTGAATGTAAAGAAGATAAATCTCAGTTCCTAAAAACAGTTTTGTTTTGAGTAGGGTTGACATACATGTTTTATGTCTCATGCCAACTTGGATTAATGGACAATGGCTGCCAGGAGTATTGTGTGGAGGAAAATTGGGGTTTTATCAAGGTTACTCAGGGCAAATTGCTGAGATTGGGGAGCGGCGCCTGCTTGGGTGTGGAATATATATTGTTCCTGCACAGGGAGGGGGTTTTCCTCCTTTTCATGTGAAAGAATCTAATTATCAATGAAAGCTTTTTTTCCCCTTATTGCTAAAGCAATCCCTGTTCATTGCGGAAAGTTAGAAAATACAGACAATTAACAGCAGAAATCGCCATTCTATCACCTAGAGATATGACAACAACACAGATAGACATCCTCTCCCCTTTCTCTCTCTACATATTATTTTCTAAAAAAGAGGTTGTGCCCATGCAGTTCTGCAGCCTCATGTTTTAGCCTTGATCATACCTCATGATAGCTCAGTTGGTAAAGAATCCACCTCCAAAGCAAGAGACCATGGTTCACTTCCTGGGTTGGGAAGGTCCACTGGAGAAGGGATAGGCTATCCACTCCAGTATTCTTGGGCTTTCCTTGTGGCTCAGCTGGTAAAGAATCCGCCTACAATATGGGAGACCTGGGTTCAATCCCTGGGTGGGAAAGATCCCCTGGAGAAGGGAAAGGCTATCCACTCCAGTATTCTGGCTTGGAGAATCCCATGGACTGTATAGTCCATAAGGTCATAGAGTCGGACACGACTGAGTGACTTTCACTTTCACTATACCTCATGAAAACCTTTCTATGTCATTTAAAATATCCTCCCTGTTTTCTATCGTATCAGTTAACCACTCTTATTGTATATTATGATGGTCTCTAATTTTAATAATCCCAATTCCATGAAACTTATGTAGCTACATCTTTATTACATCAGGATAAATTTTCATGAATGGAATTACTATATTAAAGAGAGTGCAAATTGGTTTTGATGTATATTGATGAATAGCCCTCCTGAAATGCTACAAAAATGTATTCTCCACCAACATTTTAAAAGCTGAAAGTATAGTTTAAATGTGCACAAAGACTGAATAAGAAACTAAGATTTAAGAGACTGACAAAGAATTGTGTCATATAGCAATTAGCTGTCTAAAAACTGGTTTCTGCACACGTGGTTACAACGAATTTTAATGTCAGGTTTGGAAATATGTGAGTAACAAAATATTTCTTTTAAAAACACAAAGATATAATGGAGGGGTTAGCTGCTTGTCATGAATCTTTGGACTCATCAGGTGGATCAGGACTTGGTACTGAGCCCCACTTTGAGATGTCTCAGAGAAAGTAAGAAAAATTTCCTATGAATAGGAAAGGCAGAGCTCTGTATTGAGACCCCTGCTTTCAATATGACCTGGTATATAAATTAAAACCAAACTAAACCTACTAAAATTATGGAAACAATTCCACAGCCTTAATGGAAAATTCAGTCACTGAAGATTATACTTGTAGACTATCAGTTCAGTTCAGTCGCTCAGTCGTGTCCGACTCTTTGCGATCCCATGAATCGCAGCACGCCAGGCCTCCCTGTCTATCACCAACTCCCGGAGTTCACTCAGACTCACATCCATCGGGTCAGTGATGCCATCCAGCCATCTCATCCTCTGTCATCCCCTTCTCCTCCTGCCCCCAATCCCTCCCTGCATCAGGGTCTTTTCCAATGAGTAAACTCTTTGCATGAGGTGGCCAGAGTACTGGTCACCTGGCATGTGGCATGTGAAATGTGATGCTGAAGTTTCAACTTTAGCATCATTCCTTCCAAAGAAATCCCAGGGCTGATCTCCTTCAGAATGGACTGGTGGGATCTCCTTGTAGTCCAAGGGACTCTCAAGAGTCTTCTCCAACACTACAGTTTAAAAGCATCAATTCTTCAGTGCTCAGCCTTCTTCACAGTCCAACTCTCATAAATCTCCTTAAAATAACTGAGGCTGAAGTGTAAATATCTACCATATTTACCCTTCCCAGAACAATTCAACAAACTCTACTGGGCATCCAAATTATGCACAACACAGTGGATGTTCAAACATGTGGACTCTTCAAACATGGTCTCACCCATTAAAGCTTATCACAAGGCTACTGGGAGAACATTCCCTAGTGGCTCAGATGGTAAAGATCTGCCTGCAATGTGAGAGACCTGGATTCAATCCCTGAGTTGGGAAGATGCTCTGTAGAAGGGCATGGCAACCCACTCCAGTATTCTTGCCTGGAGAATTTCATGGACAGAGGAATCTGGTGGACTCCAGTCCATGGGGTCTCAGAGTCAGACACGACCAAGCAACGAACACTTCACATAAATATCTGGGGACTCAGGGTAACAAGTACAAGAACACATGTCAAATACAAGATACAGGGACGAATGGAAACAACATGCTAAGACCTGTGGATCACTAGTGAAGGCTTTATAAAGGACAGATAGTTTAAGACAGATTCCCGAGGAAGACTGTGTGGTATGAGATTTTTGATCAGAGTTTTTGCCTGTTCTTTGTAAGGATTTCACATGCCTCTGTTCTAGCTAGTCTGCTGACAAAGTAAAATATCTGAAATCACACAGATCAGTGGCATCTGGCTACACAGTATCCATCTTTTCTCAGCTCCTTGTGTTTCCTTGGGTTGACACAAAAGTTAACATGGAGAATCAAGCTCTCCAATGCACACCAGTATCTTTCTTGGTTTGAAACTCTCCAGAGAAACACTATTCTACCTCTTTCATGTTATCAGCCTGGGAGAAGAAAAGAAACTGGCATCAATAAATATTCTGATTTTTCTTTTCTAGTTGCTATCACACATACACAATCACTTTTAAAAGATATGGTTAAAAATCCAAATATTAAAATTCACTCATTCATTCACGAGCCACTCATTGGGTACCCACTCTGTGTGAAATTTTTTAAAAAGCCCATCTCTACAGGATAATTAAGCTTTGGAAAATCCATGAAAGCACACATGTGGTACAACATCATCTTTCAGAATCAGACTCTTCATGTTTTGAGAAAAAAGAGATTTGTTTGCCAAAATACTGTAGCATAGGAAGAAAAAAACAAGAATCTTTGTGTTTTTAACCACAACAGCTGCTTTGAAAAAAAAAAGTCATCATAAAAATAGTTAAGCAGGGAATGGTAATTACTCAACTTGTCATCTGATTGCTAGATTAAAAAACTCCAGATTTGTAATTGCAGTTATCATGCAAACAAATTCACAGTTCTGAAAATACGTCCCACTGGCTGTGTTTTTTAAGGACAGTCATGTTGCTCAGAGAATTTGATGTGTGGGAAGTATTTGAATCATCCTAAAGATATAGTTATTACTTGTTAAAATGTATAATGCAGACCTGACTTACAGGATTTGTTGACTAAATAACACTATGACAATAATTTCTAGTATTAAAATATGTACACACACACACATATATACACACACACACAACACACACTATTTAAAAATCCTTTTGGCATGCTGCACAGCATGTGGGATCTTAGTTCTCCAACCAGGAAGCAAACCTGTGGTCTCTGGATTGGCAGCACAAAGTCTTACCACTGGACCATGAGGAAAGCCCCCACAAGTCATATTTTTAAAAGACTTATAAAAATCCAATTAGCATCATTGAAAATATTCCATTAGCCACATTTCTGCTGTATAACAGACCATATGTCTATATTCCATTATACAAACATTCAGAAGACGTGAGGTGATGTCTTCCAGGGGTCCTCAATGTTGAGGACCAGTTTTGAGCTTCGAGGATCCGTAAAAAGTGGACAGGAGGAGAGTGCAAGTCAACTCCAAGCTGCATCTCAGAAAACTGCTCTCACTGGAGTGCGGAGATTAGGGTCTTGGATCTACGAGTGCAGCTCTATTCAGCACCCACAGGCCCAGAGGGGAGCAACTCATGGATAAACGGAGAGCTGAGGATGCTTGCATAAGCGCTCAGCCACTGCCTACTGGGGACAAGTTCGCACTGTGGTGAGTGTTGACCTGAGCTGTTCTGAGTCTGTGCGTGTGTGCTAAGTCACTACAGTCATGTCTGACTCTGTCTGACCCCACAGAATGTAGCCCATCAGGCTCCTCTGTCCATGGGATTCTTCAGGCAAGAATACTGGAGAGGGTTGTCATGCCTTCCTCCAGGGGGTCTTCCCCACCCAGGGACTGAACCCACGTCGCTTACATCTCCTGCACTGGCAGGTGGGTTCTTTACCACTAGTGCCACCTGGGAAGCCATTCTCAGTCTTTGAGTTTCTTTAAGTGAACTTCCGGCATGTCCAGAATTCAAAAGGGCTGCAAACACAAGAAGGCTGAGCACCACTGGAGCTGATTTTTTTAGGGGGTCACAGGAGGTTTACGTTGAAGGGTGGGTGAGTTTCACCAGTGCAGCCTGCAGAACCTGAACGAGGGCCTTGACCTCCCTTTGCTCAGGCATCTTCATTTGCTAGATGGTGATCTGTATCCCCTTTCTCAGAGCTTTTAAAAATTAAAGCGCCACTTCTAAAGTGCTGGATGTAGAGTACATACTGTGACTTTTCTAATTTAGAACTCATTATCTTGAATTATTTTTGATCAATCATTAGAAAAGCAAATTTGCCACTACTTTAACAGCCCAGTCAATGTCGAACAAAGAAACAAACCAAAGCAAAATTTTCAGCAACTTATGGCTTCATTTGAAATTATGGAGTGGTTATCATCACCTGTGTGACACTGCCAGCTCCTACTACCTTCTGCCTTTTATTTTTCTATCCCTCCAATTCTTCTCCCCAACTGAGAAAACTGGGCCTGTATTAGTTTATATTAAACGCGCAGGCACAGTCATAGTGACTCAGCCTTATGAGTGAACAGTACTTTAAGTGAATCAATAAATAGTAACTGTACAAAATGGAACAGTAAGAGTTTGAATCACAGATGTAGACAATTGGATTAATTTAGATGTATTAGTTTTAATATTTAAATTTCATGCCTGTCAGGGAGATTTTCTGTCTCCAGACACCCCTCTGGATAAAACAATTGTGAAAATAGCAACAGTAGCTGTGGACTTCATGTGGAATAAGGCACATTCTGAAAACACAACTTCTGGCCTCTGATCCAACTGTGCAGTGGAATATTTTTTTGGAAAGGTCAAACAGTCCAAATGGTCTGAAGTCAATACCACAGTATCAGACAGGCCTCTCATAATTGAATAAGCATGTGAGATTAAAGAGTGGATTTATTTTATTAGAAAATTAAAGCTACCCTGCCAAATTTTAAGTGGTATTTCATTTCTCCTGATAATCTTCCAGATTCTGATGAATTGTATCATTCACTAATTAGAAAAGGTTTATTCATTGCTTTCAATTCTATTTTTAAAAAACAGAAAGCAAATGACAAAATAAAGAGGCAAGGCAAAGTAGAAAACACACACACAGACGCACACAGGCGCACACAGGCACACACACAAGCTCTCTCTATCCTTGAGCTTAGACTCTGCTAGAGGAGACCAAAAATGTGCATATGACTGAGACACAAGGAAAGGCGTGGAAAATGATACAACAGAGACACAAGAGGCAGTTGTGAGAGCAGGGTAGAGAATCAGAGAAAACGCCATAGAAGAGTTCATATTTCAGCAATGTTTCGAAAGACTGAAAATTTTAGCCAGGAGAGGAGGAAAAGGCATTTCATGTTTTAAAAATGTTAGCAGGCATCAGAATCACCGGGAGTGCTTCTTAAAGCACAGATGGCTGGACCTTATCCTCAGAGTTTCTGATCAGCAAGTGTGAGGTCGGCTGAGAATCTGCGTCTGCAGCAGGATCTCAGGGGCTGGAGCTGAGCTCTTGCCGGGGCTGCTGGTCCTGGCACAGCACTGGAGAGACCACAGCGCGAGCAGAAGCACAGCGAGGGCTCAGACGGACATGCTCGGGGAAGGGGGAGCTGCCTGTGCTCGCCGGCGCGGGGCACAGTAGACGCAGGTAGTTGCAGTAAGAAGGCTAGAGGCACTGGGACTCCCCTGGTGGTCCAGTGGCTGAGACTCCAAGCTCCCAATGCAGGGGCCCAAGGTTCGATCCCTGTTAGGGAAATAAAGATTGCTGCTCCAACTAAAGCCCCCATATGCCCCAACTAGAGATTGCACATGCTGTAACTAAAGATCTCACATGCCGCAGCTAAGACCCAGCACAGCCAAATATATAGTTTTACAAATAGATCTTAAAAAAATAATCAAGTAGAAGGCACTGAATGCTCTGAGGGCCCACTGAAGGTTTTTGAGCATGGGATAGGCATGGCCATTTCCCATTTCTTATAAAGGAAGAAAGAGCCATTCTTTATATATAGTAGGTTCTAGAAGAGCTTGTAGGAGAGATTAAAGGGAGAAAGGGGGGACAGAGGCTTGAACTAGAGCTGGAGACTGAAGGAAAAAGGGAGGGGGTATCAGAGACGTGACAGGGCATCTCCTTCCTGCTTGGCTACTGATACAATATGTGGCGTGAAAGAAAAAAGGGGGCATTAAGACTTCCTGCTAGATGGAGCATCTGAACGACAGCAAGACAATGGCGCTCGTGAGACTAGAACAGGAGCGTCTACAATAGAGGGGACGGCAGACCTGGGAATACAGCTGGAGAAGACTGAGCCCCACGCAGCTTATAGAATGCAGATCAGGAACTCCAAAGATATATATTTGGGGGGCAGGTTCTACAGCCTTGAGACTGGACAAAGCTGTGAATAAAAAAAATATACATGGGGAATAGGGTCAAATAAATAACCTGGAGATGTATTTAGAATCCCATGAAGAATCTCATGGACAGCGGAGCCTGGCAGGCTACAGTCCATGGGGTCGCAGAGTCGGACACAACTGAGCGACTTCACTTTCACTTTCAGATGTATTTAGAAGGGGGCGGGGATAGGAGACTGGGAAACTGGGATTTGGGAAGCAGGAGATGGAGAGGAACACAGCATTACAAAGCCAAGAAGTGGAACTGTCATCAATAAACGCTGCTAATCTTCAGTTCAGTTCAGTCACTCAGTCGTATCTGACTCTTTGCGACCCCATGGACTGCAGCATGCCAGGCTTCCCTGTCCATCACCAACTCCTGGAGCTCACTCAAACTCATGTCCATCGTGTTGGTGATTAGAGAGAAGCAAAGAAGAGGCCATTCATGCTGACAGTCACTGGTGTCTTTCAGAGAAGGGCACCGAGGGTCAGAACCTGGGGACTGAGGTACAGATGGGAGGTGACCGCGGGCACTGCTGAGGGCTGCAGAGGGCTGTTTGAGAGAACGTGAGCCAGAATCTCAAACGACACAAGCGTTTCATGCTTTCAGAAAAGTGAAATTTGAGGCCTTCTGACCTCAAGCAGATCAGATCACCTAAGAAGAGATTTATTCAGCAAAGAAGTTGAAGACTTCGACACCCCCAAAAGCACTGTTAAATAACTCCCCTGCTGCTGCTGCTGCTAAGTCGCTTCAGTCGTGTCCGACTCTGTGCGACCCCATAGACGGCAGCCCACCAGGCTCCCCCGTCCCTGGGATTCTCCAGGCAAGAACACTGGAGTGGGTTGCCATTTCCTTCTCCATTGTGTGAAAGCGAAAAGTGAAAGTGAAGTCGCTCACTCGCAACCGACTCCTAGCGACCCCATGGACTGCAGCCTACCAGGCTCCTCCATCCATGGGATTTTCTAGGCAAGAGTACTGGAGTGGCTTGCTATTGCCTTCTCCAAATAACTCCCCTATAATGTGTTAATTGATGAATTCCACGTGTCATAATTTTAACAGCACAGATGAGTCATTTTCTTCTTCAAGATTAAATCTTCTGACTTAACAAGATAGCTTAATAGATTTACCCTCAAATTTACCCTAAAATGTAAGGGAAGACATGGAAAAAACAGGCCAACCCTGCAAATTCCACCGAACCTCTCCCAGCTCTGAGGTTCCACTCCTGGCTCCAGGTACCAGAGTTCCGTGATCAAATAATGGGACCCAGCAAGCTCAACGGAGCACAGATAAGACAGTGCAGCTTGTCAACAGTTCACAATCTAATACAGAAGCTTTGAAAGGACAGCCTGATATTTAACATGTGTGCTCATCTTTAAACCATTATGGAATGTCTCTACCTCCCTAAAAAGAGCCACATATATTAGATATCTTCACATACTTTTTATTTTGTCACTCTTATCATCCAAGAGCAGAGAATGGATTTAACTGATTTTCTTTTTGAGAAGGGCTTGGGGTGGGGGGTGGGGGGCGGGAAATTTGTGGTCACTTAAAAAATTTCTCTCAGAATAGAGAGATGAAAATCTCATGTGTGATGGGGCTTCTCACTGGGAAGGTCATCAAGTTTAGAGAAGTAGTCAATTCCTGTGTGGTCAAACATAAGATCTCATATTTCATTGATTTTACTATACGCAGTTAAAAAAAACATTTTAACACTTGAGAAAGTAGGATGCATCTTATAATTGAGCTGATTAAGAAGCTTTGTGTCATGATTTAACTGGTTTTTTCCTTTCTTGTTTTGGTGCACATAAAATAATGGTACATCCTATAGCTGATGGCATTGTAGATTGAGTGAAACAAAATAAATGTTTTCCAAATTTCCTGGAATCATCTGGATCAGGCAGGTCATCTCTACTATTGCTCCTTTTTTTGATGCTTGTGGGTACATTTCTAATATTTTTTGCTTCTTGTTCAGCTTCTATTTTAGCCATATATTCCATTTTCCAGCACATAAACATGATTAATTTTGTGTGTTTTTTGTTCCTAAGACTGTTTTTTTCCCATTTATATTATCATAAATTGCTAATGAGGACTACAAACTAATGAGCACTATAAACTAATGAGCACTGAAAATATTTATGTTTTTCAATAAATCAGTTGGCTGGAAATAGAAGAGTAGGGTAGAAGTTTGTATCTACTCATTAATGTTGGCATTGTGTTTGTTGTTTAGTCGCTCAGTCGTGTCTGACTCTTTTGAGACCCCATAGACTGTAGCCCACCGGGCTCCTTCTGTCCATGGGATTTTGCAGGCAAGATATCAGAGTGGGTTGCCTTTCTCTTCTCTAGAGGATCTTCCAGACCCAGGCAACCAACCCACGTCTCCTTCATTGACAGGGGGATTCTTTATCTCTGAGCCACCAGTCCATCAACTGGCTATATACATTTTACCATAATTACATAAAATAATGCATAACTCAATTTTCCCATGATTTTAAGGGTTGTATATATCCAAAGGGTTGCATGAGGTTAAAGTCATACCAGAACCTAGAGATGCTATTGTCCCTACCCAGTTCCATCAGGTTGAATCCAGTGAGGCTACCAATATGGTGTAAGCAACGCTAAGCTAGGATATCAAAAGACTGGATTGACAATTTATGAAGTCACTTCTTGGAAGCTAGATACTGGCTTAAGTGTTGCAAAAGAATCTTCTAGTCTAGCATTCTAGGATATTAGGAGGGAACTGAGGCAGACTTTCTACTTTGCTCAATAAGTGAAAGTCGCTCAGTCATGTCCAACTCTGCAACCCCATGGACTATACAGTCCGTGCAATTCTCCAGGCCAGAATACTGGAGTTGGTAGCTGTTCCCTTCTCTAGGGGATCTTCCCAAACCAGCGATTGAACCCAGATCTTGCGCATTGCAGGCGGTTTCTTTACCAGCTGAGCCACAAGGGAAGCCCAAAAATACTAGAGTGGGTAGCCTATCCCTTCTTCAGCGGATCTTCCCGACCCAAGGTCTCCTGCGTTGTAGGCAGGTTCTTTACCAACTGAGCTATCAAGGACAATAAAGTTTTATTAAATAGTCTCATTCACAGGAGGCTTTTCTTGCCTTTTTTTTTTTTTTTTTCATTTCCCCAGCTTAATTTAGCCTCATTAATTCCAACTGAATCTCCAGATGATCTCTAAGATGCCTTACAGTTTTAAAACTCCAGGATTCTGCTAAGTGTTTCCTACCTAAACTTCTACAGACTTCTTAGCTCCTTTTTTGCTATTAATTCTTCCCCCTTCTGCCATCCATGCCCTGGCACAGCTGTCAGCCAAGCAGTGTGGATACCCTGTTCTCTTTTATTTTTTTTTCTCACATATGAACCCCTGTAAGTACTTTTGTGACCTCATGCTGAACTCATTCTCCTTTGCCAACATTCCCACACACACGTGGGAAGGTGAAATCTGTCACCATCTAGTCCAAGAGGGCATCGGCTCCAACCCTGCAGACTAGACCGTCAGTCCCTTGGCCCTGCTGACCTTCACACTAATACGACATGCACAACTGAGTTTTATCACCAAATTAGACTGTGTTTTCCTGTATTTCATTTGTACCCATCTTTTTGGGTTTTTGTACATTCTCCCCCTAGACTATTGTCAGACTATATTAATAATACTCAAAATCCTCCTCCAAATTACTTTACTAATACAAAGTATTAAGTCACAGCATCACACTTGTTGTTAGCTTCGGTATCTTGAATACAACATTCAAAGGCCCTAACGAATCCCAATACATAATTACTGTAGGTTATCTTCCCAGTAGTTTCACCTTATTTTTTAAAACGAATACATTCAAAACTGAATTGTGGTGGAAGGCACCCGAGGAAATGAACTACTCTAATTGACTTTTAAGCTTTAACTCAGTATTTTCTAGATCAAAAAGCACCTTTTGTTATGACTGCCCTAATGAGTTACAATATTAAAATTAGGAATCACTCTGTTGACATTAAGAGGAAAAAAAAATGGCACACAATGAGACATAAAATCAATTTGCTCATCTTGAACCTAAGAAATGTTTGCACAAAATACCAAAAGGGTCAAGTCAGTCTCCCTGCACGTATTACCCACTTGATGGGGAAGCCATGGGGTTGCAAAGAGTCAGACACAACTTAATGACTGAACAACAACAACATCCTTCTTAGGTTGTAGCTTTTTGCTGAGATGTCCAGACTATGAGGCTTTTCTCTTGCACACATTGAATGATGATCTCTGGATTAAAAAAATTGATGCCAGAAAATTATATCCCTTAAAACTCATTCCAAACAAAGAAAAGGATAGACAGCCTGGAGATGGTAAAGTTAAGGAGTTTAAATTTTTTTCTTTCTCTATACTTCTTTCTTCCTTCTCAATGGAGTAATGGAAAGAATATAGGGTTGGAGAAGAAACATAGGGTTGGGTCAGAAGACCCTGGGTTTTAGGGATGTGTCTATTGTTTATTTATTTTGGCATCAAGGTTTTCACAGATTAAATGGAAATAAGAATATTTTAAAACTTGCACACAGTGTTGATGGAAACAGTAAAGGCAATATTATATGTGGAAAACTTTGGTCAACTGCAAAATAGTATACCATGCTCTATAGCATTACAACATAATGAGCTCCGAATTATTACTGTTATTACTAGAATCATCTTCAGCTACCTTTCTTCTGTGCCTTGGACTGTTAGTGGCCACTTGGATAAAAAGTCTGCCCACAAGCAATTCTATCAAAACCCCCTTTCCTTTATTATTTTCAAGATCATATTAACATCAGGTTAACCTGATGACAAAAAGATTGACACTAGATGGTCATAAAGTCCAACTACACAGCTGTACAGCCTGGCCAGGACCATCAAGGTAACCGACACATCAGGAATTTGTATCTTGTCGATTTCTAGTAATGAGTCTGAGTTACATGATGCAGGTGCTTCTTTATGGGTCTCTCTTCCACTCCCAGAAGAAAGTTAGGTTTTTTCCCTTCCTGTGGAATCCCACAGAAGTATTAGGGCACATAGGATTATGAAATGCCTTTTTTTATTAAGGGCTTCCCTGGTGGCTTCAAACGGTAGGAAATCTGCCTGCAATGTGGGAGGCCGGGGTTCAGTCCCTGGGCTGGGAAAATCCCCTGAAGAAGGGAATGCAACCCACTCCAGCATTCTTCCCTGGAGAATTCCATGGACAGAGGAGCCTGGTAGGCTACAGTCCATGGGGTTGCAAAGAGTTGGATACAATTGAGGGACTAACACTTCCACTTTTTTTATACAGCAAGAAGACAACACAGTTATTTTTCACCCAGAAAAAAATTATGAAAAAATCTAATGTTTTGTATGTCCAGTAATTGGTTCTAGCTTCAAAAGCTGACAATTGTCCCGTTTTGATTTTGATTTTGATTTTGTATTTTGATTTTGGTGGTATTACACAAGACATTACATGAAAAGATGTGAAGGTGAATTCTTTCCAGATGAGTGTCATCTATAGTGTAACTCCAGCTTAATGCTTGGCCTCAGCTTTCATCACACTCCA
Source organism: Cephalophus harveyi (assembly GCA_006410635.1). Classification (NCBI taxonomy): domain Eukaryota; kingdom Metazoa; phylum Chordata; class Mammalia; order Artiodactyla; family Bovidae; genus Cephalophus; species Cephalophus harveyi. Next base: position 306,211 of record SJYT01037273.1, read on the forward strand.
ACATTTGGAAAACACGCTTTCCATACATCATGATGAAATACTGCACTGGTGGAGATCCTTTTATAAATCTTTTACGCAATTGACTTAATGAAGTGAATCACACGTACCAAACATGTTCCCAAGAAAGGTCAAGTTTAAAAATGGATATTGTTTTTCCCAAAGTAACTATGGTAGAATATGACATTTAGAAGGTGTCACTCAGCCTTTTCACACAATTTGACATAATCTTAAATCAGTGAAATGCTCCAAGTTGCTACCTGGAGACCTTTACAAAGGAAAGAAAAGAGAACAATTTTAGAGCAGAAAGAATTTGAATAATTTTCTGAGTGGGACTGGCAGGATTTATTTTTGGAAAGAGGAACCAACCAGAATAAAGGAACAAAGAGATCAAAGACTGCCAGTCTACAGATTCAGGAAAGGGTCATAAACTGCTGACATTTTGAGACCACGTGAATTTGTTCGAAACACTGTGCATGATACATTTGCTAACCAGGTATCAAAAATTACAAGAGAAAGGTATCGTTTGAAAGTTAGCCCAGCATTAAAAACATCTTCCTTAGTGATACACTGATCTTTTAGGTGACCACCCAGAGTGTACAGGACAAGTCTCCACTCCATTAGTTAGACAGCAGGATATGTATTCTTTATGAAAAACTTCGCGATGTAAACAATCAGCGTGGTCACCTCAGCACTGGCTTTAAGCTGGTCATTTGCGAGACAATGCTTTATTTACTTTAGAGTTAAGGAGTGATATGCTTCCCTGGTGGCTCAGTGGTAAAGAATCCACAGGCCAATGCAAGGGATGAGGGTTTGATCCCTGGGTCGGGAAGATCCCCTGGAAAAGGAAATGGCAACCCACTCCAGTATTCTTGCCTGGGAAGCCCCATGGATAGAGGAGCCTGGGAGTCTACCATCCATGGGGTCACACAGTCAGACATGTTCTTCAGTCTCTCAGTTGTGTCTGATTCTTTGCGACCCCATGGGCTGCAGCATGCCAGGCTTCCCTGTCCTTCACCATCTCCCGGAGTCAGACATGACTTAGCAACTAAACACCACCAACAATCTGCAGGGTGACCCAAGCCCAGATTGCCAACATTTCCAATCACTTTCCAATATTCAGTAACTTTGTTTGTTTTGACCACACTGCTGGCATGTGGGATCTTGGTTACCTGACCAGGATGGAACAATTTTAGAGTGAAAAGAATCTGGAAATTACAATAGAAAGGTATGTTTCTCAAGTAGAATCTTCAGCCTCATCTACTTCATTGTATCACTTGCATCCATTATATATGGCAGCTCTCCCTGATCCCCTCGCTTGCTTTCTTCAAAAATCATCCACTGAAACCTCACAACAATTAAGTAAACTATGCATTTAAAATCTGTAGATTCCCAAGGAACAGATGTATATATATTGGACTTCTTCTAATTTAAAATATTCTTTATTGAATTAAGTTTACAGAATGGCCAAGAAGCATTTGGAAATCTTTAATGAATTTTGAAAACAATAATTTATGTTTCTTCATAAATGTGAAGATTCATTTTTTTAAATATAAGTTCTGGCTAAGAGAAGACAAGCTTTCTATCAAGAATTTTCCCTGAAGAAAATTCTCACTCTTTTACTGAGAGAAAAAAGAAAAATTCAACACAATGGGCTAATTTAGTTTGCCCTTTTGAAAATGGAGGAATAAAAATATATAAAATAAACTTCAGAAATCATGATGTAACTCTCCATACCAATCAACTGGCCTCCCGTATTATTTAATTTATAGGGACACAGCAAAACATTGCCAAGCTCTGTTGCTACCTCCCCCTTCATCACCCACATCAAACATGAGGACCCATTAATCACACTCCCCACTTTTACATGGGCAATTTTGTTACAGTCCTGTGATTTCCAATTCATTTGTGAATCAAATTGTCCTGCCCCAAGAGTACTAAATCATAGGCGGTTTGTGCTGAAAATGTCTTTATCCTTTTAACATGAGTTAATGTTTCCTGGAAAGGTTAAGAAAATTGAAATGCAAGATAACAGTTGTCATTAGCATCCCTAATTGACACAGCTAGTTACCTGGGAATGGAGATCAGTGCTAAGTAGTTCATTCCGGGCTGTAAAGTAGTAGTGTCATTTGTTCACATTTTGATTATTTTTTTAAAGATTTTTTTTAATGTGACAATTTTTAAAGTGTTTGTTGAGTTTGTTAACAGCATTGCTTCTGTTTCATGTTTTGTTTTTTTGGCCAGGAGGCATATGGGATCCTAGCTCCCCAACCAGGGATTGAACCCACACCCCCACACTGGAAGGCAAAATCTTAACCACTGAACCACCAGCCATGTCCCTATATCTTGACTATTAACTAGGGTTTCTCTGTTCTAAGTAAAATCATCCTTTACATTATTGTCTACTTTGTATTCTTGATCCTTGCTACACAAAAGAGGAGTTTCAATAGACAGTGGATTAATATCTCATAGGAGGGAGGAGCCTGGTGGGCTGCAGTCCATGGGGTCGCTAAGAGTCGGACACGACTGAGCGACTTCACTTTCACTTTTCACTTTCATGCATTGGAGAAGGAAATGGCAACCCACTCCAGTGTTCTTGCCTGGAGAATCCCAGGGACGGGGGAGCCTGGTGGACTGCCGTCTATGGGGTCGCACAGAGTCGGACACGACTGAAGCGACTCAGCAGCAGCAGCAGCAGAAGCAGCAGCAGCTTGTTAGAAATGCAGAATCTCAGGCCCCACCTCAGACTGAGAAAGTTAGAATCTGGATTTAAACAAGATTTTCAGGTTATCTGTGTGCTTGTGAAAGTTTGAAAAGCAGAAGTCTACCTAGAGCTTTTGTGACAGGCTCCTAAGCGATGGCCCTTCCTTCACAAGCCTCCTGCACAGTGATCTTTGTTAATTACAGGTCTGGTTACATAATTTTCCTGCTTAAACATGCCAAGCCCATTTCCATAGCCTGGTTACACTTCTGGTTCCTGCCTTCCTCTCTTATCCTTCCTCTCTCTCTCCCCCACCATTACTTTCAATTACTTCACACATAGTAGGCCCTCAAACATGAGACTCCCCTCTCCTTTGATTCAGAAATCAACCAGTCTGGTAAGAGAGACCACACTGTGAAGAGATGTCAGTGATATTATACAATTTGATAAAAACCCGACAGTGAGTTACTGCAGAAGTGCTGAGTGTGCCCTCGCTTTATCCTGAAATGAAGTGTCAGGGAACTCAGAGGAGGATTTAAACAGGAAAGCATTTTCCAGGCAGACAGGGTCAGGGAGGAAATTCCAAATCAAGAAAATTGTCCATGCAGGTCACAAGCCTGAGCGTGTTGGGCATAGAGCAGTGCTGCTCAACAGAAATGAACTGAACTCTCCTTCATACCCACACCCAGTTACTCAAGGGTCCAGGACAGTAGCCACCAGCCACATACGGCTATTGAGCATGAGCGTAAAATGAGAGGTACTGTAAGTGGGAAATACACCCTGATTTCAAAAGCTTAGTATGGGGAAAACAGTGTAAAATAGCATTTTAAACTTTTACACTGATGACATGTCAACATGATACTACTGTAGATATGTATCTACATAAAATAGAGCAACAAAATTAATTTCCACTGTTCCTTTTGCTTTTTAAAAATGTGTCTTCTAGAAAATTTAAAATGTCAGTCATTTCTGCTGAGCAGCAGTGCTCTATGCCCGGCACGCTCAGGCTTGTGACCTGCAGGGACAATTCTCTTGATTTGGAATTTCCTCCCTGACCCTGTCTGCCTGGAAAATGCCTTCCTGTTTAAATCCTCCTCTGAGTTCCCTGCCACTTCATTTCAATCTGAATAATGGAAAAATTACAGGCAAAACCTTGACATTACAAGATTTTTTAACTCAACAAAACTCTAGAGTCAGTATTGGTGGGAAAGGATGCCAACTCTCACAGAAGAACTGCCAAATTGACATATGTTCAATTTTGATTATAAAACACTCATAAAATACTGATTAATAATCTCTTATCAGAAAACTAAAGAAATAGCACAACAGAGAAGGAAGCACCCCATGTGAATGATACCTAATAATTGTCCTTTCATTTATTTTTTTTTAATATGGGCAAGAGTTAGTTGATAATGACCGTGATCATGACCTTGATCATGACCTCAGTGTAGAAACACAAATTTAAAGATAAAATGACAAATCTCACAAATTTGTCTAGCAGCAAGAAAAGTCTAAAATCTAAGCAACATCTTTGACTAGGAGGGAGCTTGCCAAAAATAGCAAACATGTAGGTGTAAAGATAGAAAAGCTTCAGAATTCCTGTGATTACTCCTTGGGAAAAAAAAAAAAAAGCTTTTTGAGATACAAATAAAGTAAGAATATCAAGCTTTGGGAATGCACAGCTCTATTTAACATCCCTAATTCTTGAATTCCATCTTAATGAAGTCTAAAAAGTCTCAGAGTCCAAAAGAATCCTCGCTTGAGTTACACATTTGGGATAGTAAACAGAAATTGGAACAGTATGATTACAAGAGACTAATTTCGAAGACACAAAAACATTGACATTTTCACAACCATAGATACATACATGGGCGTAAGTGCCTACAGCACTGTATTTACGCTTTCTTGGTAATAAAAACGATTCGGTGGATTTAAATTTTTTCAGGATGATGGCAGAATTCTTCATTCTTCTATTTCTAACCTTAACCTATGATGCAAATATATTCATACTTATAGTTAAATGTGTAAATATACACATTTACCTCTATATTTACCTCTACTTTCCTATGCACATATACATTTACACATGTGTAGTAATACCTCCTTTGGATCTCTGCTCAAATGTCACATTATCAGAGAGGCTTTCTTTGACTCCACCCCTTCACTAAATGTTACCCATTTTTACCCCATTACTTTCTTCTTTTTTATTTTTCAGCAGGAGAAATATTTACTTTAGTAGAAGAGTACTTGTGTTTTTTTTTTTTAATTTTCATTGGAGGATAGCTGACTTACCATGTCGTATTGGTTTCTGTTGTACACAATAGTCAATCAGCTATATGTACATCTATCCCATTCCTTTCTATACCTCTTGCTTTATTTGTCCATTTATTTATCTTTTCGTGACACTTACACCACCACCAGCACAATATGGAGCATATTATGCCTTTCCTACTGTGGTGTAACTCCCAGGAGAGGAGCAGTGTTTTTGCTCTTGGTCATCACTACACCCAGAACAGAAGGTGGACACAGAGGTCTTCAGCAAACATCTGCTGAAAGAATGAATGCGGGACGCTGCTTATTTTGTGTGTGACGCTATGCTAGTTGTTCTACACAACAACTTTTGGTTTTATTTAATCTTCTGAAAAGATTATGACCTTGGCATGTTATTGTCTTCTTTTTAGAAGTGATAAAAAGAGGCAGGAACTTTCCCAAGCACATCCCACCGGCCAGTGCATTCAACCACTCGACTCTGCTGCATCCCTCCTCGATCCCTTTGCTAAGGTCACGCACATGCACCTTCCACATGAAAGGGTCCAGGACGGGACACGGACTATGAAAGGAGAATGGGGTTAAGTCATCAGTGACTTTGGAGGGAAAGAGACAGCCCTGCAGGCCAGGCACTTGGGGAGAGTTTGCAATGGAAGGTGGGGAGGCGGAGAACGGCGGGCTCCTAGCGTCTCAGACAGTGCTGACAGATCTAGAAAAACTAGAGGTAGGAAGTGACCTTTATTTAGATTTAATAAGATGGAAGGTCTTGGTAAAAGCAAAATCTAGGAGATGTGAAGGCAAAAATGTTCACCAGGTGACTCAGGAGGAAATGAGAACAGATCAACTGGGGACTGTAAGTATTAATGAAGAAGAACCGAGGAATGATTGTTTGTATCATCCAGAGAACATCGACAGAAAAGTAACACAGCCATTCAGTTCCCGACTTCTTCATTTCTACTCCAGATACTCACTTGTACACTTAAAATTATGAACTTTACTGTATATAAATCATAACTCAGTAAGTCTGACCCCTCACAAAAACAAACCATATAAAGTATGAGACTTAACTATCCACATGGCATTTAAAATCTGAACATCTGCTCTGTTCTTACTAACGAAAGCAGAGATGCTCTTGCTGGTGAAAAATACTTAGCTCTAAGGCAGGCGCAGCATTAGAGGGTGTATAATTGAATGTGGAAAATAAAATGATTTGAAAATTACATTACTCATTTTGTGAGGATTAAGAATAAAGTTTGATTGCAATATTTCTAAAAATCCAAAGAACTGTATAAAAATAATTGCTCTGTATGCATCAAAAATACTAAGATCAAGAAAGGCAAGGAAAAGCAGGAAAAAAAAACCTTTCAGATTAAAGGAGACTACAGAGACAAGAAAACTAGAAATATCTGATTCTGGATTGAATGTTAAACAACAACAAAAAATAGATAGCTATAAATAACAGTATTGGGATAACTGGCCACATTTGAATTTTCAGTATAGATTAGATAAAGAGTATAGTATCAATGTTATATTTTCTGGATTTTGATAATTGCAATTGTGATCATGTAGGTGAATTTTCTTGTTCTCAGGAAAAAAAAGTGGAAAAAAAGAAATATTCTGTAAAAAAAATACTCTCCAGCTTCTATCTTTTTTCAAAGGCCAACTCATGTTGCCCCTCTTGTCCCTGAAGATGTGTTTTTGCATTTTTTCTTATGCCCTCAATGTAGCATTTAATCAAATTCTACTTCACCATTGTTACTTTACTCTTTTCTCATATGTCTTATCTGTCTCCAAAATTATTAGCTCCTGAAAGACTGAAGGAAGGTTTAAATATTTCTGGTGTTCTTATAAACGAGTACTAGAATATGATCAACACAATGGGCGCCTGTCAAGGCCTTGCCTGCTGTTCTCTGCCACGTTAATTTACATTCCCTGATAAGTTAACCAATTTCCTCACTGTATTAGTATTTTGATAGATAAGAATAATACATACAGAATTAATATTGGTATCTCATTCCATGTCAAAATCAGAACAGTGTATCAACATGAAGTAAAATTTCATAAATAATCAGAGCCTCATATAGCCTTAGTGTCTTGATGGAATTCTCTCACTAGTTATATTTTCCTCCTCTCCTTTGACCATGAAGTTCTCACTAAAAATATGAAATTTCATACATCATTGCCAGGTCAATGAGGGGCCTCCCAGGTGGCTTAGTGGCAAAGAATTCGCCTGCCAATTGCAGGAGACGCAGGAGACGCTGGTTTGATCTCTGGGTTGGAAGGATCCCCTGGAGAAGGAAATGGCAACCCCCTCCGGTATTCTTACTTGGAGAATCCCATGGACAGAGGAGCCTGGTGGGCTGCAGTCCATGGGGTTGCAGAGTCAGACACAACTTAGCACGTGCACATGCATGCATGCACACCTGCACGCATGCGTGCACACACACAATTCCTAATGCATGCATCCATGCACACCTGTGCATGCACACACACACACAATCCCTATCAGTAGCTCTAGTAACAGTCCTCTCTTGCCCATCCTTTCTAGATTTTTCTTCTGAAAACAAGTAGGAACTTCATTCCTGCAAAGTCCACATCTTGCTAAATGGTGCAAATTTTCAAAAGAATCACCGGTACTTACACCAGTGGATGTAGCAGGGAAGGTGAGGAGGTGAGACTTGGCTGTAACAGTGTGGAGTTTCTCTCATTTGTTTTGTCTCATCTGCTGTTAATGGACCCAGATGCCCTCTTGAAACCCCAGGCCAGGCCAGGGCAGAAGTGGCAGTTGTGGGCTCTGAAGTTTGCTCCCTTACTCATCCTGAGGTTCCGGTCTAGAAAAGTCACTCTGGGTGAACTGCAATTGATGAAAGCCCCGGGACCCTCAAAAGGGACAACAACCTTGCCTTGTTCCTGCTGTGATATAACATCTGACCCCAGCCTGATGGGCCATTGAGTCTGAGCAGCATCTGCCGGCCTAGTGATAAATCACAAATAAACTGAGCTTTTGCTCACTGTCTTCTGAACCTTTGTGTAAAAGCAAGCTGGAATAAACTCCCCAAATACATCTCTGTTCTTTGCTTCGGTATTCTGGGAAACTATTTACTCAGGAAATAGTATATCTTTTCCATCTTCATCTTAGATATTTAAGATTGGTTCCACCTAAGACCTTTTGCTTTTCACATTCAAGCCATGGGAGAATACTGGTGTCTTTTTCAAAGGAAATCTTTTTTGGGACTTCCCTGGCAGTTGAGTGGTTAAGACTCAGCACTTCACTGCACGGGGCATGGGTTTTAGGGAACTAAAGATCCCGCATGCTGCACTGTGCAACCAAAAAAAAAAAGCCTTTTTCTACAAAGTTTAACTGCACTGAATTGAAGTAAAAATTCAAAATTCTCATACTTTACAACTGCTTTTAATCTCATACCTGAATTCTAAACTATAATAATAATAATAGTAACAAATTCTAACTTAAAAAGTCAAGGTCATTAGTAGAGTGAAACTGACAAATTTTTCCAGTCTTGCATTTAAAGTTGGCTGAACCCTTGATTCACAGCTTCCCAAGTGGCTCAGTGGTAAAGAATCTGCTGCCAATGCAAGAGATGCAGGTTTGATTACTGGGTTGGCAAGATCCCCGGGAGGAGGAAATGGCAACCCACTCCAGTATTCTTGCCTGGAAAATCCCATGGACAGAGGAGCCTGGTGGGCTGCAGTCCATGGGGTCACAAAAAGTCAGACACAACTTAGCAACTAAGCACCCAGTCAAGCACAAATCCTTGACTCAACCTTATATTTTCTCGAATCACTGTCTCCTCGGCTGTAAAATGAAGGCGTGATCTCTAAGCTCCCTTCTATCCTAATGACTAATAAGGACTCTCCATCAAATTACCTCAAAAATCATCCTGATTTTCAATGGTTCCATTCAATTCAGTTCAGTCAACAGGTCATGTCCAACTCCCCGAGAGCCCATGAACTGCAGCACGCCAGGCTTCCCTGTCCATCACCAACTCCCGGAGCTTGCTCAAACTCATGTCCATTGAGACTGCGATGCCATCCAACCGTCTCATAATGGAAATATTTTCCTTGGTAGTGGTACTTTGCTCATACCGTAACAGCTGATTTCCTAACTTTTTTGAATTTATATAAAACTTATAATTTTCCTGCAGCTGTAAAGTTAGTACATAGAGTCTGTCCCACCCTCTGATTCCTAAACTCACTGCCATGGGTGATTTAACTTGACAGTCTCAAAACATGCAATTTCATAGATGGAATATTTTTATACATGGCCATCATTTTGAGTGTGCCTTTTTCTGTCACTGGGGCTTAGCTAAGTGCTTCTAAAGTAGGAGGGAAAAACAAACAAAATGACTACTTTTGTCAAGACTGATGATGGCGGGCACCGACGGGCATGCTCTTCTGCTCAGGAACCGGCTGTCACTTTGAACTCAGCTTCAGAATAGCAATTTCCAGACCAGTGACTTCCAGGACACTTCAGCATTCCACACACCGTGGCAAGGGAGTCTGACAGCTAACACTGGTCCCAACAAACCTGAAGCACGCGTGCCCAGCCCCTAACGACTGACACTTTCCAGAAACAGGGAGTTCAGGTTTTCCCCTCTTTTTACTCGTCTTTGTGCTGAGTTGCTAAGTCGTATCTGACTCTTTGGGACCCCATGGACTGCAGCCCACCAGGCGGCTCTATCCATGGGATTTCCCAGCAAGAATACTGGAGTGGGGTGCCATTTTCTCCTCCAGGGGATCTTACTGACCCAGGGATCGAACCCGTGTCTCCTGCACTGTGGTGGGATTCTTTACTGCTAAGCCACTGGTATTCTCCCTACTTGAATACTGATTTCTGAACCTTAGACAGGATCTTGTTGCAAACTCACACTCTGGACTGTTTCAAGCCTTATATCTGATGTTTTGAAATTAATTATTAACAAACACCAGAATTTTTATTAAGAATTATTATTCAAGAGTCACTTTAACCTGTAACTTATATAATATTGTATATCTATATTTTGATTAAAGATATTAATAAAGTATATTTGTAGAACATAAAGAGACACCTTAGAAAGCTATATTTATACTGCTGGCAAACACACACAAACACACACACAAACTAGAAGTTCTTGGTTTTGGATGACCATCAGCTTAAGGGTAGCATAAGAAGATCACATTCCTTTATGATAGAAGCTTGTGTTAAGACACCAAAGGCCATGTGCTCAGAACATTATGTCAAAGGTCCTATTTATTGGAAGAATATGTAGTCTCTCTCATCACCATGTTGATATGCTAATATTTTGAGTTCCCACAGGTAAAGGGGAAAATGGCATTAAGAAGAAAAGGTTTTAATTGCCCTTCAACTAGCGGTTTTACAATCTCAAAACTACTATGCTGTTACGAGCACAACACAACCCTTGACTTTTGAAGGGCTGTTTTGTTAAGAAAGAACTACTTTCAGGAATGTGAGAATAGACATCAGCAATAGAATGAGTACAATCAGTGAAATATACCCCCACTACATGCAGAGTACATCATGAGAAACACTGGGCTGGAAGAAGCACAAGCTGGAATCAAGATTGCCAGGAGAAATATCAATAACCTCAGATATGCAGATGATACCACCCTTATGGCAGAAAGTGAAGAACTAAAAAGCCTCTTGATGAAAGTGAAAGAGGAGAGTGAAAAAGTTGGCTTAGAGCTCAACATTCAGAAAACTAATATCATGGCATCTGGTCCCATCACTTCATGGGAAGTAGATGGGGAAACAGTGGAAACAGTTTCAGATTTTATTTTGGGGGGCTCCAAAATCACTGCAGATGGTGATTGCAGCCATGAAACTAAAAGACACTTACTCCTTGGAAGAAAAGTTATGACCAAGCTAGATAGCATATTAAAAAGCAGAGACATTACTTTGCCAACAAAGGTCCATCTAGTCAAGGCTATGGCTTTTCCAGTGGTCATGTATGGATGTGAGAGTTGGACTGTGAAGAAAGCTGAGTACCAAAATGGATGCTTTTGAACTGTGGTGTTGGAGAAGACTCTTAAGAGTCCCTTGGACTGCAAGGAGATCCAACCAGTCCATCCTAAAGGAGATCAGTCCTGAGTGTTCATTGGAAGGACTGATGTTGAAGCTGAAACTCCAATACTTTGGCCACCTCATGCAAAGAGTTGACTCACTGGAAAAGACCCTGATGCTGGGAGGGATTGGGGGCAGGAGGAGAAGGAGATGACAGAGGATGAGATGGCTAGATGGCATCACCGACTCAATCGACATGAGTTTGGGTAAACTCTGGGGGTTGGTGATGGACAGGGAGGCCTGGCGTGCTGCGATTCATGGGGTCGCAAAGAGTTGGACACAACTGAGCAACTGAACTGAACAGAACTGATCCGGCACAGAATAGAAACTCAATGGATATTTGCTGAATGAATGAGTCAATAAATAAAGCCATGAGGAATGATTAGTGGGTAAAAAACATAAACAAAAATGGTAAAATAATATGTTATATAAAGATATGTACTCGGTTGTGTCCAACTCTTTGCATCTCCATGGACTGGGGCCCACCAGGCTCCTCTGTCCATGGAATTTTCCAGGCGAGAAAGCTGGAGTGGGTTGCCATTTCCTTCTCCATGTATACCTATATGTATAAAACATAATATAAATGAATAAAACCATATTGGCAAATGTAAAAACAATTTACTCTGGAAAAAAAAAGTGTATTAAGACCTAGGAGATCAGGCCTGCTTTAAGGACTTTTTCTCTTGACATCCAGATCCTGAAAAACTTCCAAGTGAGTTCTGCAATGTCATAGAGTCTTGGCTCAATAGTAAATGAACTGTTGCTTCAAACACAAGGGAAGAAACCTGAACCTCCCTCCCATTTTTCTGCTGCATACAGAGACCAGCCCAGCAGGTGTGCAGTGATCTGGTCAACCCCGTACTGTTACTGTATGTTGCTTCAAGAAAGCCAGAAATAAGACATAACTGTGATCAAAGGTTTTCTTCCTGAGCAAAACACAGAAAAAACTACCCATATATGTCAGTCTAATACACACACATATGCATTATGCTGCTTCACACCTCTCTATGGAATAGCAGTTGAGACAAAGGGAGGGGGTGGATCCTGCAGCCTCCGCTATTTAATGGCAACACACTCAGTTACAGTTGGTGAGGTTCAGTACTTGTGTCTGTGTCAGCTCTGGTTAAAATCCATTTGTTTCCCTGGATATGTACTATATTTCTACTTTGAACATAAACTCTAGGAGGAATTTTTGTTTTCTATTTTTCTTTATAAATATATGTATGTGTGTATGTTTACACCATGATGATTTGTATTTGTATGTGTCATTTATGTGTGTGTATATATGCTAAGTCACTTCAGTCGTGTTCGACTCTGTGCGACCCCATGGATGGCAGACCACCAGGCTCCCCCGTCCCTGGGATTCTCCAGGCAAGAACACTGGAGTGGTTTGCCATTTCCTTCTCCAGTGCAGGAAAGTGAAAAGTGAAAGGGAAGTCACTCAGTCGTGTCCGACTCTTCGCAACCCCATGGACTGCAGCCCACCAGGCTCCTCCGTCCATGGGATTTTCCAGGCAAGAGCATTGGAGTGGGGTGCCATTGCTTTCTCCAATATGTGTATATATATATCATCATGTATATGTGTATGTATATGTATATAAATATGTGTATATATAGCCTGTGCATGTGTTTGTGTCCTAGAAAAGATATCAAGCAAATATAAGACTAATTGATCTCTTGTGTTGATTTTTCCTTTCTCTGATTTTCTAGGGTAATTGCCCATACAACTGCTACTTATTATTATTTTATTTATTTAACATGATATAGTAGAAAAAGGTGGACTAAAAGTCAGATAACCTGAATTTGAGTCCTATGTCTGGCTTTTGGGCTTGTCATTTAATCCTGTTGACTCTTTAATTTCTTCCTTGTGAAAAATAAGAGAGTAATTTACAATGTTTTTATACAGCTAGAAATACATGTAAAGCATTTAGCATGCAATAAATGTTCATTGTGATGACAACTGTGTTTTTATGATTGCCTTTCTCCATGATTTGATCAAAAGCTCTTTGAGGATAAAAAATGCAATTTTGAAATCCACCATGGATTTGTTTACCAAAGCAGGAAGCACATGCTGGCACTCTATAAATATGTGTGTATTACACTGAGCTACAAGGTAAGTGTGAAGATAGAGCACAGTCCTAAGAGCATAATCAAAGCCCACTCCCACTCTCTATGACTTTGTTATCTCATCTTTTCACCTTCTGAGCACAACGACAGCAAATAAGTATGTCTTTAACAATGGCAGCCATGAAATTAAAAGATGCTTGCTCCTTGGAAGAAAAGCTATGACCAACCAAGACAGCATATTAAAAAACAGAGACACTACTTTGTCGACAAAGGTCCGTCTAGACAAGGCTATGGTTTTTCCAGTGGTCATGTATGGATGTGAGAATTGGACCATAAAGAAAGCTGAGTGCGAAGAACTGATGCTTTTGAACTGTGGTGTTGGAGAAGACTCTTGAGAGTCCCTTGGACTGCAAGGAGATCCAACCAGTCCATCCTAAAGGAAATCAGTCCTGAATATTCATTGGAAGTACTGATGCTGAAGCTGAAGCTCCAATACTTGGCCACTGGATGCGAACAGCCAACTTGTTGGAAAAGAACCAGATGCTAGGAAAGATTGAAGGCAAGAAGAGAAGGAGACAACAGAGGATAAGATGATTGGATGGCCTCACTGACTCGATGGACATGAGTCTGAGCAAGCTCTGGGAGCTGGTGATGAACAGGGAAGCCTGGCGTGCTGCAGTCCATGCGGTCACAAAGAGTTGGACATGACTGAGGGAGTGAATTGAACTGAAGCACACTGAAAAATTATTGTTACTTCATATAATTCTCATACTTTGAACCTACACTAATCAAAAGGTGGATGTGATCTCTGTAAATATGAGGCATTGATCCACACACACTCTGATCAGTGTCTTCCTAGTTACCTTCCAGGATGCACAACATGAAAAAATCTGCATTTGGTGCAACCCACCGGAGCAATGGATGCAAAAAGATAACAAGACAACACCGTGACCTGAAACCAGGCTTCCTGACATTAAAAAGTAATAATATACAAGCGAAACAACAGGCTTTAACAGCCTTTGCTTTTCAGTCCACAGCTCAGACATTCTCATAAGTCATGTAAACTCTGTGTTTCATCTACTTCATCTAAAATACGGCTTCCCCTGGTGGCTCAGATAGTAAAGAATCTGTCTCTAAAGCAGGATTTGATTCCTGGGTTGGGAAGATCCCCTGGAGAAGGGAATGGCAACCTACTCCAGTATTCTTGTCTGGAAAATTCCATGGACAGAAGAGCCTGGCTGGCTAGAGTCGATAGGGTCACAAAGAGTTGGACACAACTGACAGACAAACACTTTAAAACATGAACTATGGGGGAGCCACAGTTCATATGAAACATTCAGAGCTGATTTTTTGCAAATATTTACTATGACTTGACTCCAAAAATGAAACAAGTTGAGCACAAATATTTATTTATTTTTCCCTCTCTATCTCCCAGTTGAGTTTCCAGCTGGCTATACATCTCATAAAAGAATAGACACTAAGATAATTACAATGTCTATTGAATAATTTTTCTTTTGGATAGCTACATGGCCCCTCATTTCCTATCATCAGGGTGCCATCCAGAATCATTATTTTCTGTTTTCTGATACTCTGCCTATCTAATTAATAGTACTTCTCTTTGTAAATTCTACTGCTGGCCACTCTCCAGCCTTGTGGAACATTCCCTAAAGGCTACACACATCTCCTCTCAGTTCTAGTAAATTGTTATTACTGCTTTTCCTGTAATTATCCCACGTGCATCACAGTTCAAGAAAAGCAAAATATGCTAGATTTACAGACTCAGGTGGAAAAAATTTGTGTCTGTCAATATTTCTAGGAAAAACCTTAGCCATATCCTCAAATAGATATCACAAATCCATATGCAAACACTAGAAACAGTCTTAGACACTGGATTAGACACACATGCTGACTGTATTTCGTCCTTATGAATACAGTCATCCTGTGGTTTGACACTCTACTGGAAGGGTTCGTCATGGTACTTGCCGCGTCTACTGTGCTTTCTGAGGACACCAGTTGCTTCCCTGGCCTGCTGGGGAAAGCAGCCGTAGGCAGGACCCTGTGCAGGGGTTCACGTTTGGTGCCATGTTTCAAACCTCCAGATCTAATGAGTTGGACCAAGAAGAGGCACGTGACTGTCAAATCCTAGTTTGACCAGAAGCCTATGAGATGGTGTCAGTTTGCATTCCAGTATCTCAGAATTTATCCATTTAAATTCATATATCTTTTTAGAGTTTTGGGGATCTCTTTATAAAGCTTTTGTTTAGATGTGTTTAGATGACTTTAAGATAGCTTCAATGAATGCATGCAAACTCCAGGAAGGCAGCAATATAAAAGTGCCCGCCTTGAGTGTGCAGGAGTGTGTGGTTATTTATTTGCTTGACCCAAGCAGGTCACTATGCATGCAACTGAAAGTATTCAGGATATAGTCAAGGCTTTGACTCTAGGTAGAAGGCCGCTCCTAGTGCTCTGTGCTTTTGCAGGGATCTGAAAAATTTACCCTGTGATAAATGGCTATAATCCACTAAGTAAAATTGAGTCCACATAATTCAGCTGTGTCTGAAGCTCAGAGAAGAGAGGATTTACTATATAAACTCACAATCACATAACAGCAATTATCTGTTTCTGTATATCAGGCCCTGATGCTCATATAGAAAGCTGTCACTGCAAGATGTTTAAGTACATGCTCGCACACACACAAAATGAAATGGTTTCTCTCTCTCTCTCTCTCCTCTCTCTCCCCATCACCCCTCCCCCATTGAAAATGGAATGCTTCCACTGCTCTATCTTCTAGATATTGGGCTCTTATTAGGAATATGCCTATTAAATATTTTAAATATTTAAATAACAACATTTTTTTATTTTTAATATTTAAAAAATACTTTTACAGTCAGCTTCTTGAAATCCTTAATCTTCCTAAACTTCCTGAATTCTACTTCCTGGTGTCATTGGAGGGTTCTCGGCCATAGTTTTTTTTATACATTTCTCTTTTCCCTCTTCTCTGGGCTGGAGCAGGGTGGGAACACAAGTGGGCTTGCACATTGAGAACTGAGCTGTAAATCTCTCTTTAAAGCTCAGTGAGTAATAGTCAAGATAACAGTATTACATAATTCTCCATGAAGTATTCCTGTTTGAAATGCAGCATCCCAGGTGGCTCAGTTGAAAAGAACCTACTTGCCAATGCAGGAGACATGGGTTCGATCCCTGGGCCAGGAAGAGCCCCTGGAGAAGGAAATGGCAACCCACTCCAGTATTCTTGCCTGGAGAATCCCAGGGACAGAGGAGCCTGGTGAGCTATGGTCTATGGGGTTGCAAAGAGTTCGAGATGACTGAAGTGACTAGCACACACACATCTGTACACACACACACACACACACACACACACATAGAGGGAGAGAGAGCGCACGCAAATGAGAGAAAAAAATCTATATCTGTATTGCTTCTGGGAAACACTGTCATAGGAGATGGTAAAAACATTTGTTTCTAGACCCTATTACATAGTAAATTCCAGTGTGTGGAAGGGGGTTCCCCCACACCAACAAGCAATGCTTGGACACCAGCTGGGTGCTGGGTGTCCTACAATTTACTCCAAGGGAGGAATATCAGATCCCATGAGCTAAGGGCTTGGACTTACAAGACTGTCCCTCCTCCCCTGGGTCCCACCAACTTCGGAGGGAGTTGCAAGGCCAGGTTGTCACCTGTGTGTCAGACTGACTGGCTACAGATTGGAGTTCAACAACCCCCTCTTTGGGTTCAATTAATTTTCTAGAGAGGGTCATAGAACTTAGAAGTATTTTACTTACTGGATTACCAGTTTATTATAAAAGGTCATTATAGGGCTGCCCTGGCGGCTCAGGGGAAAAGAATCTGCCTGCCAACGCAGGAGACAGGTTTGATCCCTGATCCAGGATGATCGCACATGCTCGGAGTGACTAAGCTCGGGCACCACAACTACTGAGCCTGTGCTCTAGAGCCCGGGAACTGCAACTACCGAAGCCTGAGTGCCCTAGAGCCTGTGCTCTGCGACAAGGGAAGCTACTGGAATGAGAAGCCTGCGCACTGCAACAGAGAGTAGCCCTCACTCACTGCAACTAGAGAACACAGCAACAAAGACCCCGCACAGCCAAAAAGAACCGAATAAAATTGTAAAATAAAAAAGGGCGTGATAAAGGATGCAGATGAACATTCAGATGGAAGAGGCTAACGGGCAAGGCTATGTGGGAAAGGGTACGGAGCTCCCAATGAGTTTGGAGCTCCCAAGCTCCATCTGAGTTTGCCAGTCTTCCCAAATCTCCATCCTCCCCAAGTCTCCTCCAACCTGGAAGCTCTCTGACCTCTCTCCTTTTGAAATTTTTTGTTTTTTGGTAAGCAGAGTGAGTTTGTTAGCAACGGATGCTTGTGAGAGAAACAGGTGGGCTAGCATGGAGTACAGCAGCCACAAAAACCAAAGGGGGTGTCTTGTTGAGTTTTTATACAGGCTTCATTGCATAGGCTTGGTTGACTAAACTGTTGGCCGCTGATGGACTCAACAGGTCTCCAACCCGTCTCCCCTTCCCAGAAATGGGACTGAAAGTTCCAACCCTCTAAATGCACGGCTCTCTTAGCAATCCCCACCCTTCGGTTAAAGACTTTCCAGAAGTGACCTAATTAACATAACAATATAACAAAAAATATCTTTATTGCTTTTATCATAGGAAATTTCAGGGGTTTTAGCAGCTATGAACCAGAAATCCTGAACAAAGACTAAATGTATATATGAGAAATATATTTTGTCCATCTGAATGGCTGAATATATATTTCTTATAAATCATAAGATAACAGACATCCAGGAAATAGTCTCTTCAATAAATGAAAAGCAACCACGAAGGGACTTATAATTAGGGTGGACTTCTTAGTCAACTATATCAAAGGGGGAAAAAAATGGGAAGAATGCAATGCAATTAGGGAAATTCAGTTCAGTTCAGTCACTCAGTCGTGTCCGACTCTTTGCGACCCCATGAATTGCAGCACGCCAGGCCTCCCTGTCCATCACCATCTCCCGGAGTTCACTCAGACTCACGTCCATCGAGTCCGTGATGCCATCCAGCCATCTCATCCTCGGTCGTCCCCTTCTCCTCCTGCCCCCAATCCCTCCCAGCATCAGAGTCTTTTCCAATGAGTCAACTCTTCGCATGAGGTGGCCAAAGTACTGGAGTTTCAGCTTTAGCATCATTCCTTCCAAAGAAATCCCAGGGTTGATCTCCTTCAGAATGGACTGGTTGAATCTCCTTGCAGTCCAAGGGACTCTCAAAAGTCTTCTCCAACACCACAGTTCAAAAGCATCAATTCTTCAGTGCTCAGCCTTCTTCACAGTCCAACTCTCACATCCATACATGACCACAGGAAAAACCATAGCCTTGACTAGACAGACCTTAGTCGGCAAAGTAATGTTTCTGCTTTTGAATATGCTATCTAGGTTGGTCATAACTTTTCTTCCAAGGAGTAATGCAATGAAATTAGGGAAATTAGTGGAAATGAAAATCATGATTAGAGGTGTCTTTTATTTAAGATGAGGCTGTGTGCTTGCTAAGTTGCTTCCATCAAGTCTGACTCTTCGTGACCCCATGGATTGTAGCCCGCCAGGCTCCTCTGTCCATGGGATTTTCCAGGCAAGAATACTGGAGTGGGTTGCCATGCTCTTCTCCAGGGGATCTTCCAGACCCAGGGATTGAACCCATGTCTCTGGCATCTCCTGCATCAGCAGGTGGGTTCTTTACCACTAGCCCCACCTGGGAAGCTAGATGAGGTTACAGAAATAATTTCCTGAGGGAATTTACGTGGATTATCTCCCAGGGCATTTGCTTTAATTAACTGAAGTAAATACAACATTACAAAGAAGGTTGAGCTTAGCTGATGAGTCAATCTGAGAGTCAGGATTTCTTTCTTTGGAAAAGAAAAAGAAGAGGATTCTTCCTGTGGTCATGTATGGATGTGAGAGTTGGACTGTGAAGAAGGCTGAGCGCCGAAGAATTGATGCTTTTGAACTGTGGTGTTGGAGAAGACTCTTGAGAGACCCTTGGACTGCAGGGAGATCCAACCAGTCCATTCTGAAGGAGATCAACCCTGGGATTTCTTTGGAAGGAATGATGTTAAAGCTGAAACTCCAGTACTTTGGCCACCTCATGCGAAGAGTTGACTCATTGGAAAAGACTCTGATGCTGGGAGTGATTGGGGGCTGGAGGAGAAGGGGACGACCGAGGATGAGATGGCTGGATGGCATCACGGACTCGATGGACGTGCGTCTGAGGGAACTCCGGGAGATGGTGATGGACAGGGAGGCCTGGCGTGCTGCGATTCATGGGGTCGCAAAGAGTCGGACACGACTGAGCAACTGAACTGAACTGGCTTCCTTAGGGTTTTAATATACTGGGTCTACCATGTACAGTTGTGCAGTTGCTGGAGCATGAAGGCAGGGAGCCAGAGGGCAGATCCTGGTGAAATCCTGCCTGGCCCCTGGGGCTGAGGCCCTGCTTGAGGGTGTGTCAGCTGGGAGGGGCATCTAGTTCTAATTTGCACAAAGGAACAATATGGGTTAGTAGTGAACCTACAATACACTACGTGGAAAAATCAAATTGCATTTAAATGCTTTATAATATGACACTGAATTTCAAACGTTTACGCTATTTTTACAGAGACTACCCTTTCACACAGTACAGGTTCAAAAAAAAAAAAAAAAACAGGCCCAAAGTGGAATCACTTCTGCTAAGCCCCACATCAGCAACCAAGACTTAACACCTAATCTAACTGCAATTTCAACTTCTCCCAGAAATGGAAGCTTTAACCCGACAATCTTGAATTTTCTGGTCTGCACTAGTGAGGTAATCTTCCTGATAGACCTCCTTCTTGTCCCCCAAAGAAAGATGTCTTCCCTGCCCCTCTGTGCCGATAAGTCTCCATTTTTAAACAGCTTTTTAGAGCTCCCTTTGTTTGCTAGATGGGAATGTGCCTGACTCACAAATTGTTGAATACAGCCAATTACTTACTCAGTGGAATTTGTATTTTTAATACTATCTTCTAGGTTACTGGTTTCAGTCAGGCGTCTGTGCCCATGGGGAATGGGAATTAGGGAGCTCTTGGACATGTTTTTAAGATTCTGCAAATTTTCTGCAGGAA
The DNA here is from genome assembly GCA_006410635.1 of Cephalophus harveyi. Lineage (NCBI taxonomy): Eukaryota > Metazoa > Chordata > Mammalia > Artiodactyla > Bovidae > Cephalophus > Cephalophus harveyi. Next base: position 326,472 of record SJYT01037273.1, read on the forward strand.
CTGGTTTGATTTCATGGTAGCTCAGACAGTAAAGAACCTGCCTGCAATACAGGAGACCGGTTTGATCCCTGGGTTGGGAAGATCCCCTGGAGAAGGAAATGGCAACCTACTCTAGTATTCTTGCCTGGAAAATCCCATGGCCAGAGGAGCCTGGTGGGCTACAGTCCATGAGATCACAAAGAGTCAGACATGACTGAGCGATAATACTTTCACTGTCACGCTCTCACTCAGGTGACAGTCTAAAAAATAATATACTACTCTCTTTTGTGATAGGAACGAAAATACTAAAGAGGACTCTGAGATGAACCCAATAAACCAATGGCTTATGTGTACCACGTGAATCCAAAGAAGAAATGGAGGTTTTACTTTGTTATATCAAAAAACTATCACCTGGCCCTTGCAATACCTAGGCATGCTGGAATAAAAATTCCCTTTGCCGTAAGAGTTAATACCATATTCACATTTTGAGTGGTAATTTAATTTCAGCCCAACATGTTTTGCCACATTAAATTAGTTTTGTTAATTTGCTTTTAATTGATTTTGTAACCTCTACTTGATTATTAATTTGTTTTGATTTTATGGTTAGACAAGGGCTCTGAGTGTAAGGAGTTTATAACCAGGTTTTCATTATGTACAGATTTAACATGGTATTAGGTTGCGCGTGTACATAACAAAAATAATTTAAGTCACTTTCAGGGATCCAATAATATTTTTTTCTTTTAAAATGATCTATACATTACTGAACCCAGAGAAACCCCTTTACACCTTCAATACTCCTCCCAATGGGAACACAGAGTTATGACAGTCATCCCATCCATGTGTGTGCACCAGGCATTAACTGTAGTCTGAATAAATCTCAGAGATGTCCTTGTTATTATTCCTCAGATGTGTGCAAATACTGATGTTTTGAATGAAGTACAAAAATGTTTGAGTATTACTCAATTCATCATTTCCACTGATCAATGTATACTTAATACAAATCTTATATACATCTTTACAGTGGTGGCAGGGGAAACTGAAATTTTCTAACTTTAAAAGTGAGTATTTCTATTAAAATGAAAATTATTATTTTGGGAGCCCATTGGCCATTTTGTGGAAAGAGCATGGGTCATAATTTTATTTTCAAATAAAGGTGAGATTTTCCAATAGGCTGTATCATGTAAATGACCCTTCCTGGTTTTCTTCCTTTTCTAAAGAATCTAGGAATCTTTGATATTATTCTACCGTCCAACATCTTATAGCCTTAATCTATGAGTGAGCGGGAAGAAGGAGGTAAAGACCAATTTGATGATATAACTAGTGCTTGACATTTCTTATGCTCTTAAGTTAGTGAAGACTGTGGATGATTAATGAAAATAGAAACAAACTTTAAAATAATATGTCCACTTTGTTAAAATAACTTTATTTAATGCTTGGGCAGGATTTTATTCACAGTGCGTGAAAATGGAGCAAAAGAACTGATTTTAATATACACAAAGCATCTCTGATTTTCCCTAGAACCGGAGCTGACACCTGCCCAGTGACAAACGCTGTCTGATGCTTTTCAAAGCTGAGCGCAAATCTTTTCGGGATGGGGCTGTGCACATGCCAGGACCACTGGGAGGGTCAGGTGGACAAGATCCAACACCTGCTTTACCAGAGGCTGCTGAAAGCAGTGACTCAGGTTTTTCAGAGTAAGCATTTTCAGCTCAAGTAGAAAGACTGTTTTCTTATTTCAGACTAACTGAAATCTGTAAATGGTAATGAGGCATTTGTTAAGACAACAGAAGAAATTCTCACTTTTTCCTTCAATCTATAAGTAAACAGGAAAAGGAAAACAAAGACAGTGTTGGCTATATAACCAATATTGTCTTCTGTTGATGGGGATATGTATAGCCAAAATAAGAAAACATTTATAGCCAAATTTGGAGAAAAATACTCTTTTTTGGTTAAAATAGTGCATATGCATTTTAAAGAAAAAGATCTTTAGGCAACAGCCCTTTTACAAAACAATTTGCATGCATCACTTGAGTGTTTTGACTAAGGTGACCTTTAAGATTTTAAGAGCCATTTGAACAGAGAACATGAATGTCTTTCTACCTTCTAGAATAATGCCTGGCATAGACTGAGCATGCAATAAATAACTGTTGAAGTAATTATTTATAATTATTTATTTTTAACTGATTTAACATAAAAATTGATGAATGGTTCCTCGTCCCAAGAATCTATGCAAATAGTTGAAAATCTCTTGTCTTATATCAGATCTAGAGGTAGGTCAGCCTGGTGATACAGTATACTCTAGTCAAAACCATTGGCAGGAGAAAATCTTAGACTCTGAGATCTTAAAATACCAGCTTCTAAAAAATTTGCTAGAATAAGAGCAAAAGAAAGCCACCTGCTCCTGAACTCCCACATGCACAAACTACATTCCATCCCGCTTTGCGTCTCACACGAACCCGCGTATTTTCTCCACCACAGAAGATTTAAAAAAACCCACACATTGAATTTTATTTTAATTTGGCATTTGGCAATCACAAAAAAGCAACATATCCCAGAACCAGCCTTTATTATCATAATGCAAATTTATGCTGTGAGTGGTACTATGAAGTCATATTAGGTCCCATGCAGGCACATTAATCACCCATGATTAATGAATTCACTGAACAGAAATAGATTTATGTCTTCATATTGTATTTGCTACATTACTAGTTAGCTATGTGGCAACAGATGGCCAACACCAACTTCCTCTAAATAAATGGTTTTGTTTTTTTTTTAATTTAAAACAAGACCACTAATTTGGAAAGATTTTGTGCATTCCAATGCTCACAGCAGCATTATTTACAATTACAAGATAAGGAAACAAGCTAAATGTCCATCAAAGGATGAATAAAGAAGGTATGGGTGTGTGTGTGTGTGTATATACACATGTAATGGAATATTACTCAGTTGTAAAAAAAAGAATAAAATTCTGTCATAGCAACATGGATAGACCTGGAAGTAACATAAATCAGATGGAGAAAAAGCAGTACTGTATGATATCACTTATTTGGGGCTTCCCTGGGGGCCCAGCTGGTAAAAAATCCACCTGCAATGCAGGAGACCTGGCTTCCATCCCTGGGATGGGAAGATCCCCTGGAGGAGGGCATGGCAACCCACTCCAGTATTCTTGCCTGGAGAATCCCCATGGACAAAGGAAGCTGGCGGCCTACAGCCCATCGTGTCGCAAAGAGCCAGACACAACTGAGCGACTAAGCACACATCACTTATATGTAGAATCTAAAAAATACAGCAAAGTAGCGAGCATAATAAAAAAAGTAGCAGACCCACTGATCCAGAGGGAAAACCAGTGGTTACCAGTCGGGGTGGGGAACAATACAGAGGTGGGGAAGTAGGAGGGATAAGCTACTGGATGTAAAACAGGCTTAGGGATATACTGTACAACACAGGGATTAGCCAATATTTTGTGATAACTGTAAATGGAAGGAACCTTTAAAAATTATATAAAATTAAAAAATTTTTTTTAAGTTTTAAAAATTAAGGTATTTATTGTAACTTTTCAAAATAGGAAGCATCATTTCAATAGGAGTGTTTTGGGAGCAGAACATTGATTTACCCTAGGGTTACAAACATTAGGAAACTGGTTTTTGAAAAGTTGAATAAGATGTGATATATGGTAGTACGGGGGTTCCTGGGTAAATAATGTATCAAAAAGTTTAAGAGACTAAGTTCATCCTGGAGAGGACACTGAATGAAATCCCTGAACACTTCTGTTGCTTTTTTTTTTTTGCCACACCAGCGTGGAGTCCTAACCACTGGACCACCAGGAAATTCTCTCTTGTTCATCTTCTTAACGGGCTACCTGGGCTGGTGAGGACCTTAGAGGCTCTTGCCTGGCGCTCTCATCCCTTCCACATGCCCTAAGGGGAAAGTCTCCTTGGAGACTTGGAGAAAGTCATGGGTCCTTCAGTTGTAGACAGACTCTAACAGTGATTCAGGAACTTAGCAACATTGCCCTCACTGGGAAAAGACTGATTTTGATGTCAAGGCCAGCACCTCTTTCTAAGAGCCTCCACTAAAACTGACTGAATGTCTGTGTCTACAGGTGAGATTGCATTTCAATATGCCACAGATACCTAACTGCTCAAAAAATTATCGGTTTGATTATATTCAAATCTCTGTGAAGTGTCAGGGAACTACAGACATGCCGCAGGGTCTCCAGGAGTTTACATAGAAGTAGATAAGATGATAGAATAAAATAGGATAAGATCTGACAATGCTTTGTAAAGTGTAGGGGGTTATGCGGACATTCATCATGAATATTACATAAAAGGTAGCTAATAATACCAAATAAAAGGTAAATATAAGGCAGAGTATTTCCAGTACAAAAATACGTATCCAACCTCATCTGGAAGAAATGATGCTGTCTCAAATATTAAATTTTATTAATTCTCTCACCTTCCAGTTGAATCTTTTTCTTTTTACCCACCACTGCTTTCTCTTGTCCTTTACTTCTATCTATACTCTTCAATTTCTCAGAGTAATCAAAGTCTTGAGCAAAAATTCTGAGAGGAAAACGGTTTTTGTGTTTAGCATGCAATTATCCAATCAATGCAAAATGAATGACAAGTATGTTCTAGCCTAGAAATGGAAAGAAGAAAAATGAACTCCCCAAACAAAAAGATATCCGACTCTCAGAATGGGATAAAATTGGACGTTTTAGTTAAAGTTGGCTATTTTTAAGTATTGTATGAGAAGTAGATATTCTGGCAAAGTGAAAAGTCCATGTGGTCTAAAGATTTTTTAAAATGTCAAGCTGATGCCTGAAGCAAATATTCACAGCTCAGATATTATGAGATCTGTGAAATCGGAGGTTTTATATTAGAATTGAGATAGAGTTTAACTGACAGCCTTCTGGTTCTACTGCACATGGTTCTTAGGGCTAATCTGAAATGTGCTGTTTTCAAGTATCTGATTTAAACTAGGTAATAGAATTAATCCCTGGGTCGGGAAGATCCGCTGGAGAAAGAAATGGCCATTCACTCCAGTATTCTTGCTTGGGAAACCCCCTGTGCAGAGGAGCCCGGAGGCCTACAGTCCATGGGGTTGCAAAAGTGTCGGATACGACATACTGACTAAAGAGCAACACGGAATTAATAAAATTGTATTTTTCATTCCTCTAAAAAGGTGAAAAAATTGTGTAAGTCTGAAAAATACACTAGTGATTGAAATGAGCCTAAATGGCACAAGTTATGTTAACCAGAAGTTAATTGGGGAAAGGAGAAAGAACCATTTTTCACAGCACTCAAGTATTAGCTGGTGCAGGGTATACAAATACATATAAAAGGGTCAGCTCCTAGATACAAAACACTATTAAGAAATCTTAGCATAAAACAGAATTTGGCTGAGATAACCAGTCTTTCTATTTGCAGATTTAAGCACCGTTTATGGGGTCGCACAGAGTTGGACACGACAGAAGTGACTTAGCAGCAGCAGCAGCAAGCACCTTTTAATACCTACCCCCAGCTTCATTTCAGGAAAATGTAAACAGAAACCACCACACACGAAAGACTATGCACTTTCAAAATCTACTAGCAAGAGGCTTCTGAGAGGCTTCCGCTGTATTCAATCAGTTCACCAGATTTTAAAGCTCTTTTTTATTACTTTGAAGTGAAGTGAAGTGAAGTGAAGGGAAAGTCGCTCAGTCGTGTCCAACTCTTTGTGACCCCATGGACTTTACAGTCCACGGAATTCTCCAGGCCAGACTACTGGAGTGGGTAGCCTTTCCCTTCTCCAGGGGATCTTCCCAACCCAGGGGTCAAGCCCAGTTCTCCCACACTGCAGGCAGATTCTTTACCCACTGAGCTATCAGAGAAGCCCAGGGCAGATTTTCTTACTCAAAGGTCTCTTTCTTATCACGTCCACATTGTATCTTCATACAAATGTCTGGAAATCCTGCTAGGTTTGGTACAAGTTTAAATTAAAAAATGGGACTTTAAAAGAGTCCATTTGCTAGGATCTGTAATCAGTTTTAACACTTTTCTGAGCTTAAACGACACATCCGAGTATACACAGAGCTTTAAATATGTTTGCATGGGGGGAGGGGCATGCTTTACCCAATATAAACCAATATATACCTTTTAATTTAAGAGTGAAGGTAGGATGCTATTTTTGATCAACAAATAGTTACCCGGGAAGAGTTGATTTCACGCTTAAGTCTAAGTAGTATATTTGCTTGGTATTCGAGAATGATGAGACCACCCCCAAGCACCATTTACTCCACTGAAAATAAGTCAAAACACTACAGAAGGAGAGCATATGGTCCAAGTACCATGGTAGAGAAAATGTTACTTAACAGATGAATGTAGGAGAAAGGCCAGTGAGTAGAGAAAACTGGGCACAAAATACTTCTTACACGTTCAAGTAAATCAGATAAAAGAAGAGAAAGAACATATCTATTGAATCACAATACTTTTTAATAGGTTCATTATTGTTAGGTTCGCTTCACAAAATCTGCTTTCTCCCCTAATGAAATGTGTCTATACGCCTATTTGCAAATGTATTCAAGGATGAGATCTGAAATCAATGCACACATAATGAATGTTGTTTGAATAATTCTGTGACAAAAATCAGCATGTGAGCCTGCATACCCTGAATTAGCATCTGGACTATGCTCTGCGCTGTGGGAACACAGTTGCTTCTTTGGGGAGCTTGTAACCTAACCAGGGAAATCAGATTAGCTACACTTCTATGCATAAATGGAAAATGAAACCAAACCTCTCTGACGTTCACCCCACTCTAGCTAGCTAGGGGACTTGTTCTCACCTTTCTTTGTTGGCTAATACCCTTGAATGATGAAATCAGTGCCTCCCGATTTCTACCCTGTTCACTCTTACAGTAACTGGGCTTCTACCTCTTGGTCAACAACCTCTGATAAAGGCAGCAAAGGAAAGAACGAGTCAGTTCTCCCTGGGACGCTCTGCTGCTGCATGTGAACTTGCTGGCCACTGTGTTTCCCTAGAAGACCCTCTCCCCTGGCTTCCTCTGGGTGCCCCTCTGCCTCGGTCCTACGGTCCTCCTGAAATGCTAGTCTGGCTCCTATTCTCTCTGCACCCCTTTGACAATGGATGTTCCTTGGGGGTGTGTTGCCAAGCCTATTCTGTCTCTAACTGCAATTTCCCTAGCATAAGGCTCCCTTATGCTCTGCCAGGTCAATACAGAAAAGGCTGGTAATGGACGTAACTGAACTTATGGTGCTGATCAATTCACAATATATACACGTATCCGATCATTACGTTGTACACCTGAAACTAATACAATGGAGTTGTTGTTCAGTCGCTAAGTCGTGTTTGACTCTTTGTGACCCCAGGGGCTACAGTTCACCAGACTTCCCTGTCCACTGTCTCCTGGAATTTGCTCAAATTCATGTGCACTGAGTCAGTGATGCCATTCAACCATCTCGTCCCCTGTCATCCCCTTTTCTCCTGCCCTCAATCTTGCCCAGCATCAGGGTCTTCTCCAGTGAGTCAGCTCTTTGCAGCAGGTAGCCAAAGTATTGGAGCTTCAGCTCCAGCATCAGTCTTTCCAGTGAATCATCAGTCCAGAATGGTGAGGGTACCCAGATTTTGGCACAACGCAATCACTGAGGAGACACTGAATAAGAACTTTTGACCTGGGAGTTCTTTCCCACCTGTGACTTTAGTAAATACGAACACGTCTCTCTAGCTCCTGATCAGTGTATTCACTTCTTAAGGGGTCATCCACTAGGGTGTCACACAAGCACCCTCCCCGCTCCCTCCATGTATGCAAAAGCCCCTTAACTTGTCCCATGAGTGTCTCCCAACATCTGTTCCCTGAACTGGTGAACAGAACTTAGTAGGTCAAGGGAGAAACTTAAAAGGGTCTCCATTCCTCATCCTATAGTTCTGTAGTCAACTGGTTACTGCTGCTAAGTCGCTTCAGTCGTGTCCGACCCTGTGCGACCCCATAGATGGCAGCCCACCAGGCTCCCCCATCCCTGGGATTCTCTAGGCAAGAACACTGGAGCGGGTTGCCATGTCCTTCTCTAACGCAGGAAAGTGAAAAGTCAAAGTGAAGTCGCTCAGTCGTGTCCAGCTCTTAGTGACCCCATGGACTGCAGCCTACCAGGCTCCTCCATCCATGGGCTTTACCAGGCAAGAGTACTGGAGCGGGGTGCCATTGCCTTCTCCCAACTGGTTACTAAGTCCTGGCTACTCTATCTTTTAAAATATCTTGATTGTAAAATTAGAGTTCCATCCCTGCTATTACTGCCTCAGCTCAGGCCTCTATCATGTTCTGCCAAACTTTTAAGATAAACTAAGTGCCTCCCAGCCTCCAGTGTTCACCTTGGCCAGCCCACCGTCCTCCCTGTGGTTGAGTATCACAGGGAGCGCCGCATTCTTTGACCCTACGCAGGTTCCCCTCAGCAATTGCCTGCTCACACAACGTGCGCCCGTCCCATCTGTTTTCTTGCTCTTTGTGGTGTGAGCACACAGTGTGCCTTCATGTCTCCACACTCATTCTTTCCTCTTTCTTCCTGGGGGACACTGCTCTTGAGCTCTACTCAAGCACCGCCTTCTCCGGGAGCCCCGCTGGGTCCCAGGCTCTGCCGGCTGAGATCCCTGTTCCTGCTGGCCGTTAGGGCACTTGCTACTTCCCAGTCTCCTCCCACAGCTGCCTTCTCTCTAGTCTGTTGTCTGTAATGGCAGAGATGCCCTGTTCAATACTGTGTATCATCATTTAAAGATGGAACCTAAAAAGCAAATGCGCTTTGTAGAGATGGATTCCTCTGATTAGAAGCTCTTCAGTTCCTGAAACCTTTCCCCAGATGGCTCCATGCAAGGTTTCATCCATGAAAAATCCTCCTCCTCCTCCATCTGTAGTCAACTGGTTACTGCTGCTAAGTCGCTTCAGTCGTGGCCGACCCTGTGCGACCCCATAGATGGCAGCCCACCAGGCTCCCCCATCCCTGGGATTCTCTAGGCAAGAACACTGGAGCGGGTTGCCATGTCCTTCTCTAACGCAGGAAAGTGAAAAGTCAAAGTGAAGTCGCTCAGTCGTGTCCAGCTCTTAGTGACCCCATGGACTGCAGCCTACCAGGCTCCTCCATCCATGGGCTTTACCAGGCAAGAGTACTGGAGCGGGGTGCCATTGCCTTCTCCCAACTGGTTACTAAGTCCTGGCTACTCTATCTTTTAAAATATCTTGATTGTAAAATTAGAGTTCCATCCCTGCTATTACTGCCTCAGCTCAGGCCTCTATCATGTTCTGCCAAACTTTTAAGATAAACTAAGTGCCTCCCAGCCTCCAGTGTTCACCTTGGCCAGCCCACCGTCCTCCCTGTGGTTGAGTATCACAGGGAGCGCCGCATTCTTTGACCCTACGCAGGTTCCCCTCAGCAATTGCCTGCTCACACAACGTGCGCCCGTCCCATCTGTTTTCTTGCTCTTTGTGGTGTGAGCACACAGTGTGCCTTCATGTCTCCACACTCATTCTTTCCTCTTTCTTCCTGGGGGACACTGCTCTTGAGCTCTACTCAAGCACCGCCTTCTCCGGGAGCCCCGCTGGGTCCCAGGCTCTGCCGGCTGAGATCCCTGTTCCTGCTGGCCGTTAGGGCACTTGCTACTTCCCAGTCTCCTCCCACAGCTGCCTTCTCTCTAGTCTGTTGTCTGTAATGGCAGAGATGCCCTGTTCAATACTGTGTATCATCATTTAAAGATGGAACCTAAAAAGCAAATGCGCTTTGTAGAGATGGATTCCTCTGATTAGAAGCTCTTCAGTTCCTGAAACCTTTCCCCAGATGGCTCCATGCAAGGTTTCATCCATGAAAAATCCTCCTCCTCCTCCAAGGATCAGCCCAAGTGCTCTCCTCAACAAGGGTTCCCCAACTCGCCCAGGCAGGGCTGGTCTTCCCTGTCTGCGTCTGAACTGTGACACTGCCCTGTGCATTGAAACCATCTGTTTACTACTCCTCTACCCAAGCAGACTTGAGTTCCTAAGAGCTACGGGTTTGTTCCTACCTATCTTTTTGTTCCAAGTGTTCAGCCCAGGGTCCAGGTGTGGGGGATGCTAAACAGAGGTACGGTGGAAAATAGCTGTATTAACACCTGGAACACTGGCTCCACTATCACTCCTCTGGGATAATTGTGAAACCAAGTTTAAGAGTCTCCACGGTGGGAGGACACACCAAGGAGGCTTTCCAAATGAAAGGGCAAGAGGACTAAGTCGTCACTGACTCATACCCTGCTTCCCACGTCTTGTGGCATTTCAAATTGCATAATCATCTCGAGCAGTTAGAATTATAAGTGACTAAACACTGGGATATCACTTTTTTTACCTGCCTACTGAGTTAAATACTTAGCCCCATAAATTGCTTAAGTTACCTAAAAGAGGCTTGAATCTTGAATCTCCTTAGTCACAGCCTGCACAATGGCTTGGGGCAGGTTGTCTTAGCCGAGAGACTCAAACTAGGGGGTTAAAGAGGTTTTCCTCTGAGCCTCTAAGCAGATCTGTGCAGAACAGGGAGCCAAGCAAAAGCAGCAACTCACAGAGGGATCTCACAGCTGAGCCAGCTGGCTCTGCGCGCCTCTCCCAGCAGGTGCTGAGCTCGCTCAGCAGGTGCAAAGCTTATTTGCATCCTGGGCTGACTGGGCCTGCAGTCCCTACTAATAATACCAGTGAACATTTGCCAAGTGCTTACTAGGTATCAGAAACTCTTTCAGAACTTTACTCCTATTGCCTTATCTAATCCTCACAACTGTAAAAATAGATGCTATTATTATCATCTCTGATTTACTGAAAAGCAAGCAAGGCATAGACGGGTTCAGCAACTAACTCAAGTGTTGTTCAGTCGTGTCCAACTCTATATGACCCCAAGGACTGTAGCCCGCCAGGCTCCTCTCTGTCCATGGAATTTTCCAGGCAAGAATACTGGAGTGGGTAGCCATTCCCTTCTGCAGGGGATCTTCTCAACCCAGGAATCGAAACTTGGTCTCCTGTATTGCAGGCAGATTCTTTACCATCTGAGCTACCAGGGAAGCCCCAACTAACTCAAGGTCCCATTCTTAGTAAGGGCTAGAACGGGAGGCAGACTCAGGGAGTCCCACTCCATAGCCTGTGATCTAAGCCAATAACGCCAACCGAGACCAACATGGGGACTCATGCTTTCTCAAAGAGAAGGTGAAAAGAAAGTTTTTGGCCATCCATACAAATTCATCCTACCAAGATCTTCAGTTCAGTTCAGTCGCTCAGTCATGTCCGACTCTTTGTGACCCCATGAATTGCAGCACGCCAGGCCTCCCTGTCCATCACCAACTCCCAGAGTTCACTCAAACTCACGTCCATCGAGTTAGTGATGGCATCCAGCCATCTCATCCTCTGTTGTCCCCTTCTCTCCTCCTGCCCCCAATCCCGCCCAGCATCAGAGTCTTTTCCAATGAGTCAACCCTTCGCATGAGGTGGCCAAAGTACTGGAGCTTCAGCTTTAGCATCATTCCCTCCAAAGAACACCCAGAGCTGATCTCCTTCAGAATGGACTGGTTGGATCTCCTTGCAGTCCAAGGGACTCTCAAGATTCTGCTCCAACACCACAGTTCAAAAGCATCAATTCTTTGGCGCTCAGCTTTCTTCACAGTCCAACTCTCACATCCATACATGACCACAGGAAAACAATACAGAAAAATCCTATCTCTTCTCAGGATCTTTTGCCCAAAAGGGTTTGATGGTGATAGTTGTTCTTCCCAGGATCTGTTCCCTAAAAGGGGTCTGATAAGCATTCTAAGTAATTTGTTCCTGTAGAAAGAAACTCTATTGTACCAAGTCACATAAAATTTGTCAAAATCAGGTAATTACAGTTCCCACTCCATGTATGTATTGTTCAAACCCACCAGGTCTCCCTCTTTATATCAAAGAAAAATGCTAAGCCCATTATGTGATAATTTTTGTCCACATAACATTTACATTTTCTGCTTGATTTATGTATTCAGCTAGAATATGTTTAAGTAATTCAAATAGGATTTCTTAATGCTTTTTAAGTTTGTCTTATCATTTTTCCTGGAATCTTCCATCCTTTGGCCACTTTCCTAATTAATAACCTCTCATTTCAAATCCCTTTATACATTTTCTTCTATATATCAGAATGGTCAGAAATGACCCAGAGAGCCTTAAAACACACCGAGAGAGCAAATGTTCTCATTTATTACCATATTCTGCCGTGATGCATAGATTCCAAGGTTCTGCTTTGGTTTCTTAGTGTATGGATGCATATTCCTTTATGATCGTCATTGAATCACATTGTAAAAAGAAGAGTGTAAAGGGGTTTCTCAAATCCATACCACAAGACAGGTGCTCCTCTGGGAGGCTCATTTCATTTACAGCTCCATTTACTATCGATTAACAACTATTCCAAAAACAATAAAAAATCTTTCTCTCCACTGCTTGAAAAATACATGTGAGCTGCAGAAACCAAAATACAATTTTAAAAGTGTCTCTTTGGGAAGCCTGCATGTGATGACTTAAAAACATTTTTTTTGTTGTTGGAGTTTAGAAATTGTGCTAAGGACAGTAAAGTGAAAGTGAAAAGTGAAAGTGAAGTCATTCAGTCGTGTCTGACTCTTTGTGACCCCATGGACTGTAGCCTACCAGGCTCCTCCCCCATGGGATTCTCCAGACAAGAGAACTGTAGTGGGTTGCCATTTCCTTCTCCAGGGGATCTTCCTGACTCAGGGATCAAATCCCAGGTCTCCCGCATTCCAGGCAGATGCTTTAAACTCTGAGCCACCAGAGAAAAAAACAGTAAGGCTGGGAGAATTCTAAATAGCTGCTGCCTCTTGCTTTAAGATGCATCTCTCCAGTTGGCAAGGCTAGTATGAGGACATTATAACTGATTCACCACTAATTTAATTGAGATTAGATTCCAAATCTAGTTAGTGTATTATAGTAACTGTGAAAATGCAGCATTGCTAACCACTTGATCTTACTATTAAGTGGACTGCAAAAAGAAATCCACTTTCTTCTTTGTAAGTGTCCAAATGACAAAGCGATAAAATATTTTCTTTGAAAAACTGTTAAATTGTATCATAAATATATCTATTTTAAAGATGAAAGCATATTTTCAGCAGACATATCTGTAGCTCTCATCTTAGCCATATCGATTTTTCTATATTAAAATAACAGTGAAGCAATAATATAGTAATTTCACCTATCACCATGTTCCTAGAGCCCCTGAAGTAAATAAATATTTCAATGTTAAGCTGTCAGATTAAACTGAGCAAGCAAAACCAGCCTGATACTTTTCCCTTGATATTTTTAGCGTTTAATGAAACATGCCTCAACTACTTATATATTATACCTAGATGGTACTTAAAATACGCCAATCAAATATTAGGCTCAACTCTGTGAATTGAACAGGGGTGTGCTTGTTTAGCAGTGGTATAAATGTTTAACAACCTGCTCTCTCAAGAAAGTTCCTTAGAGAGAACTTTTTCTTAATTAATGTCCTTAGTAATTTGTAGTAATGCTCGCTGATTTCCAATACTCCCTCCAGGGTTGATTTCAAATTATAGATATGATGTCACTGAACATGAAGTTGAGAAGGGTGTCCCCCCATTGGCTCTTACGACCCTATATGAGCTAGAACTAAGCTACTACTTTTAAATGTCTAGATTTCAATGAATTTCCCTTTCTCTGTCTTTTTTTCCTCTCTCTGGGGACCAGAGTTCTCTGGGACATAATTTTCCCAACTTCAAGATATATTAATTAAAACAAACAATCTCTAAACTGAGTCCAATGCTAAACAGCAAGGATTCAGGTGCAAATAAGGGAGAAACAGTTCCTCCTCTTAGGAAGCTTGGAGTCCAGTGGATGTCAATGGTTTTACAGGTGGACTGAGCTGTTGATGAAACTGTTCAATCTATATTGAGCCTGTGATGAATGTTTGTCATGTTGCTATTTAACAAAACACGTTATAATAAACCATAACAAGCCATCCCTTCTTTTTCTAAAATTTAGTCCAGGTTTGAGAAGGGAGCTTTGTAAATCTAATAAAATATTTATCACTGTGATACAACATAGAGATTTTATGTTAATTAAACTGAGAGTGTCTCTTGCTTGAAATGTTTGAAAGGTGTTTACTGAGTACCTACTGTGCCAGGCACTTTGCTTTATATCCCCCCTTCATGTAGTTTTCACATAATTTCTCAGTCATTCTGAGAAATCAGTATTCCTATTGTATAGGTGGAAATGGCAAACCACTCCAGCGTTCTTGCCTGGGAAGTACCATGGACAGGAGAGCCTGGCAGGCTACAGTCCATGGGGTTGCAAAGAGCTGAAGTTTATAAACATAATAAAATTGCCCAACAGAGTCCGAACTCATACCCAGGTCTGTCTGACCCAAGTCCATGGTTATTCCTCTACACACTATGTTTCCAGAGCTGTCAGAAGGGTCATGACCTCTTACCTGACCAGAGATTCCCACAGGAGCCAATACTCCTCAGACATTTTTCTCCTATGTTTGATGATGTGTTACAAATCTGTAGGTCCTCGGGGAGATTTATCCCTGAGAAGACCAGAGCTCTGCCTTTTCCTTGCCACCATATTTCCTCATCTGCTCCTAACTAGAGGACCTTGAGACCTTCATCCCAGGGACAGATTTTATTCTAACACTAGACAGAGTGAGGAATGTAATGGGTGAAATTATGTGAACCTACAGGCTTGAAACTGTTTTACTCAGGGGAAGAAGATAATGAACCCCAGCAACAGATTTATGGAAACTGGGGCTTCACGGGAAAAAAAAAAATGTATGTTTTTATGAACTGATATAAATAACACAATCGTTTTTCCTTTTGCACGAAAGAGCAAGCACGAGAGACGAAAGGAGTTATAATTTTAAAAAGACACTAGCATGCACTCAAGATTCACTGCTCTTATTGGACCGGAGTTGAGGTTTCTAGAGATTGACAGAGAACAAAGTCCACTAAGAACCAGCAACTGGAAAGAGAATTACACCACCTTGAATAAACAACAGTGCTGAGTGTTTTTGCCCAGTTGCAGTGAATGCACTGAAAATTTGATTCAAATCCCAGGGACAGAGGAGCCTGGTGGGCTATAGTCCATGGGTTTGCAGAGAGTCAGACACAGTGGAGCAACTAACACTTTCGTTTTTCAAGAGCAACCATAACATGCTTCTCATTTTCCCCCAGTTTTGAGTGATGCGTCGTGGCTGCAGGAAACTTTTCATTTGAACATTACATCTGTTTCTCTACTTGATCCCCTTTCTAGCCTTTATCATAACATATGTGATTTCTTCTCAAAACCAGTATCACCACTTGAACTTGTCTGAGATAATAAAGTTAATATGAATCCTTACTGGTTTGAGCCTTGGTATAAAGTTAAAGGGCTTCCCAGGTGGCTCGGTGGTAAAGAATACGCCTGCCAATGCAGGTGCTGTGGGAGACAAGGGTTTTAGCCCTAGGTCAGGAAGATACCCTGGAGAAGGAAATGGCAACCCAGTATTCTGAGTAACTCCAGTATTCCTGCGTGGAGAATCCCATGGACAGAGAAGCCTGGTACGCTGCAGTCCATGGGGCCTCAAAGAGTTGGACATGACTGAGCACGCACACGTGAAGCTAAAAGCAATCACATCTTTCACAATTGGACTTTTCCCCCCAATAATATATTTTTATCTATTATTAATTGATATATTTTTATGCACTGTATTCTTTTTTCCACTCTCTGGGCCTTGCCACCAAAAATCTTAGCTATCAAAGTACTACGATGGTTGAATTTAAATGAAATAGCCAACTAATACTTTTGAATGAAGCATGCACAATTTTTGCAAATAAGTCAGCGATACACTGAAAATGTATTCATATTTGTGTACAAAGTGCCTGCTTACAGCTTTTCTTTAGACAAATCACCTATGATAAATGAAGTTGACGACACAGCACTAAGTGAGCACGAACAGTATGCCTGGTTGAGTGATTATACCAGCCTTTCCTGTGTTGGCTAAATTCAGCCATTGTTTCTTTCCACTTCAATATTTCCACTTCGGTGTCTTTAATAAGTAGAATCAAGGAGGAGAGAATGCAGATCCTAGCAGCTATAACTCTGCTGAATTGTTCCTGTAATTGGGTTTATGAAAGGACTCTGTAGATGATATATTTCTTTACGAGGTAACTTTACAGCAGAAATTGTTCATACAGATCGTATTATATGAGCTGTAACCGAGAGGCCAATGAAGTGAGTTTAAGGC
Source organism: Cephalophus harveyi (assembly GCA_006410635.1). Classification (NCBI taxonomy): domain Eukaryota; kingdom Metazoa; phylum Chordata; class Mammalia; order Artiodactyla; family Bovidae; genus Cephalophus; species Cephalophus harveyi. The sequence continues at coordinate 342,718 of SJYT01037273.1, forward strand.
TGATTTGAGCTTACTTTGGCTTGACCTGGTATTATTTTTATGGATGGTTCTAGTTGGTCTGAGACTTAACACACACTTCCATTTATGTGGTTTTGCCATTCATGAGACAAGCGGTGACATGATTTGACTCAGACGTGGAGACGAGAAAAATAAGAGCGTCTTTTTTATTTTGAAAAATGTAAGTGTTCTTAAGATACCCAAAAGGAATATGATCTGAACTATAGATTCAAGCATATGAATAAACTGAAAAACAAAGAAGAATTTTTGAATTAACTAAACAAATCAAGCATTAATTACAGTGACTGTTGACCATGCTGCCTCATTTGCCTCATACAATAGGGAGGGTTTTGTGGTGAGAACTGAGTGGCACATGGGGTAATAAGGACCATCTTTGGTTAAAACATCAGAATCCATGCTCATGATTTATTCCTGCATATTTAAAATGAACTACTTACATGAACGGATAAAAGAACTATTTTGCAACTTGAAGGTTTAGTCACTGGGAAGTTTTACAGAATTGTAATAATGTATCAAGCATTTAATTTGCTTAAATTCTATTAGCTAAATATCCTTCATGTCAAAATACAGTAAAATACACTCATGAAAGTCACGTGGTATCATAAATTACATATAAAGGGAAATCTATGATTAATCAAACTTTGGTGTGCTCTGCATTACCCATCATAGCTCCAGACCCAGATATGAGCTGAAAAACTTTGCTTCTATATGAATAAAATCCATAGCTTAGACAGACCCTCCACGCTGCAAAAGTTGAAGACAAAAACGAATAAAAAATGCTTTGTCACTCCTAATTTTGTTTCTGCCTGTTCTGTTTCTATCGAACAAACTGAACTTGGAGAAATTGTCTCCAGAACGGTTTGAGAAGTTTCCTTATATGTAGGGCAGCTCTGAGCTGTATGGCAAAACTGCTTGCAGAAGTCACTTTTCCTATTGAAAATTTGCTTCTTAGCTGATTACCATCAGCGTCATGACCAGATATAGCAAGGATGTTGCTGGAAAGCAGTGTGATGTGAAGTCTGTAGTGAACGCAGGGCAGCTGGCTCCACAGCTGTGCAAACTGTAATTGTATGGTTGGAGTGGGAGGTAATGAATTGCCCTAGACTTCTACAGATAAGCTGGGGACATTTAACCCTCTCTCTGAGATGAGGGTTCTGCCTTGAAACCTCTGGTTCTGTTTTTTAAGGCCAAAACACATAAGTAGGACATTTAGTTGGGAGAAGAGTGAGAATGTGAAGAAGAGGGGAGAGGAGATTGTGGAAGAAGAGCTCTTTGACTGAGAGTCTGCTGAAGGCTGGGGCTTGCTGAGTGGCTGAGCGGTAAAGAACCCCCCTGCCACGCAGAAGACACGAGTTTGATCCCTGGGTCAGGAAGATCCCTTGGAGGAAGGAATGGCAACCCATTCCATTATTCTGGCCTGGAAAATCCCATGAACGGAGAAGACTGGTAGGCTACAGACCACGGGGTCACAAAGAGTCAGACATGACTTAGCAACTGAACAACGGCTGAAGGCTGAGTCTGCTGAATACTCCGCCTGGCATTGGCTGGTACAGCTAGTGTGCAGTACAGTTACTTGCAGCTTGAATATGATAAGTACCTTCTCAAGGACTGTGGTCAAGTAGGAAGCTGAAGTTAGCCTTGAACTACACTAAGTAGTTTTTGGACTCTCTTGTTGACTATGATAGCTACTCCATTTCTTCTAAGGGATTCTTGTCCACAGTAGTAGATACAATGGTCATCTGAGTTAAATAAACCCATTCCAGTCCATTTTAGTTCACTGATAACTAAAATGTCGATGCTCACTCTTGCCATCTCCTGTTTGATCACTTCCAATTTGCCTTGATTCATGGATCTAACATTCCAGGTTCCTATGCAATATTGGTCTTCACAGCATCAGATCTTGCTTCTATCACCAGTCACATCCACAGCTGGGTGTTGTTTTTGGTTTGGTTCTGTCTCTTCATTCTTTCTGGAGTTATTTCTCCACTGATCTCCAGTAGCATATTGGGCACATATCAACCTGGGGAGTTCATCCTTCAGTGTCCTATCTTTTTGCCTTTTCATACTGTTCGTGGGGTTCTCAAGGCAGGAATACTGAAGTGGTTTGCCATTCCCTTCTCCAGTGGACCACATTTTGTCAGAACTCTCCACCATGGCACGTCCGTCTTGGGTGGCCCTGCACAGCATGGTTCATAGATTCATTGAGTTAGACAAGGCAGTTTTCTGTGATTGGGGTTTTCAGTTTGTCTGCCCTCTGATGGAGAGGCTTTTGACAGCTTCCTGACAGGACAGACTGACTGAGGGGGATACTGGGTCTTGTTCTGATGGGCGAGGCCACGCTCAGTAAATCTTTAATCCAAATTTCTGATGATGGATGGAGCTGTGTTCCTTCCCTGCTATTTGAAGTGAAGTGAAATCGCTCAGTCGTGTCTGACTCTTTGCAGTCCCATGGACTGTAGCCTATCAGGCTCCTCTGTCCATGGAATTTGCCAGGCAAGAGTGCTGGAGTGGGTTACCATTTCCTTCTCCAGGGGATCTTCCCGACCCAGGGATTGAACCCAGGTCTCCTGCATTGCAGGCAGAAGCTTTACTCTCTAAGCCACCCTGCTATTTACCTGGGGCCAAACTATGGTTGAGGTAATGAAGATAATGGTGATCTCCCTCAAAAGATCCCATGCATGTACTGCTACAGTCCGTGCCCCCAACCCTGCAGCAGGCCACCACCAAGCCATGGCTTCACCAGAGACTCCCGGACACCCACAGGCAAGTCCAGAACAGTCTCCTGTGGGGTCATGATTCCTTTCTCCTGGGTCCTGGTGCACAAGGTTCTGTTGTGCCCTCCAAGAGTCTATTTCCCAGTCCTGTGTAAGTTCTGGCAGCTCTATGCTGCTGCTGCTAAGTCACTTCAGTCATGTCCGACTCTGTGTGACCCCAGAGACAGCAGCCCACCAGGCTCCCCCATCCCTGGGATTCTCCAGGCAAGAACACTGAAGTGGGTGGCCATTTCCTTCTCCAATGCATGAAAGTGAAAAGTGAAAGTGAAGTTGCTCAGTCATGTCCAACCCTCAGCGACCCCATGGACTGCAGCCCACCAGGCTCCTCCGTCCATGGGATTTTCCAGGCAAGAGTATTGGAGTGGGGTGCCATTGGCAGCTCTATGATATGGGTTAATGGCAACCTCCTCCAAGACCCTGATGCTGGGAAAGATTGAAGGCAGGAGGAGAAGGGGACGACAGAGGATGAGATGATTGGATGGCATCACCGACTCAATGGACATGAGTTTGAGTAAACTCTGGGAGCTGGTGATGGACAGGGAGGCCTGGTATGCTGCAGTTCATGGGGTCGCAGAGTCGGACACGACTGAGCGACTGAACTGAACTGAACACTAAGACGTGAAAAATTCCTGCAATTCACAAACGCTTGTATAAATTCAAGCACTTGGTTTCTTATGAATGGATAATAATATCCTAGGGGGACCACATTTCATACAACAATGAGATTGACAGTGGAGGCATGAGCATAGCCTCAGTTTATAAACAGGTAGATGCTGTATTCAGTCCTTCTAGACCACTAGGCTGCAGTAGTTGAATATTTGGCCATGACAGAGGCAACATTTTAGATTAGAATTAGTCTATTTCTCGCATTTCTATTCCTGTGCTAGAGCTAGACATTTAAACTGTCCCATTCACCCAGACTTCATCTGTTTCTTGCCTTTTTATAGCATAGAGCTACTGGCAAGGCATTTTCACATTTGGTCCTCAAAGTAACAATGAAAATTAGACAGAGAGTGTTATCCCTGTCTTACAGGTCTTGACGATTCAGCTCATAAGTAGCAGACAAATACTGAAACAAGCAAATCTTCCAACCCATCACAACACCCTTGTGTTGATTACTCAGAGATGAGAAGGTATTCCTCTTGACTCTCAAAAGTCAAAATTCAATAATTTTTGATGTACTCCACTGATCTACATGGGTGGCTTTTTCAAAATGAGTAGCTTTGTTTTCTCTCTCTCCCTCTCTGTCTCACTCCTTTTTTTCCCATGTATATCTTTCTCTGCTCTTCTTTTTTCTCTTTCCCTCACAACATCTCCTCCAAGTTCAGAGGATTCTTAGAAAGTCCAGTAGGTTTTTCCTAGGTAATAATTTCCATGTTGCTGCTGCTGCTAAGTCGCTTCAGTCATGTCCGACTCTGTGCGACCCCATAGACGGCAGCCCACTAGGCTCCTCTGTCCCTGGGATTCTCCAGGCAAGAATACTGGAGTGGGTTGCCATTTCCTTCTCCAATGCATGAAAGTGAAGTTGCTCAGTCGTGCCCAACTCTTAGTGACCCCAGGGACTGCAGCCTACCAGGCTTCTCTGTCCATGGGATTTTCCAGGCAAGAGTACTGGAGTGGGGTGCCATTGCCTTCTCCGAATTTCCATGTGGTTATTTGTAAAATACATTTCAAAGATGATCCATTCAACCCTACTCAGAGAATAGACTATTTTTAATGTAAATTTCCTTAACTTTCAGAGTTTGAGGGTGACATTTTTTCTCATCTGGGGCAAGTCCCATTCATTCTGTAGTGTAAAACCAAAAAGGAATGAGTGGGCTAAAATTTAGTTAGGAAAATTTGTTCCTTATGTGAGACTTTCTGAATCTGTAGCTCATCTGGTCTTCTAAGATGTGGTACCTACCTAAAGGGGCATCTGGTCTTGTACAATGTGGTACCTAGAGAGGCATCTTTTTTTTTTTTGGTGGTGGTGGTATTTTAGAAGAACACAGGTGAGGCAGAACAGAGAAACATACGGAATAAAGGAACTCATTCTTCACTTTGTGCAGTGAATAATCGCTATGCGGCAGGAATTATTCTGTTCTTTCACGTTTCATAAGTTAAATACTCTTTAAAACAAACCTCCAATGTGGTCAACATTGTTAGTCCCATTTTACAAGTGAGAAAATTGAGGCAGGGTGAGCTTAAATGTCTTGCCCAAGGTCACATAACTAGTAAGTGATAAAGTAGGGATTTGAATCCAAAAATTCTAGTTCCAGAATATATCCCAGAGCCACTACTCTGCATTAAAAAATAATTTTTTCTCACTGCTTCTCTCTCTACCTTTGTAGAGCTCCGTTGTGACTTTTGTAGTTCCTAGACATGAGTTTGAGAAACTCCAGGAGATGGTGAAGAACAGGGAAGCCTGGTGTGCTGCAGTCCATATGGTCACAAAGAGCTGGACACAACTGAGTGACTGAATAACAAATGCATGTTTGTCTTTGTAGGCTCCTTTTACCACAAAAATTTTTAAACTATATTTTAATAAATATTACAAAATATTTATATGTATTGGTATAAAGAAAGTGAAAGTGAAGTGTCTTAGTCATGTCTGACTCTTTGCCACCCTATGGACCAAAATCACTGCAGATGGTGACTGCAGCCATGAAATTAAAAGACGCTTACTCCTTGGAAGAAAAGTTATGACCAACCTAGATAGCATGTTCAAAAGCAGAGACATTACTTTGCCGACTAAGGTCTGTCTAGGCAAGGCTATGGTTTTTCCTGTGGTCATGTATGGATGTGAGAGTTGGACTGTGAAGAAGGCTGAGCGCCAAAGAATTGATGCTTTTGAAGTGTGGTGTTGGAGAAGACTCTTGAGAGTCCCTTGGACTGCAAGGAGATCCAACCAGTCCATTCTGAAGGAGATCAACCCTGGGATTTCTTTGGAAGGAATGATGCTAAAGCTGAAACTCCAGTACTTTTGGCCACCTCATGCGAAGAGTTGACTCATTGGAAAAGACTCTGATGCTGGGAGTGATTGGGGGCGGGAGGAGAAGGGGACGACAGAGGATGAGATGGCTGGATGGCATCACTGACTCGATGGATGTGAGTCTGAGTGAACTCTGGGAGTTGGTGATGGACAGGGAGGCCTGGCGTGCTGCGATTCATGGGGTCGCAAAGAGTCGGACACGACTGAGCGACTGAACTGAACTGGACTGTAGCCTACCAGGCTCCTCTGTCCATGGAATTTTCCAGGCAAGAGCACTGGAGTGCATTGCCATTTCCTTCTCCAGGGGATTTTCCTGACCCAGGGATTGAACCCGGGTCTCCAGCATTGCAGGCAGACACTTTACCATCTGAGCTACCTGGGAATAAAGACATATGCAAAACAGCCTAGATTAAATTTACTTTTTCTTCTGAGTTTAAAAGAAATTAAAACATTTTCAAGGGCCTCTAAATGTATCTTGAGTCTGAGCTCTGTGTCTACAGTGTCCAAGAGCTAAGTTGGTACTGACCTTGGGAGTTCTCTTGTTTACCTTGACTTACCTTCAGGTAAGAGAATGAATTGCCCATACTCTTAGTGGGATAGTGGAAGTACTAAAGAGGGATTTCCTTGCAAAAGCTTTTTCTGAGTTCAGAGATCACTCCTAGAAAATGATCAATCAAGGAATTTTTTAAAACTGAAGGTTATATTATACAGTCATTTAGATGGATTAAAAGGAGCATTTTCATAACAATAATAAGTTAGAATAAAAAGGCATGGGAAGGGATGAAACAGAAAACATCAGAGTACGTATGGGACTTATAAGGTACTTTGAGGAACATTTTGGGGCTTCCCTGGTGGCTCAGACAGTAAAGAATCCACCTGCAATGCAGGAGATCTGGGATCAATCCCTGGATTGGGAAGATCCCCTGGAAAAGGGAACAGCTACCCACTCCCGTATTCTGGCCTGGAGAATTCCATGGACAGAGGAGCCTGGCAGGCTACAGTCCATGGGGTCGCAAAGAGTAGGACACGACTGAGTGACTTTCACTTTCTTCCTTTAAGGACCACTTTATTCCAATTTTTGGTAAGTATGTGAGGCGATATGAAGTGCACTTCTTATAGTGAATCCCAGCCAAACATTTTTTTAAAATGCTGAGCTAGGATGCATGCCTAGTTTATCTTCTTTCTTTCCCTTAGCCATGTTCAGCTTTCAATGGAACCTCAAAGCAAAGCTGATAACATAAGTTTGCTCTCTTGTAATAAATCATGGCCATTAAGAATAAAGATTTTGATGCCATAGAAAACATGATCTGAGTTCCANTTTTTTAAAATGCTGAGCTAGGATGCATGCCTAGTTTATCTTCTTTCTTTCCCTTAGCCATGTTCAGCTTTCAATGGAACCTCAAAGCAAAGCTGATAACATAAGCTTGCTCTCTTGTAATAAATCATGGCCATTAAGAATAAAGATTTTGATGCCATAGAAAACATGATCTGAGTTCCAATTCTTCTTCTTATTCCCCTTATTAGCTTCATTACCTTTGCTAAGTTATTTAAGCTCTTTGTGACTTAGCTCCCACATGGATAAAATAAGAAGAGCAATAATCATGCCTGTCTCACAGGGTTATTATAAAAAGATAAGTGAGCAAATGCTGATAAAGCCCTCTACAAGGGCCCTATGTACGTTGACAACTCAATTATTTATTTCTGGACTAGACCTTATTTGAACCTTAGGCTTGTATAACTGCTTCTTGGATACCTCCACTTGGATGTCTGGTTGACATCTCACACTTGCAAGTCTGTCTCTGAATTCTCGATCGCCCACCCCCTACCTGCCGCAACCATGCCCCTAAATGGTCCTTCTATCCTGGTTGCTCAAGCCAAACCTTGAGGTACTCTTTGCTCCTCTCCTCTCACAGCCCACATTCAATTGGAAGCCTATAGGCTACACCTTCAAATTCATACAGAACCTAACTATTTCTCACTGCTTCTGCTGTACCATGCTGCTGAGACGGCACCACCTCTGGATTGCCGCAGAGCTCCCAAACCAGCTCCCTGCATCCTCCTTGTCCCACTGCAGCCTATCCTTAACACAGCAGCCCCAGGGAACCTTCTAAAATCTATTTCAGATCATGTTACTCTTGTGCTCAAATCTCTGCCTTGTACCACATTTCAGCAAGAGAGGGCAGTGGCCCACAGGACCCTCTGTAATCTGGTGCCCATTCGTTCCCTCCGACTGCTTGACTCCTCTGCAGCCACACGGGGCCCCTTGCAGGTCCTAAGAACACTTGACTTAGGGCTGTAACCCTGGCTTTCCCTCCGCGCTCTCTGCCTTGTCTTCTACCCCATATCCACACTGCTCATGGTCCTCTTCTTTGGAGGACTTTGTTCGCATTTCCTCTTCTCAGTGTTGCTTATCCTGCAATCCATCCCTTTCTTTGCTCCCATGTGCCTAGCACTCTTATTTTGCTGTATTTATTTTTGTCTTATTAGTTAACCTATGAAATACTATACAATGTACTTACCTATTGTACTGTTTATTGTCCATAACTCACTTTGAGAAGTTAAAATTCATGAGGATAAGAAGCTTCTGTTTTAATCAATAATGTATCCCAAGGGTCTAAAATATTGTCTTAACTTCTATATTAATATTTGCCAAATGAATGAATACTATATATTATTATTTCATCTCACCTTTTTCCATCCTCGCCCTGACCCCCAACCTCTAAAACAGGGCCCAGATGGAATAAGGGATAAATTCAAACACAGTAAAGTTTCTTTTATATTTTTAATTAAGCCATGATGGTATCTTAAACCAACTTGTTGTCCTTGACTGATAAACATTCAGAAATAATGGGCTCTCTGTGTCTCCAAGTGTGTGCTCAGTTGCTCAGTCGTGTCCAACCCTCTTGTGACCCCATGGACTGTAGCCCACCAGGCTCCTCTGTCCATAGGATTTTTCAAGCAAGAATACTGGAATGTGTTGTCATTTTCTATTCCAGGGGACCTTATCAACCCAGCGACTGAACCTGCCTCTCCACATCTGAGGTTGGTAGAATCCATCAGATGCAGAACCATGGATACAAAAGGTCAACTATATACTGAATCCTCACATCTACAATTACATCCCAGGTATTTACTATTCAAAGATTATGTTACTGTGTTGTAAGTAGAAGGTATATAAAAGTGAAAAGATCAGTAGGAAACCTACAGGCTTTTACACAAGACTTGCCATCATAAATATTAAATAACCACTAGCATGAGATTATTCCTGGTGCCCTTTGATAACTTGAGTAGAAAATCATGTGAATGAATCCATCATCATTCAAAAGGCCACAAAATTGATTTTGTCTTTTATTTTAACCATCCTTCATTATATAAAAGACTTATAAATTAAAGCAATTAAAATGTCAAAATGGCCCACACCCCCCACCAATCATATTCACTTTATCACTGACTAAAGTGGAGGGGGAGAGTTATGAAACAAAATACAAAAATTCTAGAATTTTTCTTGTATCATGCAATGAGGAAAAACTGATATCTATTATTCGTTCCTTCAGGCGCTCTTCCACTGGCTATAATATATGTCTCCTTTTTTGTCTTATTAAGTCAAAGAGGAAAAATAGCTCTATAACTTATCATCTCTCTCTACTTGAATTTTAGTTGTTTTACTTGTACAGTAAATGATGATGAATCAAAGTTGCATATATTAAAGAATAACTTCATAAGTAACTTTAAAATATCTTTAATCAGTATGAAAAGGTATGCATAAAAATCTATCTGTGCACTTATTCTGACCAATAGTTCATCTGCCCCTGTCAGCTTATATGCCTGTGAAGAAAAACAAAACAAAGTTCTTCATAGTTCATGGTCAAGGTTTATAACAAAGCTGAGAAGTTAGGAATTCCAAAAGGGTACATTTCATCTTGACTGAATCCTGCCAATTAGCTAGTCTGCATATATATTTCCCTTCCCGGATAATTTAAAAGGATAAAGGGAAAATATAGATCTTATAGGTATCCTCAGTACTCTTGCCTGGAGAATCCCATGGACGGAGGAGCCTGGTGGGCTGCAGACTGAGCGACTGAACTGAACTGGACTGTAGCCTACCAGGCTCCTCTGTCCATGGAATTTTCCAGGCAAGAGCACTGGAGTGCATTGCCATTTCCTTCTCCAGGGGATTTTCCTGACCCAGGGATTGAACCCGGGTCTCCAGCATTGCAGGCAGACACTTTACCATCTGAGCTACCTGGGAATAAAGACATATGCAAAACAGCCTAGATTAAATTTACTTTTTCTTCTGAGTTTAAAAGAAATTAAAACATTTTCAAGGGCCTCTAAATGTATCTTGAGTCTGAGCTCTGTGTCTACAGTGTCCAAGAGCTAAGTTGGTACTGACCTTGGGAGTTCTCTTGTTTACCTTGACTTACCTTCAGGTAAGAGAATGAATTGCCCATACTCTTAGTGGGATAGTGGAAGTACTAAAGAGGGATTTCCTTGCAAAAGCTTTTTCTGAGTTCAGAGATCACTCCTAGAAAATGATCAATCAAGGAATTTTTTAAAACTGAAGGTTATATTATACAGTCATTTAGATGGATTAAAAGGAGCATTTTCATAACAATAATAAGTTAGAATAAAAAGGCATGGGAAGGGATGAAACAGAAAACATCAGAGTACGTATGGGACTTATAAGGTACTTTGAGGAACATTTTGGGGCTTCCCTGGTGGCTCAGACAGTAAAGAATCCACCTGCAATGCAGGAGATCTGGGATCAATCCCTGGATTGGGAAGATCCCCTGGAAAAGGGAACAGCTACCCACTCCCGTATTCTGGCCTGGAGAATTCCATGGACAGAGGAGCCTGGCAGGCTACAGTCCATGGGGTCGCAAAGAGTAGGACACGACTGAGTGACTTTCACTTTCTTCCTTTAAGGACCACTTTATTCCAATTTTTGGTAAGTATGTGAGGCGATATGAAGTGCACTTCTTATAGTGAATCCCAGCCAAACATTTTTTTAAAATGCTGAGCTAGGATGCATGCCTAGTTTATCTTCTTTCTTTCCCTTAGCCATGTTCAGCTTTCAATGGAACCTCAAAGCAAAGCTGATAACATAAGTTTGCTCTCTTGTAATAAATCATGGCCATTAAGAATAAAGATTTTGATGCCATAGAAAACATGATCTGAGTTCCAATTCTTCTTCTTATTCCCCTTATTAGCTTCATTACCTTTGCTAAGTTATTTAAGCTCTTTGTGACTTAGCTCCCACATGGATAAAATAAGAAGAGCAATAATCATGCCTGTCTCACAGGGTTATTATAAAAAGATAAGTGAGCAAATGCTGATAAAGCCCTCTACAAGGGCCCTATGTACGTTGACAACTCAATTATTTATTTCTGGACTAGACCTTATTTGAACCTTAGGCTTGTATAACTGCTTCTTGGATACCTCCACTTGGATGTCTGGTTGACATCTCACACTTGCAAGTCTGTCTCTGAATTCTCGATCGCCCACCCCCTACCTGCCGCAACCATGCCCCTAAATGGTCCTTCTATCCTGGTTGCTCAAGCCAAACCTTGAGGTACTCTTTGCTCCTCTCCTCTCACAGCCCACATTCAATTGGAAGCCTATAGGCTACACCTTCAAATTCATACAGAACCTAACTATTTCTCACTGCTTCTGCTGTACCATGCTGCTGAGACGGCACCACCTCTGGATTGCCGCAGAGCTCCCAAACCAGCTCCCTGCATCCTCCTTGTCCCACTGCAGCCTATCCTTAACACAGCAGCCCCAGGGAACCTTCTAAAATCTATTTCAGATCATGTTACTCTTGTGCTCAAATCTCTGCCTTGTACCACATTTCAGCAAGAGAGGGCAGTGGCCCACAGGACCCTCTGTAATCTGGTGCCCATTCGTTCCCTCCGACTGCTTGACTCCTCTGCAGCCACACGGGGCCCCTTGCAGGTCCTAAGAACACTTGACTTAGGGCTGTAACCCTGGCTTTCCCTCCGCGCTCTCTGCCTTGTCTTCTACCCCATATCCACACTGCTCATGGTCCTCTTCTTTGGAGGACTTTGTTCGCATTTCCTCTTCTCAGTGTTGCTTATCCTGCAATCCATCCCTTTCTTTGCTCCCATGTGCCTAGCACTCTTATTTTGCTGTATTTATTTTTGTCTTATTAGTTAACCTATGAAATACTATACAATGTACTTACCTATTGTACTGTTTATTGTCCATAACTCACTTTGAGAAGTTAAAATTCATGAGGATAAGAAGCTTCTGTTTTAATCAATAATGTATCCCAAGGGTCTAAAATATTGTCTTAACTTCTATATTAATATTTGCCAAATGAATGAATACTATATATTATTATTTCATCTCACCTTTTTCCATCCTCGCCCTGACCCCCAACCTCTAAAACAGGGCCCAGATGGAATAAGGGATAAATTCAAACACAGTAAAGTTTCTTTTATATTTTTAATTAAGCCATGATGGTATCTTAAACCAACTTGTTGTCCTTGACTGATAAACATTCAGAAATAATGGGCTCTCTATGTCTCCAAGTGTGTGCTCAGTTGCTCAGTCGTGTCCAACCCTCTTGTGACCCCATGGACTGTAGCCCACCAGGCTCCTCTGTCCATAGGATTTTTCAAGCAAGAATACTGGAATGTGTTGTCATTTTCTATTCCAGGGGACCTTATCAACCCAGCGACTGAACCTGCCTCTCCACATCTGAGGTTGGTAGAATCCATCAGATGCAGAACCATGGATACAAAAGGTCAACTATATACTGAATCCTCACATCTACAATTACATCCCAGGTATTTACTATTCAAAGATTATGTTACTGTGTTGTAAGTAGAAGGTATATAAAAGTGAAAAGATCAGTAGGAAACCTACAGGCTTTTACACAAGACTTGCCATCATAAATATTAAATAACCACTAGCATGAGATTATTCCTGGTGCCCTTTGATAACTTGAGTAGAAAATCATGTGAATGAATCCATCATCATTCAAAAGGCCACAAAATTGATTTTGTCTTTTATTTTAACCATCCTTCATTATATAAAAGACTTATAAATTAAAGCAATTAAAATGTCAAAATGGCCCACACCCCCCACCAATCATATTCACTTTATCACTGACTAAAGTGGAGGGGGAGAGTTATGAAACAAAATACAAAAATTCTAGAATTTTTCTTGTATCATGCAATGAGGAAAAACTGATATCTATTATTCGTTCCTTCAGGCGCTCTTCCACTGGCTATAATATATGTCTCCTTTTTTGTCTTATTAAGTCAAAGAGGAAAAATAGCTCTATAACTTATCATCTCTCTCTACTTGAATTTTAGTTGTTTTACTTGTACAGTAAATGATGATGAATCAAAGTTGCATATATTAAAGAATAACTTCATAAGTAACTTTAAAATATCTTTAATCAGTATGAAAAGGTATGCATAAAAATCTATCTGTGCACTTATTCTGACCAATAGTTCATCTGCCCCTGTCAGCTTATATGCCTGTGAAGAAAAACAAAACAAAGTTCTTCATAGTTCATGGTCAAGGTTTATAACAAAGCTGAGAAGTTAGGAATTCCAAAAGGGTACATTTCATCTTGACTGAATCCTGCCAATTAGCTAGTCTGCATATATATTTCCCTTCCCGGATAATTTAAAAGGATAAAGGGAAAATATAGATCTTATAGGTATCCTCAGTACTCTTGCCTGGAGAATCCCATGGACGGAGGAGCCTGGTGGGCTGCAGTCCATGGGGTCGCTAAGAGTCAGACACGGCTGAGCGACTTCACTTTCACTTTTCACTTTCATGCATTGGAGAAGGAAATGGCAACCCATTCCAGTGTTCTTGCCTGGAGAATCCCAGGGACGGGGGAGCCTGGTGGGCTGCCGTCTATGGGGTCGCACAGAGTTGGACACGACTGAAGCGACTTAGCAGCAGCAGCATTTCCTTTTAATTACAAAACAACAGGCTACAAGACTTAAAATGCCAACTGGGAACTGGGTTAATATTCAGTTTTCTGACTGTTCATTTATTGTTAAGATTTCTCTAATTCTATATTCAATCATACAACAAATACTTATAGAGCATCAGTTCTGTTAAGGATTCTAATCCCTGGATATTCAAATTTAAAATATTTTATTAATATGGTGCACGTAAATATGCCTTCTAGTAATTCTTAGTTATTACCAAAAAGTTATTTTAAATGTTTATATTATTTTTTAGTTAAACTTATTTTAATAACTTAGCTTTGATCAAATGTTTTAATTCATATTGAAAACTGTGCTCTTCTGTATGTTTTATACCCTGGAGAAGGAAATAGCAACCTGCTCCAGTATTCTTGCTGGGAAAATCCCATGGACAGAGGAGTCTGGTGGGCTACAGTCCATGGGGTTGCAAAGAGTCAGACATGACTTAGTGACTAAACCACCACCACCATACGTTTCATACCATAAATAAGACTGTACATAAAATCAGTGGCATAGTATGTATTCATTAGTGCAGACAGAAATACTAGTTAGTACACACAATTTTTTTAGATAGGATGAGACTTCTGAGATTTAAGTCTCAGTTCAGTTCAGTTGCTCAGTCGTGTCCAACTCTTTGCGACACCATGGACTGTAGCATGCCAGGCTTCCCTGTCCATCACCAACTCCAGGAGCCTAAATTCATGTCCATTGAGTCAGTGATGCCATCCAACCACCTCATCCCCTTCTCCTCCTGCTTTCACTCTTTCCCAGCATCAGGGTCTTTTCCAATGAGTCAGTTCTTTGCATCCAGTGGCCAAAGTATTGGAATTTCAGCTTCAGTGTCAGTCCTTCCAATGAATATTTAGGACTGATTTCCTTTAAGATTGGCTGATCTTCTTGCAGTCCAAGGAGTCTAGCTTTAAGTCTAGTTCAGTCTAGATTTAAGTCTAGAGTTGAGTGAATCACAGAAAGGTTAAATGACTTGCCTACAGTTTTAAGCAAGAGAGGCAGTAGAATCAAGTTCTTCTGACTCTTGATTCTAATTTTTCATATAAAACACAACTCCATCACCTTCCACGAAATTTAAATAAATGGGCATATACAGATAAACCAAACAAGAAACTTAGAATTCAGTGCTAATAGAAAATACAATATTAAGATGTTAAAAAAAATTTTTTTAAGAATGCCCAGATCAAAAGATCCTAAGACAATTTAACCATGCAACTCATATTCTGTATTTGAGTTCTCATAAATGTATGAATTGCTGTTGAAACAATTACTTGGTAGGCAGCCAAGCTAAATATTTACGGCAGAGTTTCCCATTTCCTCTTGGCATTAATTACTCACTTTTTTGCGCTTTGTGTATTTTATTTATGTTACCTGGAGTGGTCTTCATTAGTACCACCTTAATGCATGACATAGTGAGATTACCAGGTAGGCTAGTTTTCCCAATGACACAGAAAGAGGGCAGACACTCAGAAAGCCCCACAATTGAGGCCACTGGTCAGTTATCTGGTTAGCCACTTGGATTCTGGCTGTGAACTGAAGTAAGTGTTAGTCGCTCAGTTATGTCGACTCTTTGCAACTGCATGGACTGCAGACCGGGTTCCTCTGTCCATGGGATTCTCCAGGCAAGAATACTGGAGTGGATAGCCATTATCTTCTCCAGGGGATCTCCCTGATCCAGGGATTAAAACCCGGTCTCCTTCATTGCAGGTGGATTCTTTATCATCCGACCCACCTGGGAAGCCCCTAATGAATGCTAGAAGCAATACTTTAAAGGAGATTTTGGGCCTACCAAATAAAAGTCAGGCCCATATGATCTGCTTTCAATTTGGAATCAGCAAGAGAAATAATGTGAGGGATACATACATTGTCATTCTTCAGGGAAAGCTTGAAGGGGATGTCTACCAAGACCTTTACACTGGTGAAATAATCTTGGTTCAGCATGGCAATATTCACAATTTTGCCTAGAGACAGTCCTCACGGCTAAAGGATAACAGCACATTCTGGGATGCCACTTCTCAATATCAAAGACATTTATAACTCAGCTAAAGGATAAAGGTTCTTCCTTCTCAAGAAAGGTAGGAAAGGGATCTCAGCTTAAACTGTAACATACTGACCCATCCTCTCCTGTAGGTAGTCAGAGAAAGCTAAGTTTGATTGCAGTTTTCTTCTGGGCCTGAAATAGTGGAGGAGATCAATGGAAGTCAAAAACGACTGTCCCTGGCTTTAGTTCCTAACATCAGAAACTAGAACAGATCTCAGCCTTCCAAAGAGGATAAGCATTCTGAGGTTGCCCATGCGATTAATTTAAAATCTCCTCCATACATACAAAGCAATTCTGCAATGTCAACAGAGGTTAAATGTACTTATGATTAGAGAAGTACTTATTTTCCTAAATAGTGCAAAATACTGGCTTTGTGTTTTAAACAATCCTAAATCACCAGGATGACTAGCTTTCCTTCTTTTGACATCCTTTATAGAAGTTTTAGATGTTAAATCTTTTATTTATCATAATATTTTCACTCATTTTGGTGTGTAATTATGGAGAACCTTTCCATTTCAGTATCTTCTATGTATCAAACATTCTTTTATATATTGTTAATACAGAGATAAATAAATACAATAGAATAAACTGGCCCAAGAAAAATATTTGCCTGATGAGCTGCAACTCTACATTGCATTCATTTCACTGCAGTGAATCAATGACCTCACAAGGCGAAGCAAGTTCTTACAAGCTAAATGTCATAATGTTCACTGCTGAGTGAGAACACAATTAGAAATACTTGCTACTAATAGTGTGAACATACTCTTCTGTTACACGATGTCCTTTTAACACATTTTAATTTCTCAGGAAAAAACTTCTTCCAGGGTTTTAAATGAGGTCTAATGTGTCTGGGTTACTTTCAGCAAATACATTGGCTTAATTCTCTCTAACATGCTATCTTCAGCAAACAAGCATCTATCAAGGTTTGTGTAATATACTAAATGCTAAATAGAAGTTAAAACCTACAAAAGGTGCTCTTTTAGAGAAATAAAGTCATGGTTCAGAAAAATTTTTGTTCTCTACACTCTCAATTTAGGCTGAATCTTGAAATTAGCATCTTCATAAAGTGCTGAACAGGGCTTCCCTGGTGGCTCAGAGGTTAAAGTGTCTGCCTTCAATGCAGGAGACCTGGGTTCAATCCCTGGGCCGGAGAGATCCCCTGGAGAAGGAAATGGCAATCCACTCCAGTATTCTTGCCTGAAGAATCCCATGGACAGAGAGGCCTAGAGGATTACAGTCCACGGGGTCGCAAAGAGTCGGACACGACTGAGCGACTTCACCTCACCTCAAAGTGCTGAAAGACCCACATTTTGGTGCTATTCTTTGACTGACTTGGGACTGTAGGTGAGGGATTATATCTTTCACTCATGCTGTGAAGTTATTTCTGAAATGATGTTATTAAGTACCATCAAGGACAAGGTGTAGTTGAAGAAATGCTTAAGAATTTAATCAGTATTTAAAATGCCCCAGTCTACTTTATCTGTCAAGTGTACACATTGGTTTTAAGGGATTTGGGACCCAAATGATTTCATGATATCCAAGTAAAATGAATATGTGTATATTTATTTCCTTGAATGATTACTAAGGCTCTCAAATATTAAATGTGGACTTATATAAAATGAGTAGGTGTAAGAAGGAGAATCCTAAAGACAAATAGTTTAAACCAATAAAGAATTTCGCTGGAAAGAATAAAGAGTAAGTGACTAGGGGCAGGAGAGGAGCAGGAAGAAAAGGCGGATGAAAGCTTCCTCGCTTAATCGTTTATAAATTGTTAAGAGACAAAATTCTCTCTATGCCCAGATTATGTAATTTATCCAAAGTGTACGGGCTCTTCTGTTCAGCAGTGCTGATAATGACACTAATAGTTTAATTACAACTTGCTGCTCAAGGAGATAAACAAGGCTGTTTGCTTTTTAAGCCAGGGGTTATAATTACTTTTAAGGGAGGGGGAAGAGTTACTTTAAAGAGATGTGTATAAGAGACAGCCCCTCCCCCCAAGCTGTCCAGCTCCTTGTCAGGTCTCTGTCACACAGTCCTCAGCTTCAGCACCACCAAGAGGACAGCTCCCCAACCAAAGAACACAGCCCTCAGCAACTACCCTCCCTCACTGACAAACATCCTTCCCACCACATTTCTTTCTTGCTGTTGTCTTTCTTGATACTGTGCTTTTAAGGGTATTTTCTAAAGGACATTTGGGAGGGACTGGGAGCTTGTTTGGCCTGTTTATTTCCAGATGAAAAGGAGACGAGTCCTCTCTGAAAAGTCCAGTCTTTTCACTGGCCTCCAGAGCAGTTTAACCAGAATAAAAGACTGCAAGTCACTGGCTTGAATCTGGTGGCAGAATGGTTCAGCCTAACCCAACACTAACAGAAACTTGAAACACTGTTTTCATGCTTTATTTTGTTTTGTTGTAAAAGCACCAGGAGTAGGTGAACAACCTTTATTAAGTGTCTCCTTAGCCCCTTTCCTTCTCTGCTAAGCCAAAGATATTAAGGGAATATACCAGAGTTTGGTTAAAAAAAAAAAAGGAGTGATCCTTAATATCTCTGCATTGGAAACAACCTTGATCCTGAAAGGAACTCTTCTCCATCCTTTCCAAGAACCCTCACAGTCATATTCTGAATCTAGAACATACAAGTGAAGGGTTAATAGTTCCAAATGGAGACCACAGGCTACTACTGTATGTCACAAAAACTATCAAAGCTTCCTCCAATGAAGTCTTCTTTTCCCCAGTCACAAATCCAGAGGCAAACATTCCAGAAGTGACAAGAAAACAAAGGATTAAAAAAAAGACACCCAAAATCACCAAAATACACTCCAAAGAAGTTGGCTACTTCGGCACACTCAGTTACCATCCCACCAGTCATAGGATATGGTTCTTTAGCAAACACAGCTTGTTTCTCTATATAGAGCTTTCTCCTTCATTCATACTTCTCAGTAGTGAGTGAAACAGTCATTATTTGAAGTTTCTCTTTGCTCCAGCATGCACATACACATATATACTTTGCTTGATTCAGTTCCATTTTCCAGGGTTTAGTTTCCTAAAGAAAAAGGTATCCTTTTCTTCTTAAACTTATTTTGAAGGAGGATTTTCAGGAAAATGCCCTCACTCTTTTTGCATTGGAGTTGCTAGAATAGTAAGGAATTCTAGAAAGGAAGAGACACAAACTTGGGGGGCGGGAGGCAGGGGGACTTAGCAGTCGTTTAGAAAAGTTAGTGGCGAACAACTTCCTCCTGGTGACAGGGACCCTGTACTAGGATCAGGAGGGGGCAGGGGCGGTCTGCCCCTGAATCTGGAGCAACAGCAGCATCCGTGGAGAAAGCGGACACGGGTGCGTCCTTTCAGGCAACCCTGACAGGTCTCAGCGGACACAGCTTGACTCCCTGAGTCCCTCAGTCCTTTCTGCGGCTGCTTTCTTCCTTCTTTCCTCCTTCCTCCCTTCCTTTTCCTTCCCATCCTTCCTGTATCCGCCTCTCCTCTCCCCCTTGCTTCTTTCCCTCCCTCCTCCGCCTCAGTTACCCTTTTCACTTAATCCCATCTGGGCCACCTTGGGTACCAGTACCACTGACAGCTTCCCGTCGCCCCACGTGTATCCCACAGACCATTTTATTACTATCATCACGATGGTTGCTTGCCAACTGCTGGCTCCGGTTCCCAGCTGTTAACCCCCACCCCCTCCTCTCTCCTCACTCCAAAGCCGCAGCAGTGGTATCAACCCAGCAGAATCACCAGAGTCTGAATGTCACCAACAAGTTCCACCCGGCGGTTGCAGCCCCACCAGCAAAGCACACCAGCGGAGCCCGGCCAGCCCCCTCCGCCCGCAGCCGGCGGCGCTCGGCGAGCTGACCCGCTCCAGGCGACGCCTACGATCATTGTTACCGGTGACAGCACTCTCTCCTCCTCCAGGAAGGGGACAGCCCGGCGCGTGGTTCCCCGGCGGCTGCAGGGATCCACGCGCCACCCTCCCCCACCTCCGCAACACACACGCACAGATGTGTATAAGAGACAGCCATCCCACCAGTCATAGGATATGGTACGGTGCTGCAGACGGACGGCCACCCGCCTCCTGCCTGCAGCCCCAGGTTGCAGCTCTTGGCCCAGAGAGGCGGATGCGAAAGGGAGGACTCCAAAGATGCCCAGTCAGCACTGTGTCCTCTCCCGCCAAATGCACTTACCCACGCTTCTCAAGTGCACACGAGGGTCTCCTTAACCCCCAGGGTTGTCTGGTCCAAGGATGCCCAACCAGATAGCCCAGCTTCAGCTTCCCTTGCATGCCATTATTAGTCCTGGGGTGCAAGCCTAGTCCCAGCTGGTCAGGGAAGAGAACAGGATAGGCAAGAGTACCCCCTGTGCACCCTCTTTCCCAACTCTGGAGCTCAGATAGAGATGGAAGCAGAAGTACAACTTTAGGGGCAGGTTGCTTGTAAAGTTTCTAGATTTGCTATTTTGAATGTAGACTAGTATGTGCTTAGGCACTCAGTGGTGTCCAACTCTTTGCAACCCCATGGACTGCAGCCTGCCAGGCTCCTCTGTCAATGGGATTCTCCAGGCAAGAATACTGGCATGGGTTGCCATGCCCTCCTCAGGGGATCTTCCCAACCCAGGGATCCAACCCAGGTCACCCACATTGCAGTTGAATTCTTTACCATCTGAGCCACCAGGGAAGACTAGGTATATTCACCAAGAATTGAGTGGCTTTTTTTTTTTTTTTTGATGTGGACCATTTTTTTAAAGTCTTTATTGAATTTGTTATAATATTGCTTCTGTTTTATGTTTTGGCTTTTTGACTGCCAGGAATTTGGGATCTTAGCTCTCCCACCAGAGATCAACTCTGCACCCCGTACCTTGGTAGGCAAAGTCTTAACCACTGGCTTGCCAGTGGCTTTCTTAGCACTACTGATTTTTAGGATATGTTTATCTCTATGGAAGTACCCATTCATTTTCACCTTCAAGTTTTGATTTGGTGATTTACAGCAGGCATAGTGGTCTTTGGATTGGACCTGTAGTCTCTGTAACTCTGTATCCTTGTTTCTGAAGGACAGGCTGAAGATCAAGGGCACCTCACATTTCTTTCAATGTCCGCACTGCAACCTTCCCATGTTATATAGTAGGAACAGCTAGAAAGGTTTCTGGAGTGTGAATCAGAATGGTTTTGATGCTCCTACTGAACCTATTGATGGGCTCAACTCTTTGATGTTTGTCTCCTGGCAGCTTCAGTCACTTGGTCTTTTGTGGCCGGATGTTGCCATATTTCTTTCTAACGGGAGCCCACCTGGAGTACACAGATAAATGCTATTTTCATCCCCTTCCTGCTACAAAGGAAATCTCAGTATCAAGTCATGCCCTTCAGTCTCAGAGGATGAAGTGCTGCTTCGGCTCTGCAAAACTTCCCTCTCCACT
Organism: Cephalophus harveyi; assembly: GCA_006410635.1. Classification (NCBI taxonomy): domain Eukaryota; kingdom Metazoa; phylum Chordata; class Mammalia; order Artiodactyla; family Bovidae; genus Cephalophus; species Cephalophus harveyi. Next base: position 363,908 of record SJYT01037273.1, read on the forward strand.
CCAGCTGTCAGTTCTAACTCTCGTCCGGGACCCTTGCGCCCACCCTAGACTCTTCAGCCTCTTCACATTGGTCTCTTACTTCACACATAGGTAGTAACTCTTATCTGCCTTCTCCTTGACGCTTCTTCAGTCCCCACCATTCGATTTCTCTCCCAGGGTGTTTAACCTTCCCATGGAACTCTTGGCCCCAGAGGCTCCATTTTTTCACTCCTAATCCCCTCCTTGTATCCTTACCTCTACTTTTTGTTCCCACCACTCAGTCAGAGTTACTTTAAAGGTCATCAATAGCCTTACAATAATTAGGTCCATTTCTTTCTTGAGTAATGTATCCTTCTTGAAATAATCCTTTCCTTTGGCCTCCCTGTACTAGACTACCTTCCTAATCACTGAATTTCTCATAGTTAGCCAATTCCCAGCATTTAATTTTAAATTACTTACCTGGGCTTTCAGGGCCCTTTACGACCTGATTCCCATCTGCCCTTCCTAACTCATCTCCCATTGTTTCCCTCCGGTCTGTTTGGAGTTGTCCCCACAAGTCTGACTCATTTCTCCGTCTGCACCTTTCCTTGTGTTGTACACCACGGATTTCTTCCCAATAAGCTTTCCATGCTCCCCCTCAGGAATGTGAGACGATGGCCCACTAGTCTTTGGCATGAATCCAGCACAGAGTAAATGCTCCATAGATATTTTTTAATAAAAGAAGAGAGGAGAGAGGGAAAGAGAGGGAGGGAGGAAGGCGAGAAGAGGGAAGCAAAGAGTAAAGGAGAGTGTTACAACTAATGGGTCAATGAGTAGCTGAAACGGGACAAAATCCTTTTCTTTTTTTTTTTTAAATCCATTTCTACCTGGTTTCAAATCCTGTTCTTTAACCAGTATATTGATTTGCTAAGTTATACATATATATATATATTTATTTTTTTTTGGTTGACTCTTCACATTTTAAATTCATTTTTCTATGATATTTGTCTCCTTATTATGTCCCATTTGTCTCTGTCAAACATAGACTAAAAATGGATGCCTCCCATCCCAGGAGGCACAACAGGGGTGTTTGGCTCATGAAATGAACAACGAAGGTTAATGCTTTTAGATGACTAATCAGGCTGCAAACCAATATTATGATCATAACATGTAGGTTCAAGCTGCTGAGGAAGTGCAAAAGGAAGGAAATATACTATGTAAACTGTAGACTGTATAAACCATGCATGCATGCATAGTTGCTTCACTCGTGCCCTACTGTTTGCGACCCTATGGACTGTAGCCCTCCAGGCTCCTCAGCCCATGGCATTCTCCAGGCAAGAACACTGGAGTGGGCTGCCATTTCCTACTCCAGGGGATCTTCCCAACCCATACCTCTCTTTGAATGAATGCAGTGCTATTATTATTATTATGATTATCATTTTTGGGAGGGGCCTTAGTTCCTTAACCAGGGATGGAAACTGTGCCCCCTGCAGTAGAAGCCCTGAATGAAAGTAGGGCTAGTAGAAATCCCTAATGATTAGTAGAAATCCCTAATGAAGTGCTGTTTGATTATTCTAAAAGTTTGGGATCCCCCACCCTCTCAACTTTTCATTCATCAGCGTTGCCTTTATCAAAAAACAATAAAGTCATCTTTAGCTTTTCTAGTCTTAGCTTTCTCTGTTTCTTTGATATTACTTAATAACGGTTCTCGACATCGAGAAATGCATCTTTGAACTTCTGCTGCTTATTCACTCGATGTTTCAGAGGATTAGGAATGTGATATTGCTACTATCTTAAGTTTACTTTTCTCAAAAGAGCTTAAATGTGCTTTTATATGATCTCTATCATGTGGACCAGTATTACTGAAATAATTCTAGATAGATATACTTTTTACAAAAGGGACATTAAAATACTACATCCATCCACATGTTGCATGTTCTTGAATTATGACATTTTCATTTCTGACTATTATCTTCCATTGTTTGGCTTCCAAAATTTGCTGTCTTCTTTGTCTCGTCTATGTTTTCCCATTATCTTTTTTCACTTTGCCTCTTTTATTTCCTCCAATCTTTTGAGGGAGGAAATCCTTTTAACAATTCCCTTACAAAGTCAATCCCAGCTCACGTGTCTCTCTCTGATCCTGTATGAAGGATTCACTCCTCTAAGAGGGCTCATTCCAGTGTTTCCACCATTTTCATTCTCTGTGAATCCTTTCACAAACATGACTCTCGTCATAAAGTATCTGACTGACTAACGTCAGGGGAAGCGCCCTGGGGTGTGCATTAGGGGTGGTGGGCGTTGAGCCCAGTGAGTACCACTGGGCATTTCACTGTCACCTCAGCTATAGAAATGCAAGGGTCGTCCAGCACAAAAACAGAGACACGTAGGTCAATGGAACAGAACAGAGCACCCAGAAATGGACCCACACTTACACAGTCAATTAATCTATGACAAAAGGGGCAAGAATATACAATGAGGGAAAGCCAGCCTTTTTAAGCAGTGCAGCTGGGAAAACTTGAGAGCTACCTGCAAAAGAATCAAACTGGACTACTTTCTCATACTATCTATAATAATAAACTCAAGATGGATTAAAGGCTTAAATCTAAGACCTGAAACCATAAAACTCCCAGAATAAAACATAGGAGGTATGGCCTTTGACATCAGTCTCAGCAATATTTTTTTGGATATGTCTCCTCAGGCAAGGGAATGAAAGCAGAAATAAACAAATGGGATGGCACCAAACCAAAAAGCTTTTGCACAGTGAAGGAAACTATCAACAAAATGAAAAGGCAGGCTACTGAATGGGAAAAGACATTTGCAAATGATATGTCTGACAATGGTCCCAAATATACAAAAAGCTCATACATCTCAACATAAAAAATAACTCAATTAAAAAATAAGCAGAAGATGTAAACAGATATTTTTCCAAAGTCATACAAATGGCCAATAGGCCCATGGAAAGATGCTTAGTATTACCAATCATTATGGCAATGCAAGTCCAAATCACAGTGGGGTATCACTTCATGCCTGACTGAGTGGTTTTTACTGGGGAGACAACAAACAGCAAGTCTTAGGAGAGGATATGGAAAACAGAGTGAAGTTTCCTCAGAATCCCGTAAATAGAGCCGCCACACAGCACAGCGATTCCACCCCGGGCATTGGTCTGAAGAAGACAAAAGCGTGGCTTTGAGGAGACACGTCCAACCCTACGTTCACTGCAGAGTTGTTTACGGTGTCAAGAATACGGGGACAGTCTGGGTGCCCATCAGTGGATGAATGGACAGAGAAAATGTGCTACATATCTTTAGTGGAATACCACCCAGTCACGAAAAAGAACGAGGTCTTCCCATCTGTGGCAACATGGATGGACCCTGGCAGGAATGAAGAAAGATAGATACCAGGTGATCTCACTTACATGTGGAATCTAAAAAGCAGAGCAAATGAACAAACTTGAGAAAATGGAAGTGGATGCTGAGAACAGAGAGGTGGTGGCTTGTGGAAAGGGATGGGGGATGAGAGAGGTGGGTGAGGAGATTAAGAGGTACAAACTTCCAGTCACAAAATAAATGAGTCAGAGTAAGAAATGTGCATCGTGGGGAATATCGTCAGTAACTGTGTAATACCTTTGTATGGTGACATACTGTGAATAGACTTATCGGTGGTAACCATTCTGAAATGTATAGACGTGTGGAATCACTATGCTATACACCAGGAACTAACAGTGTTGTGAGAGTGAAGTCGCTCAGTCATGTCCGACTCTTTGCGACCCCTTGGACTGTAGCCTACCAGGCTTCTCCATCCAGGGAATTTTCCAGGCAAGAGTACTGGAGTGGGTTGCCATTTCCTTCTCCAACAGTCTTGTAGGTTAATTATATTTCACAAATAAACAAATGAACTCATAGAAAAAGAGATCAGATTTGTGGTTACCAGCAGTGGGAGCGGGAGAGGGAATTGAATGGGGGTAGTCGGAAGGTACACATTTCAAGTCATAAGATAAAAAGTACTAGGGATGTAATATACAACATGAGAGATATAATTAACATTGCTATAGCTCATACATGAAAGTTGTTAAGAAGTAAAATCTAAGAGTTCCCATCACAAAGAAGAAAATTCTTTTTAACATATATACTTTTGCACTCCTCTCTGGATAGAGCAATTAATCCATCTGCCAATAAACAGATACGTTAGGGACTGTACAGACAGGACAGCAAATGATAATCAAACAAGGTCAACAGGTGAATCTGCATAAAAGGTACATGAACATTCTTTGTACTATTTTATTTTTACAAATTTTCCGTAAGTTTTACATTATTTCCAATAAAAGTTTAAAAGTACTAGCAAAAATATGTTTCCTACTTTCTATTTGCAAAAGTTTCCAAGGATTAGAGATGATGTCCCATCATTACTTTAATCTTTCTGAAAAATTATCATGTCAGCCATTCCCACAGGCTGCAGATAAATACAGTAATGATCTTAAGGGTAATCGATTCTACATTTATGCTGGAGGTGTTTGAATTTTTTAAAAATTTATTCTAGAATAGTATTGTCAAACAGATTAAAGAATCGGGGCTGCATAGATTTAGTATACATGTTATACTATTTTGCATATCTAACACAAGTTAGATATATAAGAACCTTTACACCTTGCAATTAAACCAAGTTAAAATCAGTGTGATGTCACTAAGTAGAGTGATGGCACTGAAAATCATTTAGGTAGAAAATGCAAAATGCCAATAATGAAGACGAATGTTATTAACTGCAATATCAAGCCAAGATTGCAGCAGTAACTTGCATAGGTTTTAAATAGGCTTAACACAAATGTACCAAAAAGGCTTTTGTGCTTTTTATTGAAACTAAATTTAGTATGTAGCTGCTGAGATATTTTTTCTTTTCTATACATATGTATGCTTTGCTAGATAACTAAGAATCTGAGGAGCTGTTATTGGCACATCTTAGAGCTCTCCGCTTAAGCTTGTAATTAAAGGAGCTGTCCATTCTGCACAGTTCTGCTATTTATTCCTATTTCTATGTGGCTAATTTTGTGGGACCCACAAAGGAGAGGGTACGGATGCCTAGTTTTCCCCACTGCTTCCCAGCATTCTATCTCCTTGGTATTCAGTGTTGTGCAACTTCGAGCAGGGGTATACCATTCTCATCACAGCCCATATAAGTAGAATTATGGAACTGTGAAGGGCACAGCTTGTGCAGCCATACCCCAAAGGTGGTGGCTTCCCAAAGAGACGGTTCCGAGTCCGCACATTCTGACCCGCCCTGTTCCCTGCAGCCACGTGGGTCTCACGTGGACTTTGCTCGGACTCCTGCTTTAGGGCTTCAGTACCGAAGTCTGATGTCTGGATAAAGATGAATATAATACTATTGAATAGCTACCCTAACATTGCATAGTGGTTTCTCCCCCAGAAGGACTAATATTTTGGTTTGTATAAAATTATGCCTTGTTTTAAAACTACTTAAAAGATATAAGCTAAGCTAAGCTAAGTCACTTCAGTCATGTCCGACTCTGTGCGACCCCATAGACAGCAGCCCACCAGGCTCCTCTGTCCCTGGGATTCTCCAGGCAAGAACACTGGAGTGGGTTGCCATTTCCTTTTCCAGTGCATGAAAGTGAAAAGTGAAAGTGAAGTTGCTCAGTCGTGTACGACTCTTAGCGACCCCATGGACTGCAGCCTACCAGCCTCCTCCATCCATGGGATTTTCCAGGCAAGAGTACTGGAGTGGGGTGCCATTGCCTTCTCCTAAAAGATATAAGATATACTAAATAAAAACTGTTCGTGTATAGGAACCATGTCCTCTGTGTTTTGGAGAAGTTTTCTGCTTCCCTGAATACTTGTATGTTGTGATAGCCAGCCTCCAGATGGCTCTTAGGGATCCCCAACGCTTGGCGTTCACATCCATGCCCTCCCACACTCAATCAGTGCTGGTCTCTGTGACCATTGGAATATGGTGGAAGCGATGATGTATCAGGAAATGCGTTGCAGCTTCTGTCCTGCTTTCTTTCAGAGTCTTGGGAGAAGCCAGGTGCAGTGTCACAGGGACACCCAAAAAGCCAGTGAAGAGGCTCATGTGGCAAGAAACCGAGGCCTCCTGCCAGGTGCCATCTGCATGAGCCATCTTCAAAGCCCCGGAGAGGCCCTGGGGCTGGCGATGACCGCAGCCTTGCCCAGCATCCTGACTCCGAGCCACCTCAGACTCTGAGCCACAACAACCCAACTAAGACACCCCTGAGTTTCTGGCCTACAGAAACTATGAGATAATAAATGTTTGCTGCTTGAAGTCACTACATTTTGGGGTAACTTGATATGCGGCACTAGATAATACACACGGGTTCTCAGTGGACTGAGAGCATCATTCATGAATGCTTCGATGCCATCTGTGGCTACCAGAAAACCCAAACCGTAACCAGTTTGATGGATTAATTGGCAAATTGTAAGAAGATTCAAACAAAAATTAGGAAAACAGTGTCAAATGACAATACAAATTTTCCCACTGGAAACCCTTTCTTTTCCTCCTCTTCAATCATCGCCTGTCTAAACTCTGCCCATCTTTTACAGCTCAAATGTTTTTATTTCCTTCCCAAATCTAGCATCAATGTGAGAACATGGCATTTTCCACTCTATCTCTACCTGTGGCACTTTGTAATTTGTATGACTGTGTAAATAATGTGGATGATATTTTCCTTCCAGACAGTATGAAATAGAAGTTAACTAGCTACACAGGCTTTGAGGTTTATACCCCAATTCCATACTTAATAGTTGAATGATTTCATGTAAGTCACTTGTCCCCTCTACATCTGTAAGATGGCCCTTACATAGTACCTACATCTTAGGGTTGCTATGAGGATTTAAACATGTAATCTATGTAAAGTCTTTAGCAAAAGAAATTCCCAATAAACATTCATTATATTAAAACTATTATTCCTAGCCAGCTCCAAGTAAAGCTTGTCACTGTGAAATTAAACCTTGGCATAATTCCCAAGCTTAATGCTTATTAGATCGTGGAAAAAAGTTAGTGAGCTCTCCAAGCTTTAGTTTCCTTATATGTAAACTAGAAGTAAAATAAACTCTCTCACTGGGCCTTGGGAGGATAAAACATTATATAACAAATGTAAAACACCGAACACAGAGCCTGACAAATGGTAGGCGGGCAACAAATGTTCATTGCTTCCTTTCCTCTCAGTTTCTTAAAGTAGATACTGTGCGGGGTGGCTGGGGGCTGGCTGCTAAAACATGCTAGATGCAGAAAGGAAAATGTGTTTCAGGCCTGGTATGTTGAATTGAGTCGAACATAAACCTAAACAGCTTTCTGTTTTGAACATGCCTGGTTAAGACATACGAGTCACTTTCCCCATCTTATTTAATAGCACAGGCAATGGTAAACCTTACTTATTTTTACTTTACTTTCATTTATTTCTATTTCCTACCTGGTCAGTTTTCAGTAGTTGCTGTAATTAATGACCTCACTTGAGATCTAAAGATTCTAATGTTTCTAATTCATGGTCAATGAATGAAAGGACCTCACTTGAGATCTAAAGATTCTAATGCTTCTAATTCATGGTCAATGAATGGAAGGGTGACATACACTTGGACATACCTTTGTGCGGCAAACTACTGGCCTTGGTCACTTGCAAAGTGATCTTCGGGGCAAAGACAATGGGTCTGAGTTCCACTGGTGCCCCACGCACAGCAACAGGATGCAGCCGTGCAGGCGTCAGACTAGACAGTGGGAGACCAGTTTCCGGCCCCAGATGTGCTACCATTTTGCTGTCTGTTTTAGATAAATTACTTTTTTCCAGAAGGGCAGGCTGTTGCAGGGGAAAGTGAGTCAGTGTTCACGCTTGAATCCTCACTCTGCCTCTTCAGAGTTGATAATTCCACTGAGCTTTAGTTTCTAATAAATTGGGGGCCGTCATATCTAACTCATAGTTTTGTGATTTTGAATGAAATAAACACATGTAGCTTCTAGTACATGGTGGGTATTTAATGAATAAATGCTTGCTTTTCTTTTCTTCTCTGACCCTCAGTTTCATCATCTGTAAAATGGGCCAGTTGAATTAAGTTATTGCTGGTTCTAATGTTCTGTTACTATAGGAACTACACTATTAAATGGCACTTGCTATTTGAATGCAATGAAGTGCTTTATCTGGCTATAATAAGAACAAAAGCATATTGTGGTGGTGTGCAGAAGGGAAAACACAAAAATTCCTACATATATGTGTCTAAGAAGAAGGCCTGCCCAGTACAGATTCAGTAATTATTTAATTTGCATTCTGTTGTGTCTACAGATGGGCCGATGATAGCAATCAAATCATAGGGTATTAGTCAGAGACTCTGTATAGTAAATAGTAGCAGAACAGATCCAGTAACATCAAGCCAGCTGGCAAAGTCACCCTTTAGGCAAAAACAATGTGTGGTTGCTTGACCTTTTCCTCCTTTTTCCCCCCAAATCATGTCCTGATTATTTCCTAAGTTAGTTAGAATCAACTACCCCAAGACATAAATTATTTACTTATTTTAAATTAAGATAAAGAAAATGAAAGGTAATTAATTCAAGGAGCTTGATTTAGGTTGAAAAAATATGTATGTGCATGAGTGTGTGTGCCCATGTATATAAAAAGAGTGTGAGAACATTCAATCTTATACAGGTTATAAAGAAGCCTTATTTTTATTAATAGATGATGGGCTAATTGAGTTTTTGTATGTGTTTTGTTGTTCACCTAACTTTTCTGTAATTATTATATGCTACGGGCTACAGTCCATAGGGTGGCAAAGAGTCAGACATGACTGAAGCAACTCAGCATGCGCGCACCTTGGTAGTGAGAGGGACAATGAGTTCTAAGTATAAGAAGAGGCTCCCATGGGGATGATAGGCGGGCTCCCCAGGTGGCAGTACTGGCAAAGAATCCGCCTGCCAATGCGGGAGACCTAAGAGGTGTAGTTTCGATCCCTGGGTGGGGAAGATCCCATGGAAAAGTGAATGGCACCCCACTTTAGTATTCTTGCCTGGGAAATCCCACAGACAGAGGAGCCTGGAGGGCTACAATCCATGGGGTCGACTGAAGTGACTTAGCATATGGGGACTTAGATTCCCTCCCTCTCCTCTACCCACCCCTGCAATTCAACCTAAAGGTCAGAGGACCTCACCATCCCCTTGTGACAATTTCCCAAGTAAATAAGGCAAAAATTCACTTTAAGAAACTGAACCTAAGGGTCTAGGTGCACAGAATGACTGTTGCCACATTTGTATCTTGTAACACTGATGCCTTCTACCATCTGAAATCCATGAACATCTTTGCATGCTTGTACCACTGCTCCTGGAAGTCTTCCCTATTGCTGCCATGGACACCAGAATCCTACAGGATGTAGCAGGAAGAGTCACAAGGCTCAGGATGATAATTCTAGCTCCATTCCTAATAGCTGTGTGGGTTTGGGAAGTGACTTGATGATTGGAAACATGGGTTACTTCACCGGTAACATGGGGATAATAACAAGTAGGTCACAAATTTCCTATTCCAGGAATAACTGAGACCATAAATACCAAGCCCCTGGCACTGAAAATGTGGGTCTTCTTTTCACTGTCATTTCCTCTTGTAACTTCTGGGTACACATATGTCCAGATTACTGAGAAAGCATAGGATATGGGGCAAATGTAAAAAAGCAGCTGTCTGGGATGATGTGTGAAGTGAGATCTTGCTTTCCAAAGACAAGGATTAAACTGGACTAAGCCAAGTAATATTTTCTCCACTTGTGACCTATCAAATTTAGTCACCAAATACTGCATAATCAACTAAATGAAACAGAAGATCTTACTGTGTAGGTTCAAAAGAAAAGTAAGGTCTGTTTTTAACTAACTGTAGCTGAATCTCTTTTCTTTCTTTGCAACATTCTGTGACAGTCTGTATTTCTCTAAAATGATTGAGGTGCATTGAGACTTTTTTTTTTTAACAAATCTTGTTTTCTTTAGATGCTCTCATTAAGTGTTAACTCGGAATTTTCTTCTTATAAAAACACAAGCCTGAATTTGAATAATATTGCTAACTTCAGACATTTGGTTCATGTAAATATTTCAGATGGACTATTAATTTTAAGTACTAGGGAGAAAATATTGTATTTACAGGGAAAACTTCTAATTTAGAAAATAAATGTTTCCTTTAAATAACCTCCCAATCCTTCAAATAATATGAAAGGAAAATTAAAGGCCCAAATGAACTACACATTCCGAGGCAGTTGCAAAACATGTTAGTGAAATTATTTTAGGAATTACCTAGGTACATAAAATGTATTAGATGGTTTTCCAAACTTTATAGAAACACCTGGGAATCCCTCCCTCTCCATCTTTACACTCTTCCCTTATCTTCTTTCTTAGTGAACAGCTTCATTATCCATCCAGTGAGGATGACAGTTAATCTGCCTTTGTATGCTTAGGAATTCCAAACCTGATATTGAATCCCTTAGTATATCTAATGCAGAGGAGATCTGTTGTCAGATCTGTTTTTATCTTTTCTTGGACACTAACTTAGAATCACATCTTTCTCCCCACATGCGCGCACACGCACGCACACACACACAGCCCTCTCATTTGGATACCCTCATCTGTGCTAACAAAACTCCCAGTGTGCATATTCTCCTAGCATTTATCTTTCAGGACTGAAATCATTGCTTTATCTGCCTCTGTATTAGACAGCGAACTACGTGAGGCCAGGGGATGTGTCTGTTGAGTTTGAATCCCCAGCCTATAGTTAGTGTTCCAAAAACAGTGAATTTTGGATAAATATAATCGAATTTTTATTGCATTTCATTTGTTTATCTCTCTAGGCTCCATTTTCCTTATTTATGTAAGTAAAGAATTAGATTAGTCAAATCCTACACCCCATACTCTTTGTATTAAAAGCATCTGAGAGCTGCCAAAATAAAACAAAACCACCCCTTAAAATAGGAAAGCTCATATTATCTCGCTTGACTGTCAAAGATTCTGATCTGTATACCTGGGCAAGGGCTGTAGAATTTGCTTCTGATATGTAACAAGGTTTGGAATCTGGAAGCTCTTTGAGCTCTAGAAATCATTCAAATGTTCTGTGCTTCCTAAGGAAGAGATGCTAATTTCTGGATCTGTTGCTTAAGGTCTCTTTCTTTGAACTCCACTTTGTTTTCCAATCTCAGGTATTGCCTTCACCTTGCATCTTCAGATCCAGTCGCACCGAATTGCTTACAGAAAGACCTATCCCTGCTGGCTTTTTGTGCAAGGAATGCACCGCTATTGTGCTGATTGAAGCATGAAGTTTAGGTACAAACTCTTCCAAAAACATTTCTCTGATACTTTCTTTTCCCTTTTAGACCCTTTATTTTGCTTCTATAAAGGTATTTTTTATAGTACTATATCATCTCTGAGCTTCTTGAAGACACAGAACAGTTATCCAACTAGTGCTCTTTCCTTATTGTGGCAAATTATTCCTTAAACAGGTATTCACTGAGAATCTGTTATCTAAATTTACATCATTTTATACTCATACTAATAATATTGCAAGCATTGTTAATATCTTGCAAATGGGGAAACAAAGGCTTCTGGAGGTTCAGTCACTTGAATAGCCAGCCACATGGCTGTTTACTAGTTGGAATTGAATTAGCTTCCAGGACTTTCTGATGTCACTTTCTTCACATTACCATATTTTCTTAAGGGAACAAAGGAATAAAGAGAAATATGATTTGATATGATTTGAAGTAGATTCTCTCAAATCTATTTCCTTATTCCTAAGTAAATGTTGACTCATTTTTTAAATTGAGGTGACATTGGTTCATAACATTATATAAGTTTTGTGGCTGCATTATTATATTTCCACTTCTTTATACACTCTAGCGTGCTCACCACGAAAAGCTTGGTATCCATTTATCACCATATAGTCAACACCCTTTATGCATTTCAGCCTCCCTAAAACTGATTCATTCAGATCACCTCTTGGAAGCCACGTTTGGATAAACTAGAGTTTCCTGTAAACTCAGAGGAAATCAGTACAGTTTAGCCAATTTTTGTTTTTTTTTAATTAGAGGCTAATTACTTTTTTACAATACTGTGGTGGTTTTTGCCATACTTTGACATTAATCAGCCACGGGTGTACATGTGTCCCCCATCCCGAAACCCCCTCCCACCTTCCTTCCCATCTCATCCCTCTAGCCAATGTTTTAAGAGAGTTTGCAGGAAAAAATTCTCAGTAGTAAAATCATAAAGAAAATTCCTTTGGGATTTGTTAGCAACTTAATTCGGAGAAGGCAATAGCAAGCCACTCCAGTACTCTTGCCTAGAAAATCCCATGGATGGAGGAGCCTGGTAGGCTGCAGTCCATGGGGTCGCTAGAAGTCGGATGCGACTGAGCGACTTCACTTTCACTTTTCGCTTTCACACAATGGAGAAGGAAATGGCAACCCACTCCAGTGTTCTTGCCTGGAGAATCCCAGGGACAGGGGAGCCTGTTGGGCTCCTGTCTATGGGGTCGCACAGAGTCGGACACGACTGAAGCGACTTAGCAGCAGCAGCAGCAGCAGCAACTTAATTTAAAAATTGAAGTTCTGTTGCTTTTCTTGTTCTTGTGTTTTAAGGCTGTTCCACCCTGCCAAGATATGGTAAAGAAACTGCCTGCTATGCAGGCGACCCTGGGTCAGGAATATCCCCTGGAGAAGGGAAGAGTTACTCACTCCAGTCTTCTTGTCTGGAGAATTACATGGACAGAGGAGCCTGGTGGGCTACAATTCTCGGTGTTGCAAAGAGCTAGACACAACTGAGCGACTAATACTTTCCCTTCTTTCACTTCATGCTCACCTTGCTAAGGGCTTGGAAATTTGAACTAGGAATAAATGGTGGTAGAGAATATCAGAGATGGCACAGGGTGAAGGTTTTTCTTGGGGAGCTTGAGGCCCTGCCACTTTCCTCTAAGGCTTGACAAGATGAAAAGATAATTAACATAAGAGCTAATATTTATTAAATGCATATTAGGTACTTGACATTTTGCTTAGTGTTTTATATTTATTTGTTGAGGGTTTCCAAATGTTAATCATTTCTATATCACTTGTATGGATTATGCAAGCTTTAATGTCATCTACACTACTGTTTACTTAATGTTTTTCCTTCAGTGGATTTTACTCATTTTTTTTTCCCCTTTTGTTCTAAGCCATGCCATGCTCAGTGACGTCAGTAGCATTTGACTCTTGCAACCCCATGGACTGTAGCCCACCAGGCTCCTCTGTCCATGGAATCTTTCAGGCAAGCACACTGGTGTGGGTTGCCATGCCCTCCTCCAGCGAATCTTCCCGACTCAGGGATCGAACATTCACCTCCTCTGTCTCTGGCATTGCAGGCAGATTCTTTATTGCTGAGACACCTGGGAAGCCCTTTATTCTAAGCAGTAGTCCATAAATATGAAGTCTGGTTACATATTTCTATATTTCAATTAAATAGTTTTCAATTTACATCTTTTCTAAAACACAATAAAATGAATTATTATTTTAAAAAGTTCAAGTGTTACCTGAAAAGCATACTGGACCATAGTTTGGGAAACACTTTGTTTCATTTAAACCCTAAAAGAACCCTTTGCGTTGAGAACTTATTATCGTTTGCATTCAAAAGGGAAAAGTGAGGCAAAGAGAGTAAATAACTTGCCTAATACTATAAGCTGAAAAGTGAAAATCACAGTCTGAACACAGATCTGTGTTATTCCACAACCCAAGCCCTAAAATATTATGACATTCTTCTCCAGCCTTGGGAAAGATTTCAGTCATACCTCCAATTTTGCATATGCTATAACTGTAATTTTGTAAAAATATGAATGTGCTTGAAATTGAAAGTAAAATAAAAAATTAAAATAGATGTGTAGGGTTGATTTTCATTTCCATTTTCCCCAGACACCTTAATGTTTTACCGCTGCTTTGCTTTTGGGTTTCCCAGGGGGTGGCAAAAAACACACCTGCCGGTGCCGGAGATGCAAGAGACACGGGCTTGATCTTCCTGTGGGAAGACCCCCTGGAGGAGGAAATGGCAACCCATTCTAGTATTCTTGCCTGGAGAATCCCAGGAACAGGGGAGCCTGACAGGCTACAGTCCACAGGGTCACAAAGAGTTGGACACGACTGAGCGTCTGAGCATGTTTTGCTTTTATGATTGAAAAAATGTACAGAGATCTCTACGAGAATCTCTCTGGTCAATCCTAACTTTTCAGAGGTCTGATTTAATACCAATATTCATCCAGGAGTAGTAGTAGTTGCTCTGTCATGTCGGACTATTTGTGACCCCATGGACTGTAGCCCACCAGGCTCCTCGATCCATTATAATTGTGTGGGTCTAATTGCTTATTAAAAAATTCTCAAAGATATTAAAATGGTATTGTCCATGAGCTGATTGTGATGCATTAGGCTCTCTGTCCTTGCTTCTGCCGGCTCAGTTAAGAGACGGTGGTACTGAAAGTTTTTAGGAACAGATTTGAGTAATGAGGAGTGAGAATTTTTTCCAAGCACCTGTGGTTTATGCTAATTGGGTCATCACTGATGCGGCCTGTGTGTGGGCTGCGTCTTTAGTCCACTCTACATGCTGTATGTGAAAGCAGGCGTTATTAATCAAGCAGAATTATTTTATTGTATGTTCGTATGATTTTCTCCCTCTCTGTGTCTCATCCTCTCATCTTTTCTCTCTTGCCTCTGGTCCTTATGCCCTACTTAGGAGCCCTGAATCACAGTATGTGACAGAGCAGGTGCTTGCTGGGGGCAAAGGCAGAGAAAGCGATGGAGAGCCATGTGCATGTAAACGGACGGCACCAAGAAGGGTACTTTGTGTGCAGAGAAACGTCCTGTTCAAAGGCACATCCAGAAACGGAAGCTTGGGCTTCATGGTCATCTATAGAGGCCCAGAACTGGCGGGCTGGCTATCTCCACACTATCTTCCCTCTTGGTCTGCCTTCACCCTCTCCTTCACAATGTTCCCTGCATTAAACACAGGTTTGGAGAGCCCGACTGCGAGCAATTAGAGGTCTAAAATGGAGTGTGTGGGAGGTTAAGAGGGAAGCTTGGTAGTTAGCTTGTCACCCACGAGTGAAACACAGCGGGCTGCTTCCTGGCTAAAGCTACAGAGAGAAAAAAAACAACCAGAAAAATGCCCCAAAGTGAGTACTTGTTGAGGGCGATGACTTCAGCGTCATAAAAACAAGCCTGGAAACTACATAAGGAAAGTGTCACCCGAAGCACCTCTCAGAGACAAGGGTCTGAAAAGTAGTCCGATGACATGTTAACTACTTGGTTAAGGACATCACCACGAAGACACAGCAAAGATGCAGCCCGTTTTGCTGTGCTGGTCCTAGCGGAGCTCTGAGGGGCAGATGGGTGAATGGAAACGGTTACAATTCAGCTGGCAATTGTGCCCTCAACGAGGACACAATTGCTTTAGAATCTCTGTTTTTGCCTCAGTCCTTAAAGAGCGAATTATGAGCCACGTGTAAGAAAGTTTCAGGGGACAGACGTGGAGAAGGAAGATAACCTGCTCAGGTGTGTGGCTCCCATGGAGGGCTTAGGTGGCTATCCACGGCCACCTTCCAGGAGTGTGAACGGTAGCCAGCTTGAGGATTAAGCAGTCCCAAAGTATGAGGACTTGCCTAGGTAGGAAAGCTGTGAAGAAGGAAGGAGAAAGGAATCTCAACTAAAGGACAGCCCAGAGCTAGTCTCTGGAACGTGTTCAGAGCAGCTTGTGACTTGATCTCAAGCAGGTTCATCAGAGTAAATGTTGAGGGGTTCAAGCCTTCCAGAGTTCTACTTTATAGGCAAAATAAAAACTCAGCCTTCACAGACTATTGTATATTAAAAAGTCCTTCTAAGAAGGGTACTATTCAGGAACCCCTGGAAATCGATTTTAAAAGGTTAATTCTTTTCAATAGTGCACCAACTCCCTCCTGCTGCATTTTCTCTTTGCTTTTGCTTTTTTTCCCCCTGCTTTAAAGAAGGTACATCAGAGTTGATGACTTTCTTCCATTTCCTGCTTCTCTATGTATCTGAAAATTAATTTTGCCTGTCCCTCCCCTCAGCCTTAAGCAGAGTCTCTATTTCTAACTAAAGATTTTAATTATTTAAAGGTCGTAGGGAGTTTTTATTTTCTCTATCATGAATTGTCAAAAGTCCTTTCCTTGAATCCCCAGTTTCTCTTTGTAATGCAGATTTAAGCATTTTCATTCCTTTAGCTCCACCGAGACCTTTAGTAAATCTTAATACTTCCACTGTATATCAAGGATGGTACTAGGCATCCAGAATATGGTATTTAAGATCACCACCATCTATGTAGGTAAATAACAAAACAAGAGCTTCAGTAACTAATCAATAATAACAATGTACCAAGCACTTCATAAGCACACCTCCTTCATTCTCAGAAACCCCTGTGAATGTGGATCTAATATTATATGCATTTTGATTAGGACCCTGAGGCTTAGAGAAGTAAAGCCATATACATGAACTCGTGCATCTAATAAGTGGTGGAAGCAGAATAATATAATATGCTAGTGGCTAGAATAGCTGATCAGAATATTATGGGAGAAAGTCCTGGAAAAGTCAGGCAAGACATCACAGAGGAGGCGACATTGGAGCTGGGTCATAAACACCAGGAACGAAAATAGCAGGCACTGGAGAATTCCCTGGCTGTCCAGTGGTTAGGACTCTATGCTTTCTCTGCCAAGCGTGCATGTTCAATCCNTAGTGGCTAGAATAGCTGATCAGAATATTATGGGAGAAAGTCCTGGAAAAGTCAGGCAAGACATCACAGAGGAGGCGACATTGGAGCTGGGTCATAAACACCAGGAACGAAAATAGCAGGCACTGGGGAATTCCCTGGCTGTCCAGTGGTTAGGACTCTATGCTTTCTCTGCCAAGCGTGCATGTTCAATCCCTGGTCAGGGAACTAAGATCCCACAAGAAAAAAAAAAAAAGGAAGAAAAGAAAATAGCATGAACACTTTCTGTGCAGATGACTGTTGTTAACAATTTGCAAACAACTGAGTGCAACCAAATGTCTTGTGTCTCTTGGGGCCACGTGAAGAAGGCCCAGGGGTTTAGACTTTAGGTTTACAATACATTAAACTCAAAGCTAAAGACTGAAAAAGACTTCCCTCATAGCTCAGTTGGTAAAGAATCCACCTGCAATGCAGGAGACCTGGGTTTAATCCCTGGGTTGGAAGATCCCCTGAAGAAGGGAATGGCAACCCATTCCAGTATCCTTGCCTGGAGAATCCCATAGACAGAGGAGCCTGGTGGGCTACAGTCCATGGGGTCACAGAGAGTCAGACACGACTGAAAAACCAGCTGTTCTGGCAGATTTCACAGGGTGGAGAAAAGAGGAGCTGGGAGCTGGAAGCTAGTGGGGTGGGGGACAGGGTGGGAAATGGTGGAGAGAGGGGATTTTGGATGAGTTTCTGACTTGGCTGCTCACTGGGGCATTCATCAGTCATCAAAACAAAACAATATAGACGACAGAAAAGGCGCCTTAGGATGAAGTAACCACGACTACAGCACCTGGTTCCAGTGCCACGAGTGACTTAAAATGATGAGAAAGGGGGAAATTGTGAGCAGGAGGCATAAACTTGATCACTAGTGACATTAGACAAATGGCTGCCTTTTAATGTATTTTCCCTTTTGAATATCATTTAAACACCCAAAGATATTGATGGTCTTAGAGGGAAGAAACTGAACAGAGTAGAGAGGGCATGACTGGTGTGGTAAGAGGAGACCTACTGCTCCATCCGGGAGATCTTTAGTCTCCTCCACCTTCTCAGGATGAGCTCTGTGATCTGGGCATGTGGCTGAACCACTCTGAGCTTCACTGTCTTCAGAAGTGTGATTTGGTCACAAATGTTGTTTACTGCCTGTGGGGTTGATGGAGTCAGATATCCTTGAATTCAGCTTCTGACTGTGCTATTATTTAAATGTATGAAAGTCAGAGTGTTAGTTGCTTCGTCGGGTCCGACTCTTTTCGACCCCATGGACTGTAGCCCCCCAGGCTCCTCTGTCCTTGGCATTCTCCAGGCAAGAATACTGGAGTGGGTAGCCATTCCCTTCTCCAGGGAATTTAAATGTACAGTCTTTTCTAATCTGTGAAATGAGCATGATAACTCCTCTTTTGCTAAATTTCTTTGAGGATTCACAGATACAGTGAATATGCGGAGCGCAGCACTGATGAACTCTGCAGTCTTTAAAAAAAAAAAAAAAAGAGCCCACTTGCACCTCTCCAATGGTTTGGATTTCTTTAAAGGGAAGGACAGAGATAAAGATACTCAGGCAAGAACAGCTGCATGATTGTGCTGAAACCTCCTTTCCTGTAAAATGGGAGGTCAGAAGTTCATAGCCCTGGTTGCACATTTGAATCACCTGGCGTAATTTGATAGAGTCCCAAGTGTGGGACTCACACCAAGGATTCTGACTTAATTGGCTTTGTCCCAGGACTCCAGCCTTGAGGCCACAGAAGCTTACCAGGTGTTTCTAATGTGTTCTAGGTTCAATCATTGCCTCTCAAACTTTAGCATAAATTGCCTCACTATCTTGTTAACTTTAGATTCCGATTCTCTAGGTCTAGGATGTCTGAGATTCTGGCATTCTTAACAAGTTCCCTGATGACACAGAGGCAGCTAGTCTGGGGCTGAGCTGAGTGATTAATGCTTCATAACACTAGTTCTCAACCTTCAGGGTCCACCAGAATAACCCAGCGGCTTGTGTAAAACGTGGCACCGGGACCTGGGTCGGGCCCTTACCAATTCTGGATTACTTGGTTTAGGGCGAGGGTAGAGAAAAATCATTGAACTATAGTGTTCATTTCAACCTAAAATCCTGTGATGCCAATTTTGTGATTTTATGATTTCCCTCCCAGCTTATGTAAAAAAAATTATGACTCTGAAGCTGAGTGTGTGGGAGATCATTGTCAGAAGCGTGAAAGATGGGTGATCACAAGTTACGTGATGTCAAGACGTGACTGGTCTTTATATCACGTGCATCTTCAGCCTCTAAAATTCTCCCTTTGCGTTAATGGGGACTTTTGCAGGACTCTCTGTGTGAGCAGTATTTACTGTTGAAGAAGCATCACAGGTGAACCAGGAGGGCATCCTTCACTGGTGGGAGATGAACAGGATGACTCTGGACTTTTTTCCTGCTCCTTGTTAACACATCACGCTTTCTACAGCAGAATCCCTCAGGAGAAGCGGGCTCTTCTTCCCTACCTCGAGATCAAACCAAGGGAAAATGGAGATGGGGGGAAATAACAAGCCTGCTTTATTCAGCAGAGCAGAGGACTGGCTTTTTAAAAACTCTGGGAATTTCAACAGAATCTGTCCCAGAACAGATCTTAGATCCCTTTTTTCTTTTTCTTATCTTTCTGGATCTTTAAAAAAAAAAAAAAAAGAGCCCACTTGCACCTCTCCAATGGTTTGGATTTCTTTAAAGGGAAGGACAGAGATAAAGATACTCAGGCAAGAACAGCTGCATGATTGTGCTGAAACCTCCTTTCCTGTAAAATGGGAGGTCAGAAGTTCATAGCCCTGGTTGCACATTTGAATCACCTGGCGTAATTTGATAGAGTCCCAAGTGTGGGACTCACACCAAGGATTCTGACTTAATTGGCTTTGTCCCAGGACTCCAGCCTTGAGGCCACAGAAGCTTACCAGGTGTTTCTAATGTGTTCTAGGTTCAATCATTGCCTCTCAAACTTTAGCATAAATTGCCTCACTATCTTGTTAACTTTAGATTCCGATTCTCTAGGTCTAGGATGTCTGAGATTCTGGCATTCTTAACAAGTTCCCTGATGACACAGAGGCAGCTAGTCTGGGGCTGAGCTGAGTGATTAATGCTTCATAACACTAGTTCTCAACCTTCAGGGTCCACCAGAATAACCCAGCGGCTTGTGTAAAATGTGGCACCGGGACCTGGGTCGGGCCCTTACCAATTCTGGATTACTTGGTTTAGGGCGAGGGTAGAGAAAAATCATTGAACTATAGTGTTCATTTCAACCTAAAATCCTGTGATGCCAATTTTGTGATTTTATGATTTCCCTCCCAGCTTATGTAAAAAAAATTATGACTCTGAAGCTGAGTGTGTGGGAGATCATTGTCAGAAGCGTGAAAGATGGGTGATCACAAGTTACGTGATGTCAAGACGTGACTGGTCTTTATATCACGTGCATCTTCAGCCTCTAAAATTCTCCCTTTGCGTTAATGGGGACTTTTGCAGGACTCTCTGTGTGAGCAGTATTTACTGTTGAAGAAGCATCACAGGTGAACCAGGAGGGCATCCTTCACTGGTGGGAGATGAACAGGATGACTCTGGACTTTTTTCCTGCTCCTTGTTAACACATCACGCTTTCTACAGCAGAATCCCTCAGGAGAAGCGGGCTCTTCTTCCCTACCTCGAGATCAAACCAAGGGAAAATGGAGATGGGGGGAAATAACAAGCCTGCTTTATTCAGCAGAGCAGAGGACTGGCTTTTTAAAAACTCTGGGAATTTCAACAGAATCTGTCCCAGAACAGATCTTAGATCCCTTTTTTCTTTTTCTTATCTTTCTGGATTCCTCTTGCTTTTAGTAGCTCAAAATATCCTCTACCCAGGGACAGGCTTTTTGCCACTTTCCAAGAGAAAGTGAAAAACAACCGTGATGGGGTCACAAACATTGCGATTCTCACTGTTGCTCTGGATAACCATTCCTCATGTAATTAATATAGAAGGGCTGTTTCCCCAAAAGTTTATGAATGTGTACCCCAACTGATGCAAGGATAGTAATGTGTGGAAAATGAAATTATTTTCTTGGTTTCCCCTTTAAAATACTTACACCTGTCCTTGATCAGTCTATTGACAAGTCTGCATTGCCTCGAGAATGGACAACCCAGTAAAAGGCAATAATCATACATCAGTTTAGCCAACCAAATCCTAGTCATCCACATTCCAGGTACTTAATACAGCATTTCCATGCGGGCCTTCTTTATAGAAGAGGGTATCCAGTGGGGGCTACTCGACCTCACTAACATCGCCCTGAGGCTGGGCTGGGCTGGCCGTGGAGAAAGCTGCTGTGTGTTGCGATGTAGCAGCAGCACAAGGCCCTGATTGCTTCACATGCCTTTCTCAAGAGCCAGCCACCGTCCTGCCCTCCTTTCCCTGGTCCTGGGGGCCTTGCCATTGGCTTTAGACATCCACTCTACCACCTGTGCATTTGGTTCAGAGAGTTAAGGGTGTAAGCCACGGTCCTCAGCCCTCTGCCCATTCACTGGAGTCCCTTTTTCGGGCTGAGGGCCTTGTGAGCCAGGGGAGGTGGTGTCCGTGCTGAGTGGAAGGAAGCTGCTGTGAGGGAGCTGGAAAAATGCAGTGACAAATCCTAGTGGCAGCAAGTCACTCCCCAGCCAGGAGGCCCGGGGGTGACTAGTCCTCGGTGACGGGGCTCTGGGGAAGGTGTTGGTGGGAGAGGGGTTCTCAGTTTTAAAGTGAAAGGAAGGATAGAAGTTTCTCTTGGTACTCCCTGTTTTTCAGTTTTGCCCCCAGTTAGCTTCTGATGTGACAAGAAAATAATCACCGTGTTTTAAAATTTACTTAAAATTAACTTTTTGTGTGTGTGCTAAAAAAAATAGGAGGTTCACTCTTATCAGGTAGCACTTTTGTTTGTAAGGCAGTGGCTTCCTTTCAAATCTCAGAGAAGGGACAGCCTTTTGCAAGGATGTTTATTTTATTGCTTTGCTCATGTACGGCGTTTCCCATGGGGCGGCTGAAAGCATTTTCAAATCTTACCTCATTAGTGCTCTTAACAGCTCATGAATTGGGCCTATGCATGACTGAAGGGCTGAACAACAACACTGTTCCCATTTTTCAGGGGACATTGAAAGTCAAAGAGGTCAGTTTTCCCAGGTTGACTGTGGCAGACCCAGGGTTTGAACCTAGGCAGTCAGGGTCTGGTTGTACCACTGTGTCATCCTGCCTCTAATGGTGAAGAAATGGCCCCGTCCTGGGGTGGAAGGGGAGAAATCACACAGGAGGGCCTGGTTCTTAAATGTTGGTCCTCAGAACAGTGGGATATCTGGGTAATCTTCATTGGCGCTCTTACTTAAAATGCAAACTCCTAGGTCTTATACTTGGATTTCTGATTCAAGAAGTCGGGGGGGTTATGAAAAACCCACCTGGATGTTGTTTAGGGAGCCCCCACTCTTACTACAGATCCATGACTCCTTCATTGGAACATCTTTCTGATTATCCCCAAATGAACGTTCTATCAGGGAGCACAGGCAGCTTACGCTACCACCTCCCAAGCACTTTCCAGCCTTTCCAGCTCTGGTGTCTAAACCACAGTCACTGATGGCGACATTTCTGACCACTCCACCCCCGGCTCCATCTGTGGACAACCACCAGGCTGCCTTGAGTCCTCTGAGCCTCCCACACCCTGACTGCTTTCCTTCCGTCAAGGCCTGGAGCCCACGGCTCTTAAAGGCTTAAACCGTGGCTCCTGCAAGGCAAAATGGGCATCTTTAGTGTCTGTGATTCGCTCCCTTTTTCTGTTCTGTTAACAGAAGTGCTGCTCAGGTGCATGACCCACAAGCATCAGCATTATTCTCCTGTTCAAATGGAGTGGACAGATGCAGCAATGTTTCAACACAGGGCCGGAGACGGGATGGAGCCCTGCCTCAGCTCCCCCGTTTCTTCTGGCCTCCGTCTCCTTCTGCTCCTAGCAGCTTCTTACTTCCAGACCCAGAAGGCGCTGGAGGATCTGGCCAGTGTCTCAGGCTTCTGCTAACTCAGTAACATTCTCCTGTCTCTTTCAGTGGCTGAGAGGAGCGATGCTGACTACACATACCCACAGGGATGAGAAGAATTAGCTGTTGCTGATGTGCATACTGACCCAAGCCAATCAACCAGATAATTACCAGTCTCTGTTACCTTTAAGACTGGATCCTATCCAGGAAAATGGAAGTGGAGAAGGAGGAGGCTTGCAAGCCACTGAAGTTGCCGTGAGAATTTGGCATGAGAGCCAGGTAAAACCAAATCAGGAGACAACTGGGAAATCCAAGGCAGAAGTCATCAGGGCCCTGTGTGAAGTGCCCATTACCACGTAACAGTGAAAGATGCCAGCTTTGTCAAAACAGCATCTATCCTTTTTAGTTCTCCTTCGTGACTTCCAAGAATTCAACTGCTTCTCTATTTAAGAACATGGTCATTGCCTTTCTGTGTTACTTGTACCATTTGGGATATGCCCACGCTCAGGTTTCCTGACTACCTTAAATATTCCACAGAAAAGGGAAAATAGGCTTAAAAAAACTCTCCTGCCTGTCGGGAGAGCCCATGTAATACCCCAGCCCCATTCTGTACTTCAGAGTGCACGCACAACATTCTAAGTGCACCCTGGAACAGAAGAACAAGCAAACTGGAGCCTAATTGACCATCTTAAAATCTATAATTTAAATGTATACATCAGCCACACTTCACAACAGGCATGTTCCTTTGTGCTCCCCAAGGACACTGCTGATTCCTCGAGTCTGTAACTGAATTCATCTAAAATAGATAAGGCTGCTGTTTGTAGGAGTTCAAAGCCTCTCTCAGGAGCCTCTCATCCAACTGGATTTCAGAGAGGTCAGTGTGCCCTGGATCTTCTCCAGTTCAGAGGCTGAAAACTCCACCTTTTCCTGGGGCTAAAAGCATCCTTGAAGTCTTTCAATCTTACATTTCGGTTGCAATGAGGTGGGGGCATCATTTTCTAACATAACTTTCCAAGGGGCATTTGTACAAAAGCTGGGTAGGTTGCTTTTGAACCAAATCAAGAAGTTTAGGTTGATTCATTTTGCTGTATGCCTGCCTCCATGCCAGAAACAGCTTGGCAGGGGTTACCAACTGAGAAATCCCCGTTGTTGAACTCTCACAGCAGAGCTTACCCTGCTACGGGCCACAGGGCATTGTTAGTATAAAACCAGCATGCAAAAGCGAGGAGTTTCCTGTCTTTAATTACCTTGAGCTCCTTGGCTGTAGAAGAATCTCTGAGCCGACTCAACATCCAAGAGTCTAGGAGCAGACTCCACATCCAGAAAATAATCCATTTTGGGATAATCCATGCTTGATGTTCCCGAAACAAGAGTTTTAAGGCAAAATAGTCACTTGTATTGCCTATGAGAGAGAAAAAAAATCCACAATACTTTAGACTGTCAAATATGATTTGGGGATAAGAAATATCCCATTAAATATGCCATTATTTGACTGACATTTCCAGTTTTAAGTCCGTCTGTCAACAGAGCTTTCTTATTGTATGAGAAAATGAAGCATTTCACCAACATTTATTAAAAGTAATATATTCTACTCAGAAAATACAGGTGATCCAGGCTAAAGAGAAATAACATACCAGTTTTTCTTTGTTGTGTATTAACTGGAAAATAAGCTTTTAATTTTTCATGCTGTTTTCAAAAGGTCTGTCTGATAAATGACATCATTAAGTATCAGCTGTTCTGAACATTGATCCTTAATTGATCCAGGGAGTTCCAATCCCCCTTGAGCAGTGAGCACTAACCTGGGAATCAGAGCCTCCACTTATGGATGCCTTGCATTTATGACACATGCTGACATGTTTGCTGTAAAAATGCCTCGCGTTCCTTCCTTGTAGTGATTTCCTCCAGCACGTTTTATAAAGTGCTAAGGACCATCACCTGCTTGCCTCTGACACAGGCTTCTTGTGAGAAAGAAATCTGGTTTGCTGAGTACCAGCAATTATTTCCGAATTGCAATGATCCCCATAATATTATCATGCCTGTCAGGAAGCTAATATATTTAAAAAAAAAAAAACAACTCAGCCTGTTAGGCTCTTTCTAGCATATGTAGCCTTTCTCAGATACTTGCACAAATGTAGTATCTATTTCTGCAGGATGTTTTTGGAAAGAAGTAACAAGACCAAGTCATTAAAATCAAACTCAGAAGGATAATCTAATTCATTTTTCTTTCTAACAGTGCATATTTTAAGAAGCCAAGTCTGCTAGAAGGAAACTTTTAAAAATATCCAAAAGCTACCCCAACAGCAAATCATACTTACTGCAAAAAAAGAGAGAAAAAACCTCAAGGGTTAACTGCCGGCAGTAAGAGCAATTTCAGTCAGAGTGTCTTTGATCTCACTAAATATTCCCGGTGAAAGTAAACAATTTTGATTGTTTGATTAGATCGGAGATGAATAACATATACCCATCTGCTGGACTTCTTTATCAGATAAAATGGCCAGAGCATGTTACCTTAGCAACGGAAGGTGACGCCAGCCCCAGCCTCTTTGTATCTTCCACTGCGAAGGAAGAAAATGACCAGCTTCCCGTGTAAAACTTTGGCAGAAAACCATCACCATCAAAATCTATATGTCACCATCACACGGGTCCAATACCCCAAATCTCCCTCCCCATCTCCACCCCGATCCCCACCCCCGGCCACCGCCACTCATCCTCAGGTAGAGAACTGTCATAGTCATTTTAAAAAATGGCTTTGGTTTAATTATTTTTAGAGCTTCAAGCTCCAGTTTTATTTGCAATTACAACAGGAATACACGATTAAACAGTTAATATGGTAGAAGAGTTGTCGGGGTTCCAGTCCTTACCCTAATGCTGGCTGAGGGTTGTGGGCACAGGACATCTTAGCTGGCATCTGTTAAACAGTCCCCTGTTATAATTAATACATGGATCAGTCACCAGCATCTAGGCTGAAAATAACTCTCTTCCTTCTGCGAATCAGTCACTGCAAGAAGCTTGAAAAGCTGTCTGAAATTTCCTAGGTTTTGCAAGCTGCATTGTAATCTTTTGGGAGATTTCCCCCTTCCAAAAGGTAAATGAAACCCCAAAAGATAAATGAAAATAAGAGTCTTGAAGTTAGCAGATACTCACCAGCACTTGTTGGCCCCTTTCGACAGGATACGGCTGAGCAGAAAATGAAGCTGTGCAACGCTGCTGAGCCCAGAAGCCCAAATGAACAGCTTCTAATTTTCCCTTCAATCTCAATTCAAGAGCACCGAGCAGAGGCAAGTGACAGATCTGCCCGTTTTATATTGTGATGAAATGCAGCCCCTAAGACGGGATCTGAGGGGAGCTGCTCTTCAGAACACGTTAGACTGCTAATTTAAGAAAACCGAAAGGTTTTGTTTTACTGTCTTTTATGTGTTCTCTCTGCTACCCCCTCAGTTTAATTTGCATTTAAAATTGCGCTTGCTCGTGTCTCCTCGGTTCTCCAAGGTGTGGAGTACTTTCTAATCAGGACAGGCTGCTTGGGTAGGGTTTGGTGCAACGTCACTTTTATTCTGAGCTGCAGAACAAGGTGGGTAATTATAATCGCGGGCTGTTTTCTGGGGTAAAATACAGAGTGAATGCTGGATTTCACCCCCTCCCTCTTTCCTGGCCTTTCTTCCTCTTCCACCTCTGATTGTCTGGTCAGATTTCCCGCTGGCATCATGTCAGTTTGCCTAAATGCAATCCTTTCTGTCTGAATGTAACAAAATAAACGTAACAGCAAAAAGAAACTTTGTTTTGGTACCTGAGCTTATTCTGGTGATACAGCCTCCCTATCAAACCTCAGGAAGGATTTTTAGGCACAACTCTTTGAGATCTGCTCATCAAAGCCATAATGGTGGTCAAATACAAGATCTCTAGTGGGTTTTCCATGACCCTCTTGTACCCTTTGTTGACAAGCAGAATTAGCAAGAAGTGTGGTGTGGTATGTGCATATTGGATTGAGAAAAGGGAAGCTGCATTTAAGTTACTTCAGGTTTAATAAAATGGGTATTCCCACAAATATAAAACAAAACAAACAAGAAAAGAAGCCTTTGGAGGATGACCACCAGATTCCCCTCTCCCATACCCACAGCTCTGTGGGCTACTCCTAAGACAAACCTGAACATCTCCTTCGGTCTGTCTTACGGGTTTTCCCACCCAATGAGAGGAAGTCAGACGCCAACCTGGCGCTGCAGAGTTAAGCCTAATTGATGAGAGAGGAAGCTGAAGCTACCAATCATACACCCTTACAGAGGAAGCAGACTTCGGACTCCGAATTCTCGGAGCTTTGCCCAGACCAAAAGACTGATTTCTCTAAGGTTATATTTCTGTTCAGCCCCCAGTGGAGGCATGCTGAACACTTGACATTTACGAGAGGAGAAAGCTGTCTTCTGGTTCCTTAGCTCCCAGTGAGATGTGGGCGACAGGTTCTGAACTCTATTGTGAGTCTACAGAAACTGTGATGACTCAGGGGTGAGAGTATGTGTGTGTGAGCACAATCCACTGCTGGTGAGCACAAAGGAGTATGTGATTGAAAAGGAGATGATAAACTGGAAACTTGAAAAACAGAGCTGAACCCCGGGGGTTGGAGGATGGGTTTGGAATCAGTCGTTTCTAGAGAGTGGACCAAGAAAGGGAATTTGAAGTCTTACAAAATGGACAGATAGTGTGAAAGGATCATGCTTTAAGAAAACTCTGAAAATTTTGACTTAAATGTATTTGGGAAGGGATGATTGATTATTCACTTGCAAAAGGGACTTCATTTTACTAGGTTTACTAGAGAATGACTGAGTTCTCTAACATGCCATGACCAGGTTCTGAAATAGGTTTTCAAAAAGTGATTTTACTCTCTGGGGAGCATAGCTGTAGATCATGTGTAAGAATAGCTGTGCAAGGCATTATTTTTAAAGGTGGGGAAGTATTGTAATGTTCAAAAGTCAATGTTAAAATCTGATCAGCTCAGGTCTGTTTTATAACTTTCATCTTCTCAAAAGAAGCACTCACAACAATGGCCCATTGTTCTGAGACATAATAGAACCAAACAGAGAAGAAGGCAAGGTTAGAGCAAGTATTCAGAATAACTCTTATGTAGCACTGAATGATTCAACCCAAAACATCCTTGAGATGTCAGCTCTAGAAGTTAACTCAGACAATACTAACAAATCTTGGTGAGCTAGAGATAAAAAATTATTAAAAAAAAAAAAAAGCTAGAGTTGGGACTACCCTGGTGGTCCAGTGGTTAAGAAAACACGCTTCTAATGCTAGGAGCAGGGGTCAGTCCCTCTGGGGAACTAAGATCCCACATGCTGCTTGGTGTGGCCAAAAAAATTAAAAAATAAAAAGCCAGAGTTACATCTTTTACACTGATGGCATTGCAATATGAAATTTTAGCACTGTAAGGCTGAAATAAATAATATAGTGTTATTTAAAATACTGATTTGGCAGAGATGTTTATACTTTTCTATTGAGTAGGTGGTAAGAATAAGTGTGGGCGTGTTCTATACACAAAAGAAGTGTTTGATCAAAAATGGAGGTGTATTTCAAGATGGAGTCTGATCAGTAAAGGTATCAGCTAGTATCAATTTATCTCTGAGATGTACTTATTTATATGATTGGACAGCATAAGACCCAAACAATCTAGGAGAGAAGTTCACATGATTCGCAGTTAGACAGTTTGCTCCTTTCATATCATCCAAATAATGAGCATCAGTGTCAGCCTGGGTTTACTCTGTTTGCTAAGAAATGAAGTTTGTGTTGACAATTTTACAATTTTTCATTGTTTAATTGCTTTACCGTATTCCAGAGATCTCCAGAAAACTCTGTTTTTATTTATGTTGGACTGCACGAAATTCTGCCTGCTACCTGCATGAAATCTTGGGAAAGTTTCTCTTTTCCCAACAGACCCAACTAACTTTAAAAATACTAGAAGCTCTCAAAGTGTGCAGATATTTTGGATCCCTTGGGGGTGCCAGTCTGAAGATCTTTGGTTAAGTACTAGTTCACTAAACAAAGGAAGCCTGCTCAGTTGCTTCAATCCCGGCTGACTCCTGCAGCCTATGGACTGTTGTCCACCTGGCTCCTCTGTCCATGGGATTCTTCAGGCAAGAATCCTGGAGTGGGTTGCCTACAGGAAGGAGACACAGGGTGTCCAATTTCTGGGTCAGGAAGATCCCCTGGAGGAGGAAATGGCAGCACACTCCAGGATTCTTGCCTGGAGAATCCCATGGACAGAGGAGCCTGGCGGGCTACAGTCCATGAGGTCACAAAAGAGTTGGACACAACTAAAGTGACCGAAGTACTTCAGTACTGAAGTACTCGTCACTCAATAAATATATGCAAGAAATAATATATCACTTCTCTTGCAGATACTTGACCTGAGAATGATATGTTCAATAGCAGTGTTTTCTCTTTGCTTGGCAAGTCACTCTCATCTCCTCATCCAACACTCAAAAGAAATCTTTCCTTCTCTCCTCAATAAAGCTTGTCATGAGATGGTAGGAGTACTGCAAACACTTTATCTGGGGCTTTATTTTTATTCAGATCTCTCTGGGGAAGGAAGCACTTTCAGCCATCATCAGTTACTTTTATCGATATTTTAGTATAAATTAATTTCAAGTCTTTTCTTGTGAGAAGGTTTTGATTATAGTTGGAAAGCTAAAGAAAACTAGGAGGGTTGGAAAAGCAGACGGAGGTGGGGATAAATAGTCTTCCATGGAGGAGAAGCCTAATTTTATTTCCTATAGTCATGTAGTCATGTTTATTTCATGTAGTAATGTTTTGAGGGCTTACCTATGTATAAGATGCCAGGTATTCGGCTAGAAAAAAAGGAACATTAAATCTGTAAACATTCCAATTTGGACCAGGGCTTGAAACTGCCTTAAAGGGCCAGAGGCAGACCCTGAAATCCTATTTCAAGAACATTAGGTGAAAGGAGTTTCCCCTTTGGCCCATCCTTGGCTAGCAGGAAAATTCTTCAAATCAAAGACCTGTAAGCTTCTGCTTCTGAAACTGCATTCAAGAGAGAGAGCCTAGGCGAGAGCCCACACTGGCCAAGGTGGTGAAGGCTGGAGCCAAGAGGAGTGAGGAGCCTTTGGTTCCACTAGCTGCCCCTTCTGAAAATGTCCTTTCCCCTCTTTTAACACTTTGCACAAGGGTCAATTCACAGAGTGAAGAACAAGAGTTCAAAATGTCATCCTTCCCTCTGCCAACTGGATTCTAGTAAGCTGACCTTGCTTATAATGTGGAAATTTCTTGGTTTGGCAGAAAGAATGCTCATAAATTATGTCTCTATCTCAGTGTTTATCTAATTGACCTGGAAATAGGAAAATGAAGAAATGCTGAGTTGGGGGATGAGGGGTTCTCAAGCAATGCTCTGCTGAGAAGAGAGCATCCCTAAATCCCTAAATATGAAGATGGGAAAATGGGCAACTAATGATGGAGACGTGTTGACAGGGGCAGCTCCTTTTTAAAAAAGCTCACCTGTGATGATGTATAATAATGATATTTGACTTCATTCCCTCTGGTGAGAAAACCACATTGCCCTCAATTCTTTATGTGTGGGTATTTGAGCAGTTTGTTTCAGCTTTCCTGGAGGGAGCTGAAAAAATTAATCACAATTTCAATTGCATTTTCCTAGTCATCCTAAAAATCCAGATTGCTGTTATTGTTTAGTCGCTAAGGCATGTCTGACTCTTTCTGATCCCATGGACTGCAACCCTCCAGGTTCACTGTCCATGGAATTTTCCAGGCAAGAATATTGGAGTGGGTTGCCATTTGCTTCTCCAGGGGATCTTCCTCACCGAGGGATTGAACCTGTGTCTTACCAAATGCCTATTATAAACTGAAGTAAATTTTATTTATTGACATGAAGTATCTCCTTGATAAATTATCCAATGAAACAGTAAGCTGGAAAGTCATTGAGTATAGTAGGGTGCCATCAATACAAAACTGTGTATTTATATATGTAATAAGATTGCCCGGAAAGACAGAGCTTCAAAGTCCTGGTAGCAGTATCTCTAAATACTTTCCTCTTTATGTTTAACCTCTTTGAAGTTTCTATAGGCGTCACATGGTATTATCTTAGAAGAAATAACAAACAAACAAAAAAATAAATGAAGACAGGTCCAGCCACCTTCTTCCCCTGGGTATATCTCAACCTGAAAAATATCCCAAAAATGTTCAATAAAGAAAGAATGATTTCTGAGGGCCATAGGTCTTATAGACCTTACACAGAAGATATGACCCCTGAACTTCCAGAATACATTTAGGAAAATAGGATTGGCTATAGCAGTGGGAACCCTCAGGCAGTGAATTGTATCAAAAGAGTATAAGTTACTTTTAGGCCTTTGTGAGATCATCTTTACAACCCCACATTACTGTGCACAGTGAAGTCCGACAATAGATCCATTGGAGAGATAAGCGTACAGGTAGACGTAGAGATTAGAAAGGGACAGAGGTGGAGACCAGGATAGGGTTAGAGCTATACAGAAGGAAACGATCAAAATCAGTTCAGGCTTAGTGGTGACTCTGAACTACCTTTGTCCTGTTCCCAAACGTGAAGGTCAAAAGACCAGTTTTAGTCAGAGGAAATTTGGTAACAGTTTCAGTCCTTTCAGGTCTTGAATATACTGATAAATTCTACAGCCAGGTCTATGTGCTTAAATATTAATACTAAATGTTTTCCTTATGCATGGGGTATTTGATGTATATCTTTGCATAAGAATATTATTATTCATGATACAGTCTCTGGGCTAATTTCAGAGTTAAATTTCTTTAGTCTCTGCATCACCTGAAGTCACTGAGGAGCATCATAGTTTCGGTATCAAGTTTCCAAGTCAGCATTCACTGCTGCTCCTAGTGAACAGAGGACAATAGAAACTCACCTGTTCCGTGATGCTCGTAAAAGAGGTGTGATGGTGGGTGGGGGCTTGCTTCTGAAACAAAGAGAATCTTATTGGTATTCACTGAGTAATAATATCTCACAGGCATTAATAATATATGGGGCAAATGTCATATTCAGCCTCACAGCACTCATTGCTGCATAATAAATACCAAAGAAATGTTATACAGGAGATGATGCAGTGAAAGAGCTAACAGGATTGGCTTGGAAATCCATGTTTTGCTGCTTCCAAGCAGCAAGCTCACCTCTTTAGTCCTCAGGTTCCAGCTCTGTAGAACCTGGAATAAAAATAAGAATCAAAGGAGGTAATCTATGTAGACAACACAGTACCTAACACACAAGAAGTATTTAGGTTAGGTATTTTTAAACGTGTTTAACAGCTTACAAATGCAAGGAGTTGTGGGAGTAAGATTCTCCACCCTGACTGCATCTGTTGCACGTATCAGTTGAAATATTACCTCTGTCGTTCTGATTGCAAGTAAGCTCCTGATCCTATGAGATCCCATGGTATTTTGTCTAGATTTCCAACTTGCATTATAGTTAATTCTGTATACGTGATGATTGTTTTTTTTATCAATAAATCATCAATAAATTTATTTAAAAGAAAATGTTAACTGGGTGTTCATTGGAAGGACTGATGCTAAAGCTGAAACTCCAATACTTTGGCCACCTCATGTGAAGAGTTGACTCATTGGAAGAGACTCTGATGCTGGGAGGGATTGGGGGCAGGAGGAGAAGGGGACGACAGAGGGTGAGATGGCTGGATGGCATCACCGACTCGATGGACACGAGTTTGGGTGAACTCTGGGAGTTGGTGATGGACAGGGAGGCCTGGCGTCACAAAGATTCATGGGGTCGCAAAGAGTCGGACACGACTGAGCGACTGAACAGAACTGAACTGAAGTGACATTACCAACAGTTTTAGAGTGGTTAGCTCTAGAACCAGGAATGAAACACTGTTAGCCATTATGTCTGTCTGTGCATTTTCTTTTCACATTTCTTAAATCACAAATAAAAATATACAAGATGCTACAGTGAAAACACAATTAGAGTTTCTCTCAAATAACTTAAAAGAGTGCACAGTCTGGGGAAAACTGAAGCCCAGTCTACTGGCTCACAAAGGGGGCGTGTATAAAACCAGTGTTCAAGTTTAGCAGGTGGCCAGTGTCTCCCCCCCCCCCAACCACTTCACTGCCTTTTTGGATTGTGTTCTTCCCCAGAGCCCTAAGCTTCTCACCCACCCTGTTAGTTATTAGGATTAATGTCTAAAATGGTTTAGATTAATGTCGAAAATAGTAAGCACCCCCCACCTCCAGAGTATTAGTTATTATTTTCCCTCACAGAGAGCTGATGGCTCTTATACTGAGCTCTTTTTCTGGACAGTCATGCAAAGTAGGGAGCCTTGAAGACCCATGTCAAAAACAGCATTTATTATTCTTTTTACCCCTCTGGATTCCTTAGAGAAGTTTGCAGCAGGAATTACAAACTAGGATAGAACTTTGTCTACTCTTTTCATAAGCTCATCTTCGCTTTCCTCAGCCAAATGAAGCGTGGATGCCAGGCACAGATCAGACACTTTGTCCACTAGGTACTGTAGAGCCCAACAAACGTTTCTGTTCTTCCAGGAATGGGTCACAGTTGTTGTCTGATCCAAGCATTCAGTCACTCTGTGTTTATTCACAACTGTTTATCAGCAGTTAATTATTAATCATTCACTACATGCCAGGCATTGCATGAGTTGCTGGGGGTACAATAGTAGTCTAGACCAACTCCTCAAGGAGATTACAAGTTAGCTGAACTTACATTCTCCCAACTTTTTAATTGAAGTGTGTACTGAAATGATCATGTTCATAATTGAGCAGGTGTGGCCAGAGGCAGTATTAGGAGCCCAACATGGTATGCCAATTGGGAAGCTTTATGTAAGATGCTCAACTTAAATAAAAAATTATTGGGGTATAGTTTATTTACGATGTTGTGTTAGTTTCTGCTGTACAGCAAAGTGAACCAGTTATACATATATCCACCTTTTAAAAAGATTATTTTCCCATACAGGTTATTACAGAGTATTGAATAGAGTTCCCTGTATTATACAGTAGATTCCTATTAGTTAACTATTTTATATGTAGTAGTATGTATATTACCCCACTCCAGTACTCTTGCCTGGAAAATCCCATGGACGGAGGAGCCTGGTGGGCTGCAGTCCATGGGGTTGCTAACAGTCGGGCACGACTAAGCGACTTCACTTTCACTTTCATGCATTGGAGAAGGAAATGGCAACCCACTCCAGTGTTCTTGCCTGGAGAATCCCAGGGATGGGGGAGCCTGGTGGGCTGCCGTCTATGGGGTCGCACAGAGTTGGACATGACTGAAGCGACTTAGCAGCAGCAGCAGCAGTATGTATATTGGGCTTCCCTGGTGGCTCAGCAGTAAAGAATATGCCTGCAATGCAGGAGACACAGGAGACATGAGCCTGATGCCTGGGTCAGGATGACTGCTTTGGAGGAGCAAATGGAAACCCACTCCTGTATTCTTCCCAGGAAACTCCCATGGACAGAGGAGCCTGGTGGGCTACAGTCCAAAGTGTCACAAAGAGCTGGACACAACTGACGACTGAGCGCCCAGTTTCAATCCCAATCTTGCAATTTCTCTCCCCCGCTGTATCCCTTGGTAAGCAGGTTTGTTTTCTATGTCTGTGAGTCTGTTTTGTAAATAAGTTCATTTGTAACCTTTTATGTTCCACATGTGTAATATCGTATGATATTTGTCTTTCTGTGTCTGACTTACTTCACTCACGGTGACAATCTGTAGTTCCATCCATGTTGCTGCAGGTGGCATTATTTTGTTCTTTCTTAGGGTTATCTTTCCTTGTACACATGTACAGTGTCTTTATCCATTCCTCTGTTGATGGACATTTAGGTTGCTTCCATGTCCTGGCTGTTGTAAACAGCACTGCAATGAACGTTGGGGTGCATCTATCTTTTTCAATTATGATTTTCTCCAGATCAACTTTTAATGTATTTAATTTCTCCATAGTTTCTTGACTTAGATGAATAGTACAATACAGTGTCTCATTGGAGGTAGGGGGAAGGGAGTAGATACTTAAACTTGGTGCAGTGTTGAAAGCTGAATCTGCAGGTTGGTACTTGCTGTCAGAACTTTGAATTAGCAAAGAAAAGCATTAGAGGGCTAACTGGTGGAGGAAACATAAGTGGCAGGGATAGGGGGGCCCTTGTTGTAAACGATCTCTAAAATGGTTTCAAGACTCACTGGTTTTAGACCAATTATTTGGTTTTAAATATTCTCCCACCACAGTTTAATGATAATTAACTTGGTTGAGTTACACCTGTTACAGACTCTTATATATTTCACAAATCCCTTCTGGAGAAGAAAATATCAAAACAACATTGTGTTTCCCTGGTTTGGAAGTTGTGGGGCCCAAGATAATGGAGAACTCCATGTTCTTTAGTTGTTTGGGCCTTGAAAGTGACATTTTTTTTTTCGGGTTACTGTAACCTCCTTTGGCAGTGTAAACATTTGATTGCATTTTTAAAAGAGCCCTGGTTTTAAAGCTGGCAGCAGTGAACAGCAAGAATCCAGTCACATTTTTTAACGTAGCTCCAGAGGAACTATGGTTTAAAGTCGCGAGTCTTCTCATTCCTATGGCAACCACCAGCAGTGTTCAGCCGATGCTTCGCGCTGTGTCCATTAAGCCGTGCGTTGTGCACCTCCCCCACCTTCCGCTGCCTCCTCCCCCTGCGAATTCATCCTCAACTTCACTAAACTGTCTACCTTGAAAAAGGCTCTTTTCCAGACTCAGAGCTGCTTTCCAACATGCAAGCAATCAAGCCCATGAATCTAAGGGGGAAGACTCCTCCCAGAGGAAATTTTACAAACCCAGAGGGGAAATGTACCCCAAAATAGAGACACCGTCTGCTTGCCTGATTTGACAGGTTTGAGAGCTCCTTGTTTGAAAGCCAGACGTGAATCTGTGAAGAGATTCCCTTGAGTTACAACCCTTTTTTGCGAGCAGCTTCCATGAAGATAACATATGTGGTGAGACGGAGCCAAAACGCACCCAGTGGGCAGCCGCGCAGTTCTGGGACCGTCTCTAACGCGCTCTCAGGAAGCTGGAGCGGCTGGTCCCGGCGGTGGAGGCAGAGCCCCTCCGTGGCGCCTGTCTCACGGAGCAGGGGGCTGCCTGTCACCATTACTGCCTGCTCTCCAAGGAGGCCTCCAGGGGTTCTGCTCTCCTGAAGGGCTTGTTCTTCTAGAGAGTGAGAACCCAAAGCCGGGGATTCAAAGATGCCAAGGTCAAGTAAAGGCAGGCTGAATCTTGGCTGAGTGTTTTTAAAATTTCCAAGAGAAAAAAAAAAAACAAAAACATTTTTAGGTGGAAATGGCCTGGGATGTTTTGCATACAGTCTTGCTTAGTGTCTAAGATATGGACCAAATATGGGCGAGTCATTCACTTCTATTCCTTGGGAAAGGTTCAGAGGAACATTCTGGATCAGAATGAAGCATGAGGCCCCAACTGGCTTCTCTCTAAAGGCCATCATTGTCCCTCTGCCCCCCATGTTTCCTCAGTTAGGATGCTTGCTTAGTGGGGAGTTGGATTAAGGCTCTGTGGGACACTCAGATGTTGATACCGGATCGGCTGCTCTGTGATGTCAGATGTGGTGCTTATCAGCTCCAGGCTGTTCTTGCCCTCACTTGAAGATGGAGATGCTAAACTATTTAGTCTCTAAGTCTCAAGTATCATATTGCTTAAAAAGTATAGTATTTCCAGAGCTAAAGGCAATAGAACTGGGATCTGATTAAAGCTTTCTGACTCTTGTTTGGTAAAGTGGAACCAAAATATTTAGAAGTGGGGACGTAACGGTGAGTCTTGCTCCTCAAAATGTGTCTTTACATGAGCAGCATCAGCTGTACCTGGGCCTCCGGGAAGTGT
Source organism: Cephalophus harveyi (assembly GCA_006410635.1). Taxonomy (NCBI): domain Eukaryota; kingdom Metazoa; phylum Chordata; class Mammalia; order Artiodactyla; family Bovidae; genus Cephalophus; species Cephalophus harveyi. The sequence goes on from SJYT01037273.1 coordinate 400,475, forward strand.
AGAATCTTGGTCTCCACTCTAGAGCAACTGTTTCAGAATCTCCGTTTTAACAAGCTCTTCATCTGGGGCTGTTGAGAACCACTGCCCTAGAGTACTTAAGAGGCTGTTTCTAGTGATCAATATGTTGACAGCAAGGTGAACTGTTTCCAGTTCCATGATCCACCCTCTTTCTCACCCCTTGTTTCTTATTCCCACTTAACCAAGTGGGAATAAGATGAGAAAACCAAGGTGCAAAGAGATTACATAACTTGCCTTTTTTGTTGCTGTTGCTCGGTCACTCAGTCGTGTCCGACTCTTTGCAACCCCATGGACTGCAGCGTGCTAGGCTTCCCTGTCCTTCACCATCTCCTAGAGTTTGCTCAAACTCACGTCCATCAAGTCAGTGATGCCATCCAGCTATCTCGTCCTCTGTGGTCCCCTTCTCCTGCCTTCAATCTTTCCTAGCATCAGGGTCTTTTCCAACTTGCCTACAGTCACACAATAAATAAGCTATTAAGTGATGAAACCAAGACAAATTTAAGGTAGACTTGCCTGTATAGCCAGTCAGCTAAGAGGAGGATGGAGTGTCCACTAGACCTTCTTCAATGGTCTACCTTAAATTTCCCTTGTTTTTTAACAGACTCTCCTGGTATAGAAACCCTTTGTCAGATCTTACTCATCTTCCAACTTGACAATTGCATTTTTCAGTTTAAAAATCATCACAAATGATTTTTATGACAGCAACACCCAGAAATCAGAGGTGAGATTATTACTTAATTTTACAGAAAAGATCAGACCCAAAGCCTAGAAAACTAAACTGACTTGTTTGAGCTAATAAGTCAGAGAGCCTATGGACATTTGGGTGCCATGCCCAGTGTTACATTATTGCCTTCAGATTGTGCTTGATTTAGACTATTTACTGTCTTGCTTACTTGCTTATCTGTGTTTGTGCTAACTTCAAAGATCAGAACAATAGATAGGCCTTCTTGGTGATGTTCTTTTTAAATTAAATATCAATTGTGATATACATAAAATAGGGCTTCCCTGGTTGACTCAGAACAGGTAAAGAATCTGCCTGCAATGTAGGAGAACTGGGTTTGATCCCTGGGTCAGGAAGATCCCCTGGAAAGGGGAATGGATACTCACTCCAGTATTCTTGCTTGGAGAATCCCATGGACAGAGGAGCTTGGCAGGCTACAGTCCATGTGTCACAAAGAGTTGGACATGACTGAGCAACTAACACACACACAAACACAGACATTGTAAAACATGAAATTCATGGAATAAATGCTGGCTTTCCTTTCAAAAATTCCAGCACTCTTAAATGGGATGTTGCCACTTCATGCAAAGAGTTGACTCATTGGAAAAGACTCTGATGCTGGGAGGGATTGGGGGCAGGAGGAGAAGGGGATGACAGAGGATGAAATGGCTGGAGGGCATCACTGACTCGATGGACGTGAGTCTGAGTGAACTCCAGGAGTTGGTGATGGACAGGGAGGCCTGGCGTGCTGCGATTCATGGGGTTGCAAAGAGTTGGACACAACTGAGCGACTGAACTGAACTGAATGTGAAAAAATCTATTGAGTATTCATTCATTAAATATTGAAACATTATTAGGTTAAACAATATGAAATTGATGATATTAAACCCCTTTAGGTCTGTTAAAGCATCAAGCATTAGTGAGTTACCTTGATAAATGATTAAAAATAAGATCATTGCATTCAACGAATTCATAGCCTATTGAAGTGAACTGACTCAAAAACGTGATTAATATGATTGTTCTATGGTACAGACAGGTACATGGTACTTTGGGGGCAAACAGAATGGAGGGATTAACTTTGCTTCAGGAGGAATTTTACTGACTGCTAGTCATCAGTAGGGGTACATGTTTTGACAGAATAGTCTACATATTCTTTTCTGGGCTCTCAAATTCATTTTGAAGGTGACACCTGATGCAAAGAGCTGACTCATTGGAAAAGACCTTGATGCTGGGAAACATTGAGAGCACGAGGAGAAGGGGGCAACAGGGGATGAGATGGTTGGATGGTTATCACCGACTCAATGAATATGAGTTTGAGTAAACTCGGAGATAGTGAAGGACAGGGAAGCCTGGCGTGCTGCTGTCCATAGGGTCACAAAAAGTCAGACACGACTTACCGACTGAACAAGAGCAACAGAGTTCATTTTGAAGATGATATCATCAACAACCTTATGCAGAATGATAGAGGAGAATTACCTAGGAGTGTTTTCATCATTTTCTCATCAAAAACTTTATTCTTCTGTCATTTAAAAAAAATTCATTTGGAAGTCCTTTAGTTTTCAGCAAGAAGACTGTCATCTAATGGTTCATGTAGAACCAAGCAATAATGTTGTGCTGTGGCAATCAGCTCTGTTGAGTCACACCCAGATCCAAGGTGCAGAGGCCTCTTCTAATTACCTGGGATTATTATAATAACTCCCAAATTATATTTCTTGGGAGATGACTCTAGCCTTTCTTTATGCCCCTATTTTAGCCATGCACACGGTTTTACATTTGTTGGTGCCAACAGGTCTTTTAATTCTTGCAAAGAACTTCCCTCTTTAAAAAATTGCCTGAAGAAAAATAAGCTGAAGAGAATACATCCTAAACATTGAAAAGTTTTAAACACCTACTCACCTTTTAAAAAAAAGAAAGCAATTACACAGCAAACCTGCTGATGTCACTTTTCATGAATGTTGACGCATTTAGGTTGTCAATTCTATTTCTGTTCACTTAACCATAGCCTCCGATTTCCACTTATAGAATTTAGCTTGGAAATTGGGCTTTGTTCAAACTGTGATGGCTGAAAAGCCATGGAAAGCATGATACACTAAAAATACTCTTGAAACCACCTCACCTTTTTTGGACAGATCTTGAGCTGCTTTTATGATGATAAGCATGGTACTTTTATCTGTGGCTAATTGTGGAATGAAGGCTACAGAGACAAGCAACTACATTATTTAATAATAATAATAATAAAAACCCACCATTTGTGCATTAGAATTCATCCTAATGCACAAGTATTTATTTTTTCTATTTGCTAAATTGACATCTCTTAACTCTTTTGCTCTCTAGGGCAGCTAAGCAATCAGTTCAAGTTTAAACAAATGTTTATTGAATGAAGCAAAAATCTGAATTCTTTGAGTCAGAGAAGGCAACATTAATGACCATTTAATGTTACCCTTTCATTTTACAGTTTCTGTAGTTGATTCAAGGATTTGTGTTTAACTAACAAATTAGAGACTTCTTTTCTTAGTGCAGAGGTGGGTAGGGGACTCTAGGTCCATTAAAAAAAAGCTTCCTAAAACAATAACGGCAATTCAAAATTTAAAGGGATTTAGCAGAGACATGGAAGAGGAAATTTGACCGACTAACCTTGGCCTTTCTCTCTCAGAGTCACTCAGCTATGTCTGACTCTTTACAACCAGAGGGATTGTAGCCCAGCCAGGCTCCTCCGTTTATTGAGTTCTCCTGACATGAATACTTTTGCGACCGCATGAATTATAGCCCACCAGGCTCCTCTGTTCATGGAGTTCTCCAGCGAGAATACTGGCATGGGTTGCCACTCTCTTCCCCAGGGGATCTTCCTGACCCAGGAATCGAACCCAGGTCTCCTACAACGCAGGCAGTTTCTTTACCCTCTGAGCCACAAGGGAAGCGCACCTTGGGCTTTAGAGACTGTTCAAGAGCAGGCGATGTTTGACCTAAGTTAACAACTGAGCAGGAGTTAAGTGGGGAGATAAAGAGCAAAGGGTTGTAAGGCAGAGGGGGAAGCCTGAGAAGGGCCTGGGAACAAGGGCGAGCCTAGCGAATTTCAGGAAGAATAAGGGGGAAAGAGACTCCACCAGAGGACAGGTTCAGGTCCCAGTAGAGAAGGATGAAGAGAGGCAAGCAGAAGCTACGCCCTGAAGGATGGTCTTCATTCTCCGGCCCAGAAGCAGGGAACCCTGCTAAGGGGCAGTGGACAAAGTCCAGGCAAACCCTGATGAGGACTTGACTTAGGACAGTGGGATTCAGTTGGAATCACTTTGAAATTCAAATCTGAAATTCAAGAGTAGGCATTTAAAACGGAAAGAAGAAACTTGGTTCTAAAGGGAGAGGTCACAGCTATGATATGGACTCTCACTCAGCATCTTTGGAAGATGAAGCAGTGAGAATGAAGGGTTCATTTAGGAGATGAAGTGTTCCACAGCCCAGGCCTCGAATCCCCCAGTACTGGTTGGAAATGTAGAATCAGGCCCCACCCCAGACTGACTGCATCAGAATCTGCATTTCCCTTTGATTCACATATGAGATCCATGCACGTGAAGTTTAAAATCCTGTTTCATAAGTTAGTTGACCAAGATCCTGCCATTGCACAGATCGTGGATCATTTTTAGAAGATAATTGGGCAGATCTGGACAAACCTAACCCCAGTATTCCCTAAATTGCACAAACAGTAGTTTAAACCCTGGCTGCACATTAAAGGAAACCTCATAACTTAAAAATATACTGAAGCTCAGACTTCTCCCCTAGAAATTCTGATTTCTTCTGGGGTGAGGCCCAGGTATTAGTAGTTTAAAACTCTCCAGGTGGTTCTAACGGATAACTAGGGAAAAGCATACGTGCTAAGAAGTCTTAAAGGGAAGCAAAAATCTAAATTCAATCAATAGGATTTTTTAAAATAATGAGATATAATGCTAGGAATGTATTATTAATAGAAGCCTTAGTTGCTCTGAAGCGGGTGGTATGAAGGTAATTTCTGGAAGGTATGACTGATGACATAAAAGATGGCATACTCTTTAAGAAATCTTTGAGTTCTTATCAAGCTCTTGCAAGAGTTGACTTAGAAAACTTACACACTTTTTTAAAGTTACTGGAGACAGAATAAAAACTTGTTAATGTAGTTTGGGAGACAGGGAGGGAGGAAGAAATCAGGAGGAGGGGTATTTTTCTCTTGCTGGTAAAGAGCTGCATGCCTCAATTTGCTAAACCTTGAAATGATGGCATTTTGTAAGACTGAAAGATTTTGTGTAGGTGTAAGTAGAATGTCAAGGATGAGTCAAAGATTAATACCTAAATTATAGAGTATGATGCGAATTTTATACCTCTGCCTTGGAAATCAAGTTGGGGGAGAAGGAAGTATTGACTGATTTTGAAAGTACTACTTCTCTTGGGTTATAATTTAATCAGATGGATCATACTCAATTCTGAGAATGGAGAAAGACTTAAGCCATGTATTTTTAAATAGTTCTGTAAGTTCTGTCAAGCATATAGCTTATCCACTGGCAGGCTAGTTCCAACTGTGCAAAAAGATTGCAAAAGTTTGGGAGTTCTTTATCTCAGAACGCATTGCTCACTAATCAGGATAAGATTTTTCCAAATACCCAAATCATGCTTTGATTATAGTGGTAATCTCAAAAGTGACCTATCAGTATAATGATTCTTTATGAAATGCGTTATAGAATGTCTGCAATTTTTTGTTAAGAACTGCTTGTTAAATCCTTCAAATTACCCTGGGTACCTTTGGATGGTATGAAAGAATTTCAAGAACACTCTCTCTGTCCTTAAGGAGCTTAAACATTCAATAAAAACTATCAAGTGTTGTGCATCTAGGGAAAATAATTTTCAAGGTACAATAAAATTGTACTTAAAAGCTGAATCTGTAAAGTCATAAAGTACAATGTTCTAAAAATTGAGTGACAGCAATAATACTGGGAATGCAAAATAGCTCCAGATGGTGCAATATTTTAAAGAAATCATTATATCAGCTTAAGGACACAGAATACTGGCTTGAGAAGTTATATTATCCTATGATTCTCTTTAACTTAGAACATAGGCATAATTACCTGCTCACTCCAATTCTTGTAACAGGGTAGATACAAGCATTGCTGTTTTTCTCACCTGAACAGTTTAATTTTGCAAAGATCTAGAGGGAGCCAATTCTGTAATATAAACCCTGAACCCTCTCTGTTCCCTGGTATTTTGTGAGGGTGAATGCTGCTGCTAAGTCACTTCAGTCGTGTCTGACTCTGTGCGACCCAACAGATGGCAGCCCACCAAGCTCCCCTGCCCCTGGGATTCTCCAGGCAAGGAAACTGGAGTCGGTTGCCATTTCCTTCTCCAATGCATGAAAGGAAAAGTGAAAGTGAAGTTGCTCAGTCCTGTCCGATTCTTAGGGACCCCATGGAATGTATGCAGCTCACCAGGCTCCTCTGTCCATGGTATTTTCCAGGCAAGAGTGCTGGAGTGGGGTGCCGTTGCCGTCTCCATTGTGAGGGTGAATAGGAGTGAATTTATTTATAGAAGTGAATAGGCTATTACAAATGTAAGAGAGTTAAATGTATGATAGACATACATTCTATCATATGTATGACAGACTAAAATTGCATGATTATTCTGTGCTCCACTTTCAAATAAATCCATTTCATTTCATTCTCAGAAAAATCCTTTTGGGTGATTTACAGGTGAGACTTGGCAGGTTGAAAAAACATGAAGCTCAGAGAGATAAAAGTTACTTGCCTAAAACCACACAAGGGAGAGTTTTAAAACCCGTTTTTTAACCTGAATTCCATAAAAGAGATAACATTTGCTCTCTGGGTTGTAGAACATTGCTACATGATTGAAATGCAAAAAAAGTGAATCAACTTCCAAAGGAACCCAAGTGTGGTTCAGGGTTCTCATCTTAGCAGCTCTCACTGGGTCTTCCATCTCAAGTTTTAAGGGTCATGATTGTAGTCCCTGATGCAGATTTTGGCTTGGCCATTTATTAGTTCTGTGACTCTGGGCAAGTCAAAGAATATTTCTTATTTAACCTCTTTTTACTTTCTTATGAAAAGAATTAATGATATTAATAGCTTCAACTTCAAATGTATATTGTGACAATTAAGTGGGCAATACACAGGAAGTGCTTAGAACAGCACCAGGCATGTGGCAAATAATAAATATTAGCTGTTTTTATCTTCATGATCCTCAAATTTTGATCTCCAAACCAACTAGCTCTCCTAAGCTGTACACTCATATGTCTTCCTGGTGCTGCTAGTGAGGGCGTTTTCCTGGATAGTCACAGACCTCTCAAACTCATCATGTCCAAAATAGAACTCACCTTTGACATAATACAAAGAGGTTGTCACAATGAGTGGTGAATAAGCACCGAATAAATTTTAGTGGTTATCATTATGTAGTCCCAAGCTATTCTCTCTCCTGTATTCTTTTTGTAAAGGGCACATCATCATCCAGGGAATCTCATCCAGAAAGTTGAGAGGAATCCTAAATTCCTGAATTATCTCTTTTATACTTTCCGTTCCCAATGCCACATCTTTTTTGCTTCAGTTATTTGAACAGGATTCTAATGGTCTCCGGGAACTAAGGCATCTCTCCCTCAACATAAATTCTTAAAATTCAAACAGCAGGCCATTCACTCGCTTGAAATCCATCACTAATACGTATCCAGTCTGCAGGGTGTGTCTGTCACTCCTTTCTCACCATGGTTAACAAAGCCACCTTCTGCTCCAGCCTCACTTCTCAAATGTACCAGATGTTGTAGCCACATGGTCTTCTGAAATTTTCTGTAGATTCTCATTCCTGAGGGCCATTGCAAATGTTTTTCAAATTTAGAATAGGCTTTCCTCATCATGGTGAAGAAATATTTTCATCCAAAAGGTTGAGAAACAATGATTATTTGAATACATTTTAAAAAATTCAAGAATATGAAATCAAATTCAATATAATGACTTTTGGAGGAGCTAAAGAATTGCCAACAGTGGGTGTACATAATTCACATAAGAGATGCTTTGCAAAGAGAGTAGAAATTGTTATTACTAATAGATTTTTAAGTAGAAACTAGTATAATCCTTTGGATGACAAGAAAACAATAATCAGACAAAGTCTCTTTGTCAAAGAATTATGAACCCTGAAACAAACCCAAACCTTAAGCATTAAACTGATGCCACTACCATGGAAAGGACAAAACATTCACGCATAACTGAAATATGTCAGTCTCTTCTTTTTGGCTAGGTGTCTTGCAAAACCTGCTATTAGTTTTTACACTGGTTTCACTGGCACTGATTCAAACTACATGAATGTCTATGACCACCCTCCTAGGAAATTACCCCTAGTCTCTAGAGAGGGACCACTTGGATTTGATCTTGAAAGAGGCTATTAGGGAAAATGACAATTGACCCATCAACAGAAAATAAAAGAAAAATTGTTTTCAAAAAATCCAGAAAAGGGTGATTATACCACAAATTTTGAGGAAGAGAAGAAGCAAAGTTCTAAGCATACCAGTAAGTGGTTGAGTAAAATATTTTGCATGCACAATTCAGTAACAGGTCATCTGTGCCGGGTCAATCTGTCTTTTCATACGCAGCTTGTGAGTGTAAACCTAGCTCATTCACAATGTGCTTCCCTTCAGAGTCTTCTGTCTTAAACAGGCCCCTATTAAGAAGTCATCTGAAACCTGCAAAGCAAAGATTTGGGCCTTGCTTAGGAACAGTGATCTTTGGTGAGTCCTCCTTTCTTCAGATGCAGTTCGCACTTGTTGCATGGCACACAGGACCTCGAGATCATTTCCTTTTAGAGTTTTCCTATCACGGACTCGATGGATGTGAGTCTGAGTGAACTCCGGGAGATGGTGATGGACAGGGAGGCCTGGCGTGCTGCGATTCATGGGGTCGCCAAGAGTCGGACACGACTGAGCGACTGAACTGGACTGATGTCAGTGCGTCTCCACAGGTATCACCCTTGTAGTCAGAGTGATATCTCTGGTTTCTAGGGCCATGTTGTTTTTTTCCTGCCAGCCTGCCTGCCTTAGTATGTGCTTTTCTTCTGCCCAGAGTACTCTTCCCTCCTCAAATAAATCTCTTTCATCCTTCCACACTCTTAGGATTCTTAAAGACTGAGTTAACCTCCTGCTGTGTCTCCATCTCTGATCCTCAGCATAATAATAGCCCATGTTTCCATTGTACACAGACTCTACTGTAATGATGAAGAAGAGGATGATCGTGATGTTAGCAAGTATTTCGTCCTAACTGTGGGCTTTTTGCGATGAGGATTGTTTCACTCTCTTCTTTATTCTCAATTACTAATTCAAGATATCGGCCATAAAACTGTCTATAGAATGAATGAGTAAAGAAAGCATCATGGTATTTGGGGCATATTTGCCTTTTGGATGGCCTGTATTAAGAATTGCCTTTAAGATATATGGTAGGCTTTCAAGTGTTATTCACTTACAATGGTCATCAATCCAAATACATGTCTGATAGCATGGTTATAGCATGTCTGATGCATTATCTTGTCTGTCTTGCGTGCAGTTTATGCTTGGTCCCAGTGTTTGGCTAAAGCTCCTGTCATCATGGTGCAAGTTTTCCTGTGGTTGCCCCTTTCTTTTCCATCTCTCCATCAGCACTGAACACAATGGTATAAAGATGCCTTCTCCACAGCCAGGCTCTGCACAGCCTCTGGGGAACCAAGGTTCAGCTGTATGGGGTCACTTGTCAAACTTTTAGGGTAATTTCCTCAGAGGATTGGAAATAAAAGGGACTCATGGACTGCTACCCAAGACAGGATCCCAGATTCCTCTGACCTAATATAACTTATGGGCTTCCCTGGTAGCTCAGAGGTTAAAGCGTCTGCCTCCAATGCGGGAGACCCGGGTTCAATCCCTGGGTCGGGAAGAGCCCCTGGAGAAGGAAATGGTAACCCACTCCAGTATTCTTGCCTGGAGAATCCCACGGACAGAGGAGCCTGGCAGGCTACAGTCCACGGGGTCACAAAGAGTCAGATACAACTCAGCGACTTCACTTCACTAACTTATATAATCAGATAAACTAGAAAAATATTGATAACTGTTATTAGAACTATATGGAAAAAAATCTTATAGCAAGAAGAAGAATACATACAAAAAGGAAAATAGCTTTGCTGCAGTGAAGCAGTAGCTATTTACAGATGACTGTGAAACAGCAGATTTATTTTTTAAGCTGGTTAACCTTTAACAGAAAGTAAGAAAGATGTTCACAGTTGTAGCATCACACAATAAACTAGAGCTTCCAAGAGGGGAGATGTAGCCTTCTTCCCTCTGGGCCTTACGAAGCACTCTCCCCTTCTTACCTCCCCATCTGAAGCCTAAACAATCTTTGTAGCCATTTAAGCAAGCAAACAAAAAAAGGAGTGAAAAGTTTCCCTGGAGGGCAAGGTAATGAGAGATGCAATCATTCTGTTCTAATTTTTCAGACATTTTAAGTCTTCCCTGGTGGGTTAGATGGTAAAGAATTTGCCTGCAATGTGGGATATCTGGGTTTGATCCTTGGGTTGGGAAGATCCCCTAGAGAAGGAAATGACAATCCACTGCTGTGTTCTTGCCTGGAGAATCCTATGGACAGAGGAGTCCGGCAGGCTACAGTCCATGGGATCGCAAGAGTCGGACGTGACTTAGCAACTAAACCACTGCTGCTGCTAAGTCGCTTCAGTCGTGTCCGACTCTGTGTGACCCCACAGACGGCAGCCCACCAGGCTCCCCCGTCCCTGGGTTCTCCAGGCAAGAACACTGGAGTAGGTTGCCATTTCCTTCTCCAATGCATGAAAGTGAAAAGTGAAAGTGAAGTTGCTCAGTCATGTCCCACTCTTTGCGACCCCATAGACTGCAGCCTACCAGTTCCTCCACCTATGGGATTTTTCAAGCAAGACCATTATAAAGATAAAAGATACCTCTGGAGGCCAAATTTATGTTTATTTTTAAGTCTTTATAGTGCATCTTGCTATTGATCAAATCTTTGCTCTAACAAGCTGAAGAGAAGTAATGGTGAAAATTTTGAGCCATAAGAAGGAAGGAAAACACACTTTTCAGTGAAAGTGTATCACATCTATCCTGGCTACTGGTCTCCTTGGGGCATTTTGGTAGAATATCACATAAGTAATGCTGTTCTGTACTTACAGTGATGCGTTTATAACTTGAAAGTTTCACTATTTGTTGTAAAATTTCATCTTTCTGCAGATAGGTTTTAGACTTGAGCAATGACTAAGGCAAATGGATACATGAACAATTTGCAGGTAGATCACATTTTATGTCTTAGTTTAAAAATCACCAAAAGGCTCTTTCTATGAAAACTGTCGTAAGTGGCAGTCAGAAGCACAAACTGGACTGGCATCCTAGCTTGGGCGCTGATTGATGGTAAGTTACCGTCCTGCTAACTTCTGAACCACTCTCTCTTCAGTTACAGGGAGAATGAGGTTCTCTGGCATTATTTGTTCTCTCCTCCCCCACAACCTCTGTCCCATGTACACAAGAGTGGGTTTGTGCCATGGGCTTACATAGACTCAAATCTTCCTTTGTACACACAAAGATTCATTAAAACTCTCTGCTAAGTAGTGGTCCCTCTGCTCCAGGCTCATCATGCTTGCTCCTTCCTTCAATTTTTAAAAGTGGAGGAGAGTAATATAAACATTTATTTCCTAGTTAATAAGATTTTTAAAAACCAATCCTTTCCTTCTTCCACTCAACTGACACAGAAAAATGGATTTCAGAACCCATCTTTTCCCCATTCCCTCCTCTTACAGTGGATGAAGTGCCCCTCCTCTAATCTAGGCTTTTCTCTTTGCATAGTCTCAATCCCATCCCCTTTCATCTCCTCAGTGACTTCGATCTGTCAATCATCTCTCTTCTCTGCTCTAGCTTCTTTTCTAATATACTTTCAAATTTATAGAAATGTGGTAGGAACAGTATGCAATTGTTTACATTTTGCCCCATCTGCTCCCCTCTCTCTTTTCATAAGGAATCTCAATTCATCAGAAATCATTTCAGATACACTGGAGCAATACCATACTTCTTTTCTCCTAAATACTGCAGGGTATATTTTCTCAGACATTCTCTGACTTAACCACAGTTTGATGATCAAAATCATGAAGTCTACCACTGAGAACAACACCATTACTTAATCCATGACCCGTATTCACATTCCATCAGTTTTCCTAATAATATCCTTTATAGCTATATTCTTTTCCTGGTCTAGGGTCCAATCTCAGATGACTTTCACATTTAGTTGTCATACCTCTTTAGTCTCCTTAACCTGGAAGAGTTCCTCACCCATTTTTATCTTTCTTGAGCTTGACAGTTTCGTAAAATAAGCGTCAGTTTTTAGAATGTCCTTTAATTTGAATTTGTCAGTTATTTCCATATTATTTGAAATCAGTTTATCAGGAGGTCCATGACGTCGGTTGTCCCAATATTGGTAGCATTAACTTGGCTATAGTGCTACCTGCTCTATTTCTCCACTGTAAAGGTATTACTTGTCCCTTTGTAATTTATAAGTATGCCTTCCCTGGTGGCTCAGAGGTTAAAGCATCTGCCTCTGATGTGGGAGACCCGGGTTTGATCCCTGGGTTGGGAAGATCCCCTGGAGAAGGAAATGGTAACCCACTCCAGTATTCTTGCCTAGAGAATCCCATGGACAGAGAAGCCTGGTAGGCTGCAGTCCATGGGGTCGCAAAGAGTTGGACACGACTGAGCGACTTCACTTCACTGTGGGGAGACAATTTGAGACCAGGCTATATTTGACTCATGAATTTTAGCATCCTGTTATTTCTATTCCATAGAAAATTGCCTGTTTTCTCACTCTATTTTCTATCCATGTGGACTTATGGATTTTACTTTAAAACATGGTTTACTATTTCTATCATTATTTATTTTAATGCTCAAATTTTCAAGACTTGGTCACTGGCAGTCTCTTTCTTATATCTTTAACCCTTTCTGCTTACTGTTTTCCACCAGCATTTAAACCTACTTAACTCTTTCTAGACATACTTCTCTCTCTTTTGCCATGTCTGTGTTTGCGTTCCCCATTTCGATCTCTCTCATTCATTCTTCACCCTACTACAGTCTGTCATTCCACTGAAACTGTCTCATTAAGGCAAAAATCACTAAGTTGAGAAAATTTAGAAATACTCATTTTCAATAACACCTCTTCTCTCCCTCTCTCCACCCCTTCCCGCTTTTCTGGCCATGCCATGCAGTATGTGGGATCTTAGTTCCTTCACCAGAGATCAAACCTGTACCCCTTGCAGCAGAAGCTCCGAGTCTTAACCACTGGACTTGGCGACTAAACAGTAACAAATACAAACAGTAATTTAGACAGTGTTATGGATTATTGTGGACTTCCTGGTGGTTCAGATGGTAAAGAATCTGTCTGCAATGCAGGAGACCCACCAGGTTTGATCCCTGGGTCTGTAAGATCCCTGGGGAATGAAATGGCAACCACTCCAGTATTCTTGCCTGGAAAAATCCATGGACAGAGGAGCCTGGTGGGCTACAGTCCATGGGGTTGCAGAGTTGGACACTACTGAGCAAATAACACTCTTACTGCACCTTTTTAGTGTTCTGAGCTCCTTTTTCTACCAGTCCCTTAAATGTTGGAGTTTCTCATAGCCCTTTGCTCTTCTAACTTTATGGATTCTCTAGGTCCCTGTAGAATTTTGTATGCAATTTTAGTATATGTGCTGCTGAAGCAAGCACAGGAGCTTGTATACAGTCTCACATCTTTCATTATCACCTGCTGCTGCTGCTAAGTCACTTCAGTCGTGTCCGACTCTGTGCAACCCCATAGACGGCAGCCCACCAGGTTCTCCCGTCCCTGGGATTCTCTAGGCAATAACACTGGAGTGGGTTGCCATTGCCTTCTCCAATGCATGAAACTGAAAAGTGAAAGTGAAGCCACTCAGTCCTGTCTGATTCTTCGCAACCCCGTGGACTGCAGCCTACCAGGCTCCTCCGTCCATGGGATTTTCCAGGCAAGAGTACTGGAGTGGGGTGCCACTGTCTTCTCCTCATTACCACCTAGATTCTGCTTACTCCAAATTCTATATTTCCAACAATGACCTGCTTCTTGAGCCTCAGATGTATGTATATCCACTTTCCAACTGGATAGACCCTTGGGGCATCTTCCAGGCCCTTCACATTCAAAATATTCAGAATGAAGCTGAATCTGGCCTCTGTACATTGACACCAAATTAAATCTCAGAGACAGAATTTTGTGTAAAGTAGAAAAGAACAGCTTTATTGCTTTGTCAGGCAAAGGGAGCCACAGCTGGCTGGTGGTGGTTTGGTTGTTAAGTTGTATCTGACTTTTGTTACTCCATGGACTGTAGCCTGCCAGGCTCCTCAGTCCATGGAATTCTCCAGGCAAGAATACTGGAGCGGGTTGCCATTTCCTTTTCCAGAGGATCTTCCTGACCCAGGAATCAAGCCCAGATCTCCTGCATTGCAGGCAGATTCTTTACCCACTGAGCTACAAGGGAAGCTATGCCCTCAAAACTGTGTCCCAACCTGGAGGGAGTTGTGAGGAGCTCTATAGTAATGTTTCAATGAGGACATGATCAGCTCGTGGACATTATTCTGACTGGCTGGTGGTGAGGTGAGTGGAAGTCAGGATCGCCAACCATCCTACTGGTCTGGGGTCTACCTTCTTGTGGGCAACATACAGTTAACTTCTCCCACCTGGAGGGGGTTTCAGTATCTACAAAACAACTCAGAGAGACTGTTATTGTTTTCTTTGGGGCACGGCCCCAAGGCTGCTCTATTGTTTCTTTTGATTGCTCCTATCTATTCTACACATCCCCTCCCTTCCCTAGTTAGTAGCTGTTTGAAACTTCTGGTTGGAACTCAGGAAAGACCCTGGAGGCAGAATGAACCCTAGTTCCCGTAATCAAGAAATGGGGGACACAGAAAGGTTTTTGTGTCCAGGAAAGGATCCTGCTTGTTATCAAGAATGTAATTAATTATCCCACTGCATAAACAACTTCCTTCCCCTTGTACCCTGGTCAGTAACAAGTACCAGACTCATCAGTTTGCTCAAGCCGTAAGTCTGTTATTTGTTCTTTCTCATCTAAAGCAAACTAGTCCTTATCCCCTAAGTATTTCTCAAGTTTTCAATTTCTCTCTGCTCCATTCTCCACCCTAAAACAGACTGTCATCATCTATTTCCTTTTTTGCTCAGTCGCTTCAGTCGTGTATGACCTTTTGCGATCCTATGGACTGTAGCCTACCAGGATCCACTGCCCATGGGAATTTCCTGGGAAGAATATAGGAGTGGGTTGCCATGATCTTCCTGACCCAGGGATTGAACCTGCATCTCCTGAATTGCAGGCAGATTCTTTATACACAGAGCCACTTGGGAAGGGCATCTGTTTCCTAGAATACTGCACTATCTTCTCCAAGCCATTCCCTGATCTCTAGAATTGCTCTCTACAGACATGTATTGGAATTGTGATAGGTAAGATAGAAGCATTTCTTCCTGTTTCTCCCTTTCCTTCCTTTTATTCCCTGAGACTGAGGATTAGATCCAGGTTAGAAGGAAGTTTAAAACACAAGTGGAGCTGCAGTTTTATGAAATTATGTCACCAGAGGAGCACATCTTTTAAGTTAAAGTAAGTCAGCTTAACTTAAAAAAATGTTTTCAGAAGCTTTGGAGAAAAAATTTACAAATGGACTATATTATATATTGGCCTCATTTGCTTTTAGGACAATAATTAAATCTGTTTTAAGTACATTAACTGTTGACAACAGTGGTAGACTTGAACAGCTGGGTGACATTCAGGTCACTGTTACCAAGCCCAAGCTTGTTCTGCTTGCCACACAACAGACCAGTAAATCTCAAGGTGTTGGAACAAGGAACTACGATTTTATAATCAGAAGGCTAGCAGGTCGAAAAGATGACAGACCAGCTTCTCAAAAAGCCTCATTTTGCCATCACACTTCCCCATGCTCCGCACGTTCCCCAAGCTGTCCACGTCTGAGACTGCCCTGCTCCTTTATTATTCACCTGTAAATACCCCCAGCCCCTTACCTTCCACGAAGTGGATTGAAGGCATGTTCTCCTAAGTAATGAGAATGAGGCAAGTAAGAAGCCAAGTCTTCTAGCTTAGCTGTCTTAGGAATCAAGCTCTTTGTTATAAGCCTCTGGGTCTCAGCATTTTGCTTGCTGTGGATCAGGCAGAATGAGACTGTTCCAGTGAAATTCTTCTTTTCTGTCTTTCCTATTCTTTCCTACATCTTGATTTACCCAAGAAAACTAAAAGCTAGAGATACTGAGTAAGATGGTCTTTCAACAATCAGTAGCGGAGAGCATGCTCCTGACCTCAGGGAACTCAAAGCCTAGTGGAGGAGAGGCGTAAAAGGCCCAAGGCCTTATTGTCAGTTTAAGTAGAGGGGAGAAAACAAGTTATGGGAACCCCAGAAATCTCGTGGGGCTTCCCAGGTGGCACTAGAGGTAAATAACTTGCCTTCCAATGCAGGAGACATAAGAGGCTCTGATTCTAGGTTGGGAAGGTCCTCTGGAGGAGGGCATAGCTACCCGCTGCAGCATTCTTGCCTGGAGAATCCCATGGATAGAGGAGCCTGGCGGGCTACAGTCCACAGGGTTGCACAGAATCAGACACGACTGAAGCCACTTAGCAGGCACGCATGCAAGAGATCCCATCACCTACCAGAGTGGATGTGAGCAGCAGCGAGGGTGAAATTGTGTAGACTTCCCGAGGAGGTAGGACTTGAAGCCTCTCTTAAAGGATGAGGAGAATAAGGAAGAAAACCTTGCAGGCAGATGAGCAGCGTGAGCAAACACAGGAAAGCAAGGCGTGGTCTGTGAGCTCAGAAACCACCAGTGTCATTTCAGTATGAAATACAGAAGCAGATGCTGGAGGGAGCATGGGGCCGGATGCAGTGGGACACCTGTTCCACCTTAGGGAGTTCTGGATTCATCTGCAGGTCCTGGAAACCCAGCAAAAGACTCCAAAGTGTAGAATGACACGGTCGGCTTAATATTTCGGATAGATCACCCCGCTGGCTTTGCAAAAGATGAATTTGCGAGGGAAAAATGCCCAAAACTGGCAAAGTGATCTTGGGACTGTAGGACTGGTATGATACTCCCTGCCAAAGTGTGTCTGTCCTAGGATAGGGCTGGTCAGGTGACAGAAAATGTGACAGTGTGAGAAACAGAAAGTGAAAAACTGATCGGGTTTAGAGAATTATTTTCTGTGGGAGACTTAGAGGGATGGAGCAGTTAAGGAGGCTCCCACGTTTTGTTGCCTAGGAGATACTGTCAACCTAGGGGAAATACAGGGTGCTAAAGATGATGATGTCAGTGTGGGACCAGCGGAGTTTAACTGTAATGGAGCCAATACCGGGTGGAACTCAGGTGCATCGAGAGTTAAGTGCCTGAAGATTCTGTGCTGGGCAGGTCTGGGTCCCATCGGCACCTCAAAGTTGGTTGTGCTCATGGGAATTGGGGTATTATGTTAAAGATATGATGAGGAGAAAACACTGGGCCGAAACTAGAACAAGGGTACACCAATTGTAATGGGTGGGGAAGCAAGCAAAGGCTGTATACAGGACCGCTGGGGCTTCCCCGGTGGCTCAATGGTAAAGAATCCACCTGCAATGCAGGGCGTGTGGATTCGATCCCTGAGTCAGGAAGGTGCCCTGGAGAAGGAAATGGCAATCCACTCCAGTGTTCTTGCCTGGAAAATTCCACGGAAAGAGGGCTACAGTCCATGGGGTCATGAAAGAGTGAGTCAGACATGACTTAGAGACTGAAGAACAAAAACATATAGGACCCCCAAGTAAAACATTCAGGAATGTGTGAGGTTTAAAATGAGGGAGTGTATGATATAGCCAATCAGAAGACTGGAAAACAGTCACTGAATATGACAGTGCGTCAGTGTGTAGGGAGGAAAGCTAGAAGCAAACCTGCAGAAAACTGAGCAGTGCCTGCAAGGGTAAAGTCAGTTCTTCCAAGGAGTTGGGCTGGTGGGGGTGGAGAGCACGTGGATGATCGAGCAGGACCAGAAGTCTTGGGAGCTGATGTAAAACTAGCTTTGCAGAGTTGGCAATGTCCTGTCTGCCAGCCGTCTGCAGCCCCATCAGAGCCATCCCACGGTCCCTGACCTTCACCTTCCCTCAGATAATGAGACTCGGCCAGTAGCAGGTGTTCTTAAGATAGATCAAGCTGGCCGACCGATGTGGATGGTTAAGCAAGTGCTTCACAACGTTGATTAAAATACAGCGGCCAGCCATGTGTCCACTCTGATTTCTGCAGTCAGCACTGCTATAAAGCAGATCACTGGGCCAGTGGCCTTTGGTTCTCTACTAAGACATCTCCCATAGACAGTTTTCCATGCAACCCGGCAAAGAGGCAGTTACAGAAAACCCAGGCCATATAAAAAGGCTTTTAGGTTTATATCCTGGTCTCTGCATATCCTGCTGTGTTTAATGGCTTTGCATACTCTCTGCCTACCTAAGAGCATGACCCAAGAATTAGAGAGCCACCCAAGCTGTCTTTCCTGTATAAGGACAACAAATATTTTGGAACTTGCAAAGAACTCAGATTATGGTCCCAGATACACCGTATAAACATGAATTAAGAAACTAGAGTAAAAGGGAGGAGAGAGAAGTGTTTGACAAATTAACAGAAGCGAACATCCCTTTTTCTATCAGTATTACACTTAAGCGCCTCACACTCCTGTACTTTTTCTTCATTTTCTGTTTTGAGAGAGATTTACAGATGCTCTCACACCAACTGATGTTTGACAGTAAGAGTCATCTTCTCCACTTCTGTCCCTCTTTTTCTGAGCAGCATTTAAAATAAACATTTGGATCTCCAGTGAAAAAGGCAGGGAAGGATACTTTTTCACTGGAGATCCAAATGTTTATTTTGAATGCTGCTCAGAAAAAGCGGGACAGAAGTGGAGAGACTGATAATTTTTTAATTGCAGATTTGCAGCACATTTCAGTTCAGTTCAGGCACTCAGTCACGTCCGACTCTTTGCGACCCCATTGAATTAGTTGGGACTATTAATCTACTGACTTTAGCCAAATGTTTATTTTGAATGCTGCTCAGAAAAAGAGGGACAGAAGTGGAGAGACCGATAATTTTTTAATTGCAGATTTGCAGCACATTTCAGTTCAGTTCAGTCACTCAGTCACGTCCGACTCTTTGCAACCCCATTGAATTAGTTGGGACTATTAATCTACTGACTTTGAAACCCAGGATTTTAAAATCCGGAAACAAAGGCGAAGACGCTATTTGAGGAATTTGGTGATTAAAAAAATTGTTCTCCCTTCTCGGATGCCAGGACAGTGTAGGGTGAACTCTTAAGGACTGCGTGGGACAGTCCAGCCGGGACCCCTCTTGCTGTCTTTCTGGGAGTCGTGACAAAATTACAAAGCACAGGCAGCTTCTCAGTGCTTTGCTCCTATGTTGAAATTTATTTTCTTGTATTTGCATTTATTTATTTTTCCTGGCCACGTACGGCATGTAGGGATCTTAGTTCCCTGATCAGGGATCAAGCTCATGCCCCCTGCATTGGAAGCATGGAAGCTTAACCCCTGCACCACCAGGGAAGTCCCAAACTTTATTCTCCTGATACTCAGCACACCCCCTGGCTTCAGGACAGCATTCTTCTATTTCTCCATCTGGTTTGTTGACTTATTCTCCTCTGTCAGGAATTGCATGAGATCTCTAACTGAGCAAGGGGCAACTCTAAATGGACATCACACGCCTCTTGGTTAAGAAATGCAGAAAAATTTACATGTGAAATGAATGTCCCCAGGGAGAAAAAAAAAGTTTTGAAATTTGTTTTTTTCCCCTCACATTCTTGGCTCAGGTCCTTGTGAGTTAAGAAGGAGAAGAAATATCAACTCCCTCTGGTTTTCTTTGCTCATACAGCAAAGAGCAGCATGGTGCCCAGTGGGGTCTCCTGGCACAACAAGATCAAGCTGTGTAGAGACTCAGAGCAATCCCACCACCAGTGAGGGTGTTCCAGGCAGCAATTAAATCATCATTCCCCCACCCACACACACCTCCCCAGCTTCCACCCCAATCCCTGCTGTCTTCCAATTGTGGGAAGCCCAGATCGGATGACTAAGTGCCAGGAGGCCATGCCAACCCACAGCACCAGCAGTGACAGGACCTTGGCCCTCCAGTGTCCAGTCTAGGAAAGAGAGGGAGGTCTCCGCTCAACGGTGAATTCAGGCACTGGGTCCACGGGGTGGTTTAAAAGAGGCTGGAAACTGTGTGCAGAAGGATGAACAAGGCAAGTCGAGTATCGTCCTCCAGCAAGGTTCAAGAGGCCTGTGACTTTCCCTTCAGCTGTAAAACGTGGTAGCACAGCCCTGTCTTGACGGCCTTCTTCCCTTCCTGCACACAAGCATTAAGAGGGCAGCTGGAGCACTGGGAGGTGGTGGGCCCGCCTGTTGAGTGTCCCGTCAGGAAGCAGCAACCCTAGGAAAACACCCCTAAATGGAGTGGAAGTGCGGAAGAGTTAAAGCAGACCATAAGGCAGTCAAGCCATGAATTCCGCTTCTATGAGGATTTTAGTGAGAACGACTTGAGTGGAATATGAGGCAGGGGAAAGAATAGCGGGATTAGGAAGAGAGATGATAGGCAATAAGAAGGAAAGGGCTGTGAATGATGAACATCTTTTATAATTTCTAAACATTTATTTCTGGCTGTGGGGTCTTCACTGATGCGCGGACTTCCTTCTCTAGTTGGAGCGAGCAGGGGCTACTCTCTAGTGGTGATGCGCAGGCTTTTCATTGTGGTGGTTTCCCTTGTTGTGGAGCACAGGGTCCAGGCTTCCCGACTTCAGGGCTGTGGCTCCCAGGCTCCAGAGCGCAGGCTCAGTAGCTGTGGTGGTTGGGCTCAGCTGCTCTGGGGCATGTGGGATCTTTCCAGACGAGGGATCGAACCTGTGTCTCCTGCATTGGCAGGCAGAATCTTCAGCACTGAGCCACCAGGGAAGCCCTGAACTTTTTTTAAATATGAGAAAATCCAGTACTCTGTTTGGAGATAAATTGAAAAAAATCAAGAAACTTTGGGTTGCCCAGAAAGATCATTTAAGCTTTTCCATAAGAGCTGACAGAAAAACCCAAACGAATTCTGTAGCCAATCCAATGCATAATGAAGAATGTGAGGTGAAAGAGAGCTGAGGTAAGAGGATGGAAGAGGAGAAATTGAAACCAAGGGGAGGAAGAGGCAGAAATGCAAGGAAGGTGGTATTCCTGGAAGAAGGGCAAGAGTGGGAACGTGTCAACTGCAACTTGGTACTTGCCAAGGGTATCTGCCAGGTTTCCCTGGTAGCTCAGATGGTAAAGTATCTGCCTGCAATGCTGGAGACCCCAGTTCGATCCCCGAGCCAGGAAAATCCCCTGGAGAACGGAATGGCAACCAGCTCCAGTATTCTGGCCTGGAAACTTCCATGGACAGACCACGGGGGTCACAAAGGGTCGGACACGACTGAGAGACTTTCGCTTCCACGAGGGCACCTGCCATCTCCCTCTACAAGGATTAACTCGTGAGCTGCTGCAGTTGCTGACCTTCAACATCCCCTGAAGAGAGTTCAGGGTTGATGGAGAGCAGAAACGAGGCACTCTGGGCTTTGGGAAAACTTGGAGAGGTCTTCATATAGTTAGATATTATCAGGAGCTGATTTTATGAGTCCAATTCTTACATCTCCTTATCTCTAGAAAAGCACTAAATGCCTTCATGGTGACGTCTGCTCCTCATGACTAGCAGAATTCTTCTGCAAAAATATGTGCCTGATTGCATGTATTCCCCCTTCACCAAAACCAGATATTATTAACCTCCCCCCACTACCTCCTTGGAGCATGTTCTCAGAGTTATTCTGAAATGCTGTCTCCCAGGATATGGTCTTCATTTTTGCCCCAAATAAAACCTAAATCTCATGCTGTGCACTTTTAAAAAAGTAGAAAAAAGAAATACAGAGGACAACTTTGAGAAGAAAGTCCCTGATTTATGATAGTCAAATCTCAAGAACATGGTTAATGAATTAATGATGGAGAATAGTTAGCTAATTGTAACTTTGCCTTTAAAAAAAAGGCACCTTAAAATATGGCAGTAAACTGGCCGAAAAGAGCTAGAGGATGAAGTTGCGAGAGCACCCAGTACCTCTTCAGATTCCACAGCTCTCTGGTGTCACATCTTTCAGAAAGAGAGTGTGTGTGTGTGTGTGCACGTGTGTGCGTGTGTGTGTGTTCAGTCGCTTCCTACTCTTTGCGACCCCATGGACTGTAGCCCACCAGGCTCCTCTGTCCACGGGCTTCTCCAGACAAGAATACTGGAGTGGGTTGCCGTTTCCTCCTCCAGGGGATCTTCCCGACCCGGGGATCGAACCCGAGTCTTGTCTGCCTCTGGCATTGGCCGGTAGACCCTTTGCCACTGCACACGCCTGGGAAGCCTTGTCCCACCTTTCTACTCAGGGTGTAATAGGGGCAAGGCAGGCAGGAGCTGCCGCGCCACCATTGGTTGGTACCACAGGGGGCCCCTCCCCTCCCCCAAGCAAGCGACCGTTAGTGAGCAACGGTCCACCAGCGACCGTTAACGGTCCTGCTCAGCCATTGGTTGCTGCCACAGTGGCTGTCTCTTATACACATCTCTGTAGGACATTTTAAAGGCAAAGTTACAATTAGCTAACTATTCTCCATCATTAATTCATTAACCATGTTCTTGAGATTTGACTATCATAAATCAGGGACTTTCTTCTCAAAGTTGTCCTCTGTATTTCTTTTTTCTACTTTTTTAAAAGTGCACAGCATGAGATTTAGGTTTTATTTGGGGCAAAAATGAAGACCATATCCTGGGAGACAGCATTTCAGAATAACTCTGAGAACATGCTCCAAGGAGGTAGTGGAGGGAGGTTAATAATATCTGGTTTTGGTGAAGGGGGAATACATGCAATCAGGCACATATTTTTGCAGAAGAATTCTGCTAGTCATGAGGAGCAGACGTCACCATGAAGGCATTTAGTGCTTTTCTAGAGATAAGGAGATGTAAGAATTGGACTCATAAAATCAGCTCCTGATAATGTCTAACTATATGAAGACCTCTCCAAGTTTTCCCAAAGCCCAGAGTGCCTCGTTTCTGCTCTCCATCAACCCTGAACTCTCTTCAGGGGATGTTGAAGGTCAGCAACTGCAGCAGCTCACGAGTTAATCCTTGTAGAGGGAGATGGCAGGTGCCCTCGTGGAAGCGAAAGTCTCTCAGTCGTGTCCGACCCTTTGTGACCCCCGTGGTCTGTCCATGGAAGTTTCCAGGCCAGAATACTGGAGCTGGTTGCCATTCCGTTCTCCAGGGGATTTTCCTGGCTCGGGGATCGAACTGGGGTCTCCAGCATTGCAGGCAGATACTTTACCATCTGAGCTACCAGGGAAACCTGGCAGATACCCTTGGCAAGTACCAAGTTGCAGTTGACACGTTCCCACTCTTGCCCTTCTTCCAGGAATACCACCTTCCTTGCATTTCTGCCTCTTCCTCCCCTTGGTTTCAATTTCTCCTCTTCCATCCTCTTACCTCAGCTCTCTTTCACCTCACATTCTTCATTATGCATTGGATTGGCTACAGAATTCGTTTGGGTTTTTCTGTCAGCTCTTATGGAAAAGCTTAAATGATCTTTCTGGGCAACCCAAAGTTTCTTGATTTTTTTCAATTTATCTCCAAACAGAGTACTGGATTTTCTCATATTTAAAAAATGTTCAGGGCTTCCCTAGTGGCTCAGTGCTGAAGATTCTGCCTGCCAATGCAGGAGACACAGGTTCGATCCCTCGTCTGGAAAGATCCCACATGCCCCAGAGCAGCTGAGCCCAAACACCACAGCTACTGAGCCTGCGCTCTGGAGCCTGGGAGCCACAGCCCTGAAGTCGGGAAGCCTGGACCCTGTGCTCCACAACAAGGGAAACCACCACAATGAAAAGCCTGCGCATCACCACTAGAGAGTAGCCCCTGCTCGCTCCAACTAGAGAAGGAAGTCCGCGCATCAGTGAAGACCCCACAGCCAGAAATAAATGTTTAGAAATTATAAAAGATGTTCATCATTCACAGCCCTTTCCTTCTTATTGCCTATCATCTCTCTTCCTAATCCCGCTATTCTTTCCCCTGCCTCATATTCCACTCAAGTCGTTCTCACTAAAATCCTCATAGAAGCGGCATTCATGGCTTGACTGCCTTATGGTCTGCTTTAACTCTTCCGCACTTCCACTCCATTTAGGGGTGTTTTCCTAGGGTTGCTGCTTCCTGACGGGACACTCAACAGGCGGGCCCACCACCTCCCAGTGCTCCAGCTGCCCTCTTAATGCTTGTGTGCAGGAAGGGAAGAAGGCCGTCAAGACAGGGCTGTGCTACCACGTTTTACAGCTGAAGGGAAAGTCACAGGCCTCTTGAACCTTGCTGGAGGACGATACTCGACTTGCCTTGTTCATCCTTCTGCACACAGTTTCCAGCCTCTTTTAAACCACCCCGTGGACCCAGTGCCTGAATTCACCGTTGAGCGGAGACCTCCCTCTCTTTCCTAGACTGGACACTGGAGGGCCAAGGTCCTGTCACTGCTGGTGCTGTGGGTTGGCATGGCCTCCTGGCACTTAGTCATCCGATCTGGGCTTCCCACAATTGGAAGACAGCAGGGATTGGGGTGGAAGCTGGGGAGGTGTGTGTGGGTGGGGGAATGATGATTTAATTGCTGCCTGGAACACCCTCACTGGTGGTGGGATTGCTCTGAGTCTCTACACAGCTTGATCTTGTTGTGCCAGGAGACCCCACTGGGCACCATGCTGCTCTTTGCTGTATGAGCAAAGAAAACCAGAGGGAGTTGATATTTCTTCTCCTTCTTAACTCACAAGGACCTGAGCCAAGAATGTGAGGGGAAAAAAACAAATTTCAAAACTTTTTTTTTCTCCCTGGGGACATTCATTTCACATGTAAATTTTTCTGCATTTCTTAACCAAGAGGCGTGTGATGTCCATTTAGAGTTGCCCCTTGCTCAGTTAGAGATCTCATGCAATTCCTGACAGAGGAGAATAAGTCAACAAACCAGATGGAGAAATAGAAGAATGCTGTCCTGAAGCCAGGGGGTGTGCTGAGTATCAGGAGAATAAAGTTTGGGACTTCCCTGGTGGTGCAGGGGTTAAGCTTCCATGCTTCCAATGCAGGGGGCATGAGCTTGATCCCTGATCAGGGAACTAAGATCCCTACATGCCGTACGTGGCCAGGAAAAATAAATAAATGCAAATACAAGAAAATAAATTTCAACATAGGAGCAAAGCACTGAGAAGCTGCCTGTGCTTTGTAATTTTGTCACGACTCCCAGAAAGAAAGCAAGAGGGGTCCCGGCTGGACTGTCCCACGCAGTCCTTAAGAGTTCACCCTACACTGTCCTGGCATCCGAGAAGGGAGAACAATTTTTTTAATCACCAAATTCCTCAAATAGCGTCTTCGCCTTTGTTTCCGGATTTTAAAATCCTAGGTTTCAAAGTCAGTAGATTAATAGTCCCAACTAATTCAATGGGGTCGCAAAGAGTCGGACGTGACTGAGTGCCTGAACTGAACTGAAATGTGCTGCAAATCTGCAATTAAAAAATTATCAGTCTCTCCACTTCTGTCCCGCTTTTTCTGAGCAGCATTCAAAATAAACATTTGGATCTCCAGTGAAAAAGTATCCTTCCCTGCCTTTTTCACTGGAGATCCAAATGTTTATTTTAAATGCTGCTCAGAAAAAGAGGGACAGAAGTGGAGAAGATGACTCTTACTGTCAAACATCAGTTGGTGTGAGAGCATCTGTAAATCTCTCTCAAAACAGAAAATGAAGAAAAAGTACAGGAGTGTGAGGCGCTTAAGTGTAATACTGATAGAAAAAGGGATGTTCGCTTCTGTTAATTTGTCAAACACTTCTCTCTCCTCCCTTTTACTCTAGTTTCTTAATTCATGTTTATACGGTGTATCTGGGACCATAATCTGAATTCT
This sequence comes from Cephalophus harveyi, assembly GCA_006410635.1. Taxonomy (NCBI): domain Eukaryota; kingdom Metazoa; phylum Chordata; class Mammalia; order Artiodactyla; family Bovidae; genus Cephalophus; species Cephalophus harveyi. The sequence goes on from SJYT01037273.1 coordinate 426,245, forward strand.
TTGCAAGTTCCAAAATATTTGTTGTCCTTATACAGGAAAGACAGCTTGGGTGGCTCTCTAATTCTTGGGTCATGCTCTTAGGTAGGCAGAGAGTATGCAAAGCCATTAAACACAGCAGGATATGCAGAGACCAGGATATAAACCTAAAAGCCTTTTTATATGGCCTGGGTTTTCTGTAACTGCCTCTTTGCCGGGTTGCATGGAAAACTGTCTATGGGAGATGTCTTAGTAGAGAACCAAAGGCCACTGGCCCAGTGATCTGCTTTATAGCAGTGCTGACTGCAGAAATCAGAGTGGACACATGGCTGGCCGCTGTATTTTAATCAACCTTGTGAGGTGCTTAACCATCCACATCGGTGGGCCAGCTTGATCTATCTTAAGAACACCTGCTACTGGCCGAGTCTCATTATCTGAGGGAAGGTGAAGGTCAGGGACCGTGGGATGGCTCTGATGGGGCTGCAGACGGCTGGCAGACAGGACATTGCCAACTCTGCAAAGCTAGTTTTACATCAGCTCCCAAGACTTCTGGTCCTGCTCGATCATCCACGTGCTCTCCACCCCCACCAGCCCAACTCCTTGGAAGAACTGACTTTACCCTTGCAGGCACTGCTCAGTTTTCTGCAGGTTTGCTTCTAGCTTTCCTCCCTACACACTGACGCACTGTCATATTCAGTGACTGTTTTCCAGTCTTCTGATTGGCTATATCATACACTCCCTCATTTTAAACCTCACACATTCCTGAATGTTTTACTTGGGGGTCCTATATGTTTTTGTTCTTCAGTCTCTAAGTCATGTCTGACTCACTCTTTCATGACCCCATGGACTGTAGCCCTCTTTCCGTGGAATTTTCCAGGCAAGAACACTGGAGTGGATTGCCATTTCCTTCTCCAGGGCACCTTCCTGACTCAGGGATCGAATCCACACGCCCTGCATTGCAGGTGGATTCTTTACCATTGAGCCACCGGGGAAGCCCCAGCGGTCCTGTATACAGCCTTTGCTTGCTTCCCCACCCATTACAATTGGTGTACCCTTGTTCTAGTTTCGGCCCAGTGTTTTCTCCTCATCATATCTTTAACATAATACCCCAATTCCCATGAGCACAACCAACTTTGAGGTGCCGATGGGACCCAGACCTGCCCAGCACAGAATCTTCAGGCACTTAACTCTCGATGCACCTGAGTTCCACCCGGTATTGGCTCCATTACAGTTAAACTCCGCTGGTCCCACACTGACATCATCATCTTTAGCACCCTGTATTTCCCCTAGGTTGACAGTATCTCCTAGGCAACAAAACGTGGGAGCCTCCTTAACTGCTCCATCCCTCTAAGTCTCCCACAGAAAATAATTCTCTAAACCCGATCAGTTTTTCACTTTCTGTTTCTCACACTGTCACATTTTCTGTCACCTGACCAGCCCTATCCTAGGACAGACACACTTTGGCAGGGAGTATCATACCAGTCCTACAGTCCCAAGATCACTTTGCCAGTTTTGGGCATTTTTCCCTCGCAAATTCATCTTTTGCAAAGCCAGCGGGGTGATCTATCCGAAATATTAAGCCGACCGTGTCATTCTACACTTTGGAGTCTTTTGCTGGGTTTCCAGGACCTGCAGATGAATCCAGAACTCCCTAAGGTGGAACAGGTGTCCCACTGCATCCGGCCCCATGCTCCCTCCAGCATCTGCTTCTGTATTTCATACTGAAATGACACTGGTGGTTTCTGAGCTCACAGACCACGCCTTGCTTTCCCGTGTTTGCTCACGCTGCTCATCTGCCTGCAAGGTTTTCTTCCTTATTCTCCTCATCCTTTAAGAGAGGCTTCAAGTCCTACCTCCTCGGGAAGTCTACACAATTTCACCCTCGCTGCTGCTCACATCCACTCTGGTAGGTGATGGGATCTCTTGCATGCGTGCCTGCTAAGTGGCTTCAGTCGTGTCTGATTCTGTGCAACCCTGTGGACTGTAGCCCGCCAGGCTCCTCTATCCATGGGATTCTCCAGGCAAGAATGCTGCAGCGGGTAGCTATGCCCTCCTCCAGAGGACCTTCCCAACCTAGAATCAGAGCCTCTTATGTCTCCTGCATTGGAAGGCAAGTTATTTACCTCTAGTGCCACCTGGGAAGCCCCACGAGATTTCTGGGGTTCCCATAACTTGTTTTCTCCCCTCTACTTAAACTGACAATAAGGCCTTGGGCCTTTTACGCCTCTCCTCCACTAGGCTTTGAGTTCCCTGAGGTCAGGAGCATGCTCTCCGCTACTGATTGTTGAAAGACCATCTTACTCAGTATCTCTAGCTTTTAGTTTTCTTGGGTAAATCAAGATGTAGGAAAGAATAGGAAAGACAGAAAAGAAGAATTTCACTGGAACAGTCTCATTCTGCCTGATCCACAGCAAGCAAAATGCTGAGACCCAGAGGCTTATAACAAAGAGCTTGATTCCTAAGACAGCTAAGCTAGAAGACTTGGCTTCTTACTTGCCTCATTCTCATTACTTAGGAGAACATGCCTTCAATCCACTTCGTGGAAGGTAAGGGGCTGGGGGTATTTACAGGTGAATAATAAAGGAGCAGGGCAGTCTCAGACGTGGACAGCTTGGGGAACGTGCGGAGCATGGGGAAGTGTGATGGCAAAAGGTGCGGTCAGCCTAGTTCTATGCAGGCATAATTGGGCCACGGGCCTCTCCACGTTCTTAGGGTGGAGTTTTCGGCCCTCTGATGGAGAAAACCTGACCTTCACACGTGCCCAGTTGGAGAGTTTGTGATCCTATCCAGTCTGAACTGGCTCAGCCTGAACTTGATGCAGCTGACTCCAAGTTCTTAGAAAATACTTGGGGAAAACATGCCACGTGAAGGGCATGCGAGTCTTAAAAACGACCTTGATTACTCAGGTGAAATGAATTTGACTAATAATTACCCATGGTTTCAAGAATGCATCATTTATATTTGCTACACCTAACTAAGTGTAATTGCTTAAGAGAAACACAAGTGAGGGGGTAACACAAGATTGAAGGCAGGAGGAAAGGGGACGACAGAGGATGAGATGGTTGGATGGCATCACCGACTGGATGGACATAAGTTTGAGGAAGCTCTGGGAGTTGGTGATGGACAGGGAAGCCTGGTATGCTGCAGTTCATGGGGTCGCAATGAGTCAGACACGACTGAGTGGCTGAACTGAACACAAGGCGGGGATTGAAGGTAGCGGGGATGGGAGATGGGCAGGAGAGAGGTCAGGAAAAGCACTAGGAGGACCTGACATTTAAGTGGGGGCTTGCGGAAAGGGAGCAAGAGGTCTGGCTAGTAAAAACGAACTCTGGAGCACATCTAATGGGTCCTCTTTTGTTGATAATAAAACGGCGTTACAAACATAGTTAAAACAACAAGAACAACAACAAAACCCACTGAGTCCTTTGCTTATTCCAGCAGTGGTCATGTATCAGCCAGTGACGTACTGGCTTCTTTTTTTTTTTTTTAATTTTTACTTTATTTTTCTTTACAATACCGTATTGGTTTTGCCATACATTGACATGAATCCACCATGGGTGTATATGAGATCCCAATCCTGAATCCCTCTCCCACATCCCACCCCATTTCCTCTCTCTGGATCATCCCCGTGTACCAGCCCCGAGCATCCTGTATCTTAAATCGAACATAGGCTGGTGCTTCAGAGAGGGAATTACCGTGAAAGGAGAGAGAAAAATGGTAGCAAAGTGCCCTAGGAAGAGATTCACACTCTCAGATGGAAGGCTGTCCCTACCAGTCATTACTAGGTAGGGAACAAGCTCACTCACTCCAGGCCGTAAGCCAGTCCTGCTTGCTCTCTGGATGGTGTCAGTGACTCAGCACCTTGGAATAAGCAAAGAGCTACCACCCATCAAAAGTACAAAATGAGACTCTCTCCAGGTAACCTACGCAGTCCTCTCAGCCCGGGGACCCCGAGGCCGTCAGCTCCCCGGCTTAGCTCTGTTAGGGAGAAGTTTTCCAAAAGCAGAAGTCATCAGAAAGGAAGGGAAATCGTATTCCAAGCAAGGACTATCAGGGGGCTTGAAACCGGAAGAAGGTAGGTAACAAGCCATTTAGTCTGTGGAGTGTAAGAAAAATGGGAGATGCAACTGAAATGTTATGTTAAGTGAACTGGTATGATATTTGAACTCTGGGTTTTTCCTCCAATGCTATGTGTGGGTAAAAGCTGTCTGGGTAAAAGGTCAGAACTGGGTGCTGAAGTTTCACTGCAATTGAGTCAGATAAGGACATGGCTATCACCACCAATAAAGCAATCTATGCCACAGGTTGGGTACCTGCTGGCCCAGGACTTCTACTGTGCCCCTCTGCACGTTAGCCACAGTGGTCCCTGAAAATGCAGAGCAACTGCTGCCACCGCCAGCGGCGCCCTGTGTGGACATCTTTTCATCTTTAGCTCCTCTTTCCTGCTTGAGTGGGTGCCTTTGATGGTTCAAGCTTTGGGTGTGTGACAGGCTTTCTGCCAAGGGATCCTGGCAAAACAAACGTTGCCCGTTTTCAGCGTTTACTTTGCCTCTCAGAGAGCGTATCTGGTGGGGGTTTCCCCAAACACAGACAGAACTAGGCAGCTTAAATTTTTTTAAAAAAGACAAATTCCAACATACTGTTATTTGAATCAAACTTTTCAGTTGTTGTAATTATTCATTTCCTCACTAAAGTAAGATTAGAATTGAAAGTAATACATATCAATTACCCACTAACTCAATAATATTACAAGCTAATTTTAGTTTTACAGTCAAGGCAATTGCTAACCTCAGAATAGGTTTTTTTCTTTTTTTTTTCCTACAAATTTTCACTTAAAAATCAGTTTGGAGCTCTTATTTTCTCCAAAGAAATATTTTTTTTTCACATACAGTTTTCTGGGCCAGGAAACAGACTTCAGTTTAACTCTGCATGTATCAAGGGTAACAAAGAGAGGGAGGGATGTAACAATGTCCACTGTTTTTTCAAATGCACATTTCATTCTCTTTTTTGCAATAGCTTCTGAATGCATTTCATGCAATATGATTGGGGCTAGAACCCTCAAGTTCATTGCGTGTTACAAAATACTTGTCTTTATACAGAAGGACAGCTTAGCAGGGTCTGTAATTCTTGGGTCATACCTTTTTCCTTTGAGGACTTTAGGGCAGAACTCCGTGTTCTAACCCTGTAGCAAAGATTGAGACCAGGCTAATTCTTTTTCTCTTAACATTTTTACTTGCATGTTAAAAGATTCTTTATCTTTGAGGTTCAGTAATATTACCAATTGTTTATCCAGTGTTGGCTACATCAACTTTCTTCTGTCACCCTCAAATTACCTTCCACGTTTTCCTCCTCTTCTTCAGAAGGAAAAATGAAGCTACGTTTTGGGTATCCAGCCCCATCCCCTTCACCTACTCTTGGACCTTGTTACACTCACCTGACTTGTCCATATCCCCTTCTCTGTGGGGGTCCCTTTCTCCTGAGTCATCAGGCTATCTTCTCCACATCATTAAAAATGACATTTTCTCTGACCCCGATAAACCTGCAAGCTTCTGCCTTTCCTCTCCCTTTGCATCACCACCAAACTCATTAGAAGAAAAATGTACAATCGTTATCCAAATAATGAGACCTTGCAACTCACGTATCCAATCCATAAATGACGAACATATGAAGAGAGGAAAAAACCCAATATGTTGCAGAGGAAGTGCTGTTTTGCTTCAGAAGCCTTCTTCAGCATTTACATTTGTAAGTCTGTTGGAAGACATGGAAGGTAACTCAAAAAATAACCAGCTAAATTAAGGCCACCAAACACCTTACGTTATACTTTTACACCTTTCTCCCCTGCATGACTGAAGATTTCTTCATTAAACTGGAGCTTCCTTAAAGTTCAGGATTCCCCGAGCTCCTAACACACTGCTCGCTCTACTCGTGTAGGTTTTGGTGTCTGAATCATCACCGATATTTATTCAAAATCCAGACCTACCCCAGAATTCTCTGTGGCCAAGCCACTTCAATTACCTTGAAGTCAGCTGACCTACTAGGTGAAGAATAAACAATGAGCATATGAGCACAGACAAAAGTAACGTATTGCGGAGGAAAGCCCTGCTTTGCTACGAAAACATCCTCCAGGAATTACATTTGTAAAATCTGTTGGGGAATATGGAAGATAAGGGAAAAATAAGCAGCTATTTATTTGGAGTTACCCAACTCCACTCCGCCCCATCCCCACTTGCTTTTCCACTTTCCTCCTCCAGGGCAAGTCAGCCCCCGGGGCCTCTCTTGTCACCTTGTTCCAGGCAGGTGACTCCCAGAGTCCTATCTCTGACCTTTCACACAACACCTCTCTTTTTCGGCCTGATGTCTTTATATGTGGGTCCTAAATTTCAATACGTCAAAATTTCCACCTCAAACTCATATAAAACCAGTTTCTACCTTCCTGCTTTTTTTAAATATACTTTTAAGTGAAATATAGTTGAATTACCATGTTGTGTTAATTACTGCTGTAGAGGAAAGTGACTTAGTTATACGTACATATATATCTCTACCTATATATGTATATATTATTTTTCTTTGTTTGAGGGCTTCCCAGGTGGCACACCCACCTGCCAATGCAGGAGATGAAGGAGATGCAGGTTTGACCCCTGGCTCAGGAAGATTCCCTGGAATAGGAAACGGCAACCCACTCCAATATTCTTGGAAAATACCGTGGCCAGAGGAGCCTGGGAGCTACAGTCCCTGAGGTCGCAAAGAGCAGGACACGACTGAGCATGCAGGCACCACATCTTTATCCATTCATCTGTTGCCTATCTCTCTCTTGACCCCTCTATTTTCATGACCATTTTTACTAGCCTCATGATTACTCAAGCCCCTGCCTTCTTCCAATGTGTTTCTCAAGACAATCACTTGCCAGGTTATTTTCTTCCACTTTTGTGATAGCCCGCAAGTCACTTTCCTCCCTCCTATTCTCGTAGATATTATGAGGCTTTAGGTCCTTATTTCTCCTTGGCTTAGATATTAAAGCAGCATCTACTGCCAATCCATCTTCCCTACATTGCTGTCAGAATAATCTTCTCAAAAACACTCTGGCTCTCTATTGCCACCGAATGAGAAAGAGAAAAAAAGCAGAAAGCAAAAGCAACAACAAAATGAAATCTTTCTCTGGTTTCTAAGGGATTCTGCAAGATATTATTTTATTGTTCTATCTATCATGCACCCTAAACCAAACCATATTCAGTGTTCTTGCTCCTCCCCTGAGCAAGGGTCTGTGTCAGGAATGTATTCTATAGAGTGTTTAGAGAGAAACTGCTCTTCAGTGCTCAAGACTAACATCACCTCCTCATCAAAACCTTGCTTGATCTCCTCAGCTGGATGTGTGAGCTTTTCCTTTGAGATGTCTTAGAACATTACTAGGACTCTTCTTGTGAAATTTATCTGTTCAAAATATATTCTGGCAATGAAAGGAACTGTGATATCTCCCCCAGGGGGCTGGTATCACTGAACCCAGGAGTCACACCTGATATATGCCTACATCGGCCATGATACTTCTCCCTGAGTACACGTATGTGTCTGATAGAACCAAAGTGAGAAAACACACCTCTCTCTTCAAACCATTGTTTTTAAAGAAGCAAAAATACTACATAATCAAGGTCATTTTTAAAAAGATTGTTACCTAGTATTTTAAAGAGATTGTTCCAAACAGTTTCCTTTGAGTTACACTGGATTATTTAAGGATATTTTTTGTTTGTTTCTGTCTTCTCTGTGTGAATTGTGAAATCAAAGACAGGTGGAATGGAGGAAGCCAAAGCAAGCTAACTCAGCCAGCACTGGCAACTGTCTGTCACTGGAGCTTGTTGCCTTGAAAGAGGAACTTGTTTTTCCATATTGCATGAGAAAAAAAGCAATGCAAACCCACTTAATGGGAGGGCTATCCCAGACATAGGAAATTGCTAGGAGGAATATTTTTCCTTTGCGTCCTTTCCTGATGGTCCTAAGAATAATGAGGTCATTTGAATAGAGAATGAAAGAGAAATTAAATTTCTGTAATTATTTGAAAATAAAATATTTTAGAAATGTCTATTCGGTTGCTGACAACAAGGATAGTAATGAAATTCATTAATATTCAGTTATCCCAAACACAAGACATACTTCTCAAATTTCCAGAGAAAAAACCTCAGCTTTCATTTTAGTAAGGTTAGAGCATAATTTGGACAAACCAACATTTTCCCAATAACTACAATAAAGCTCCAAATGCCTCTCTCTGTTGTTGAGTTGCTAAGTGTTCAGCTGTGACCCTGTGGACTGCAGCACACCAGGGTTCCCTGTCCTTCGTTATCTCCCAGAGTTTGCTCAAATGCCATGTCCATTGAGTCAGTGATGCCATCCAACCATCTCATCCTCTGTCAACCCCTTCTCCTCCTGCCTTCAATCTTTCCCAGCATCAGGGTCTTTCCAATGAATCAGCTCTTTGCAGCAGGTGGCCAAAATATTGGATCTTCAGTTTCAATATCAGTCCTTCCAATGAATATTCAGGGTTGATTTGCTTTCGGGTTGTCTCTCTAGAATATAATTTTGTAAACAATCTTTCAGATTGTTTCTCAAGTAGATATAGGCTATTTGTACACTTAGACATGGGCTTCTAACATAAATTGGATTAAAACTCCATTGAAAAGAATTTACTTTTTTTTTTTTGACACAACAATTTAGTTTTATAACATGTAGGACATTTTTGAACATTTCAACTTTCTGAAAAAATTGAAAGAATTTTGCAACAAATGCTGATATGCATCAAGACTCTACCATTAACTGTTACTATATTCACTTTATCACCTATCCATTCTTCTGAAAAATGGATCCTTGGAAGAAAAGCTGTGACAAACTTAGCATATTAAAAAGCAGAGACATTATTTTGCCAACAAAGGTCTATATAGTCAAAGCTATGATTTTTCCAGTATTCATGTATGGATGTGAGAGTTGGACCATAAAGAAGGCTGAATGCCAAAGAATTGATGCTTTTGAACTGTGGTGTGGGAGAAGACTCTTGAGAGTCCCTTGGACTGCCAGGAGATCCAACCAGTCAATCCTAAAGGAAATCAGTCATGAATATTCATTGGAAGGACTGATGCTGAAGCTCCAATACTTTGGTCACCTGATGTGAAAGGCTGATTCATTAGAAAAGATCCTGATGCTGGGAAAGATTGAAGGCAGAAGGGACGACAGAGGATGGTTGGATGGCGTCACTGACTTGATGGACATGAGTTTGAGCAAGCTCCAGGAGATGGTGGACGACGGGAAAGCCTGATGTGCTACAGTCCATGGGGTTGCAAAGAGTCGGACACAACTGAGCAACTGAACAACAATCCATTCTTCTAACCTTCTAGAATAATCCCCCCACCCCAGAAAGCTCCTTCATGCCTTTCTTGTGCATCCCACCCCCTCTCCACAAAGACAGACTTTAGAGTTTCACCCACCTTAGATTTAAAATTCACATTTAAATGTCTATTAAGTACTTCCTGACTGCTTACATCATTTTGAAGTAGTTAGAAATTCACATGAGCCCTTTAATTTTAAAGTTAATCTGTGTAATGAATATTCTGCTTTCTAGACAAAAAAAAATTCAGAACCCACATTCCATGAAGAATCATGTCTTTAGATAGAACATGTCTGGGTGGCATTTAGCATCATCATCTTGGGTGAGTTCATCTCTTTAGGGGTCAGGTCTTCATTTGTTAAATGGAGTTATAAACACCAACTCTACACTCACCTCAAAACTGTTGTGAAGGGGAGAAGCAGCAGCAGTTGAACTTTCCATAGAGATGTACAGTATTCATACCTGTGTAATCAGGCGTGTTGTACTTTGCAGGTGCAGCCTTGGAAATCCATATTTTTCTAAATAAACATTATAAGCCTTATTTCTGGGAAAATTTGGTAGAATCCCATCTTTGGCTCAGTATGCTATAGTTTCATTTTTCTCATTAAAGACATTCAAATTCTCACACTGACAAAGCATGTCACTATTTTCGGCAGCAGCCTTTAATAATAATATGCTTATTTTTAGTGCACGCTACTAATTCAAATCAATTTTATTTTTTATTGTTAATTAATGGGGATTTAAGAATAAAAGAACGTTAAGGCTTTCCCCCTATATCCTAGTTACAGGCCATTTTTGAATTCTTACTTCAATGCCAACAAAAAGAACTGACAGCTGATCTTTGTGATTCAAAGCAATTTCCACCCTGCTAAATTATTCTGGGTGTCAAGCACATGAAGCATCTCAGATAAAAGTTGTTAGAAAATGAGTAATATAACCATTTTGTGTAAATATCTAAATAAGTAGCTTTGATTAATTTTTTATTTCTCAAGTGAATATTCCATTGGTGGTCCATTGCTATGTATAATGAATTCTACAGCAGTGATTTCAATCTTGAGATCTTCAATATGAAAGTTAAATTAACTCAGATGAAAACTTGATGAATTTTACTGTTTGAAGATCATAGAGTTCATTAGGATGGAGAAAATTGAAAACAACTGAAATATCCAGCCATGGAGAAGGATGAAGTAATTTATGGCATATCACACAATAGGATATGCTATCGCCAGCACATTCAGAGTTGCCAACCTATGTGTAATTTTCTTATAAGTTAGCGTAGGAAAAGATAGGGAATATGCATCATAGTATTAACACTGGTTAGGGCAGGATCATGGTATTATAGTGTATTAAGATATTTGATGATCAAATTTCTTTCTTAAATTGGAAACGGTGACTTTATTTTTGGGGGCTCCAAAATCACTGCAGATAGTGACTGCAGCTATGAAATTAAAGGATGCTTGCTCTTTGGAAGAAAAGTTATGACCAACCTAGACAGCATGTTAAAAAGCAGAAACATTACTTTGCCAACAAAGGTCCGTCTAGTCAAAGCTATGCTTTTCTCCAGTAGTCATTGTATGGATGTGAGAGTTGGATTATAAAGAAAGCTGAGTGTTGAAGAACTGATGCTTTTGAACTGTGGTGTTGGAGAAGACTCTTGAGAGTCCCTTGGACTGCGAGGAGATCCAACCAGTCCATCCTAAAGGAAATCAGTCCTGAATGTTCACTGGAAGCACTGATGCTGAAGCTGAAGCTCTAATACTTTGGCCACCTGATACGAAGAACTGACTCATTTGAAAAGTCCCTGATGCTGGGAAAGATTGAAGACAGGAGGAGAAGGGGATGACAGAGGATGAGATGGTTGGATGGCATCACCAACTCAATGGACATGAGTTTGAGTAAACTCCGGGAGTTGATGATGGACAGGGAGACCTGGTATGCTGCAGTCCATGGGGTCGCAAAGAATCAGACATGACTGAGTAACTGAACTGAAGATATTTGATGATCAAATTTCTTTCTTAAACTACCTTTATTTATTTCTCTCAAGTTAACTACAATGCTTGCAATAAACTATGCTTTGTACTAGAAATATTCTGGTATTTTTTTCCTTAAACTATGAGCTCTTATTTAAAAATACAAACATTATAGACATACATAACTTAGAAAATAAAATCTTATAATCTGGTATTTCAGAGACAATGGCTATGTTTTTTATTATATATACACACACACATCACATCACATAAAGGTTGCTGCTGCTGCTAAGTCACTTCAGTCGTGTCTGACTCTGTATGACCCCATAGACGGCATCCCACCAGGCTCCACTGTCCCTGGGATTCTCCAGGCAAGAACACTGGAGTAGGTTGCCATTTCCTTCTCCAATGCATGAAAGTGAAAAGTGAAAGTGAAGTCGCTCATTCGGGTCCGACCCTCAGCGACCCCATGGACTGCCACTTTCCAGGCTCCTCTGTCCATGGGATTTTCCAGGCAAGAGTACTGGAGTGGGCTGCCATTGCCTTCTCCGCACATAAAGGTTAAGAGTATGGAATTAGTCATACCTGAGTTTGATTCCAACTATGCTGTGTGGTCTTAGGAAAATTATGTAATCACTTTAGACCTTATTTTATCATGTGTGAAATAAAGATGTTATAGTAAGACATTTCATAAAGTGCCTAACGTTATTTATACCTTCTCCACACATAAAGGTTAAGAGTATGGAATTAGTCATACCTGAGTTTGATTCCAACTATGCTGTGTGGTCTTAGGAAAATTATGTAATCACTTTAGGCCTTATTTTATCATGTGTGAAATAAAGATGTTATAGTAAGACATTTCATAAAGTGCCTAACGTTATTTATTTAACAAAAATTAGTTTGCATATACATATATACATTTTAAAAATAGAGATGGAATATTTTACATGCTGTTTTTTTTAAATCTTCTTTATACAATATATCTTGGACAATCAGTTGTGCAGTCATGTCTAACTCTTTGCAACCCCATGGACTGCAGCATGCCAGACCTCCCTGGTCACCACTATCTCCCGGAGCTTGCTCAAACTCGTGTCCACTGATTCCGTGATACCATCTAACCATCTTGTCCTCCGTTGTCCCCTTCTCCTCCTGACCTCAATCTTTCCCAGCCAGCATCAGGGTCTTTTTCAATGAGCCTGCTCTTCGGATCAGGTGGCCAAAGTATTGGAACTTCAGCTAGAGGTAGAGGAGAAGATAAAAGAAAATCAAATAGATAAGCAAGATCAGGTCAGGGAGGAAGAATGGTGAACAGGAATCAAAAGACTTAATGTAAATCCTGGATTTACCTTTAACTAGCATTGGCCTTGGGCTGATCTGTCACACTCTGTCTCAATTTTCTTTCAGCTTTAAGATTCTTTAATTTATTATTTATTAGGTTAAACACCTAGGATTCATGTATTTATGAATACTTGTTGAGTTATTTTCAAATGTGCCTGGCACTTCTTGGAAATCCCCACGCTGAAGTGGTAACACAGAACTTTCAAGTAAGGTGGTCTTTAGTTTCCAATTTCTCACGTAAATATTACAGTCTTTAGATATCCTAACTAGAGCTGGCTGTTTGCATCTCTGAATTGGAACTTCATATGTTCTGGAAGATGGATTTGTCCAGGGCATGGTTTGCAGCAAGGAGTTTGGGTTAGTTCTTGCTCTAAGTCAACTCCTTCTCAGCCCCTCATTTCTCCTCTGGAATGTGGATCTTTTCTGTTTAACCTTCTATCATTCTCTAACCTCCATTCGGTTTCACATTTGATCAATCAGCAGAGAAAATCAGGAACATAGCGTTCTCCAGGTCAGTGATTCGCAAGCTTTAATGTGTCTAAAAATCACCTGAGATCTTAGTAACAGCAGGTCTGAAGTGGGACCCATACCTTTGCATTTCTAATAAGCCTCAGGTAAGAACTAGGCTGCTGTCAAACCACAGTTTAAGTAACAAGGAGCTAAGTCAGTCTAGAAAGGAAGTGAGAACAAGGTGTTCCTTAAGCACAGTAGCCTATCACCTGAGATCTTAGTAACAGCAGGTCTGAAGTGGGACCCATACCTTTGCATTTCTAATAAGCCTCAGGTAAGAACTAGGCTGCTGTCAAACCACAGTTTAAGTAACAAGGAGCTAAGTCAGTCTAGAAAGGAAGTGAGAACAAGGTGTTCCTTAAGCACAGTAGCCTACCAGGGCATTCTTGCCACAACTGGTCAAATTCAACTAACTGAGCAGTAACAGGTCAAAAATATAATCATTTCTTTTCTTGTCCTTCACCTTGCCCTGGAGCATTTTTCCCTCTCCCAGGCAAAATGACTCAGTACTCAAAGGCTCCTGCTGTCTTAAATCTCAAGGTGGGTAATCAAGAATGAGGTTTTAAGCAATCAGCAGTAGAGAGAAAAAATAGAGGAAAAAAATGAAACACCCACACATCGAGAACAGAGAAATCAAGAAATCACTCTGAGGGACCAAAAAAAAAAAAAAAAGTATCCTTTGCTTCTACAATCCCCAAATTTTAATTTTTAAATTTCTCCCAAATTTTAGTTAAATTAACAACATGCTTATCATTAATAATTTGACCAGCAATGAAAACAATAACTTAAAAATTACCTAAAATCCTTATTTTTACATATACTACTGCTAATATATTGGAAAGCATACTTCTATGTCAGTCTGACTGTACACACACATACACACATACCCTATTTAATTTTACATAATTAAATGCATTTTTCATGTATTACAAATTGTCTATTTTTACAAAACAAATTTACCTATTAATGTCTTACTGCTAGTACTTGATTGAATAAATTTGAAGTATAACACTGGGTAAATTTAAGCTGAACACATATTACTTCGATATTTGTATATTATAATTACTGATGTAGCAATATTTATCACATTACACAATTATAGTACGATATTATTACCTATATTCATTAGAGTGTGCATTAGGCCTCTACAGCTTATTCACCACACATTAAAAGTTTGTACCCCTAAATACCATCACTTTTACTACTATCCCGCATCCCCGAGTAACCACCATATTGCTCTGTTTTTTATAGGTTTAACTTTTTGATATTCCATATGTAAGTGATGTCATACAGTACTTGTATGACAGTACTTGTACTCTGTCTGAATTATCTTGTTTTGCCTAATGTGCACAAGCTTCATCTGTGAGGTGGCAAATGGGAGAACATCTTCCTTTCTCAAGACTGAATGATATTCCATTGTATATACATGCCACATCTTTTTTATCCATTGATTCACTGATAGATTTGGGTTGTTTCATATTTTGCCTATTGTGAATAATATTGTGATAAACATAGATGTGTATATATCTCATCAAAATCCTGTTTCCATTTGCTCTGGGTGTATAGAAGTGGAATTGCTGAATAGTATAGTAGATCTATTTTTATTTTTTGAGGAACATTCACATTGTTTTCCATAGTGATTGGGCCAACTTACATCTCCACTGACAATGTATAAGGATGTCTGATCACATCCTCGACAAGGACCTACTGTCTCTTGTCTTCTTGATAACAGTCATCCTAATAGTCAGCAGTAGTACTTTAAATCAGATCAGATCAGTTAGTTCAGTTGCTCAGTCATGTACGATTGTTTGTGACCCCATGGACCGCAGCATTCCAGACTTCCCTGTCCATCACCAACTCCCAGAGCTTGCTCAAACTTATGTCCATTGAGTTGGTGATGCTATACAAACATGTCACACTCTGTTGTCTCCTTCTTCTCCTGCCTTCAATCTCTCTTTAAATAGCTGTTTTAAATACTTGTTTAGTACTTTAAATAGTTGTTTTAAAATTCCTAGTATTGAATTCCTGTTTTAAAATTCCTAGTATCGGAGAAGACAATGGCAACCCACTCCAGTACTCTTGCCTGGAAAATCCTATGGATGGAGAGCCTTCAATCTCTCTTTAAATAGCTGTTTTAAATACTTGTTTAGTACTTTAAATAGTTGTTTTAAAATTCCTAGTATTGAATTCCTGTTTTAAAATTCCTAGTATCGGAGAAGACAATGGCAACCCACTCCAGTACTCTTGCCTGGAAAATCCTATGGATGGAGAAGCCTGGTAGGCTGCAGTCCATGGAGTCATGAAGAGTCGGACATGACTGAATGACTTCACTTTCACTTTTTACTTTCATGCGTTGGAGAAGGAAATGGCAACCCACTGCAGTATTCTTGCCCAGAGAATCCCAGGGACGGAGGAGCCTGGCGGGGTGCCGTCTATGGGGTCGCACAGAGTCGGACACGACTGAAGCGACTTAGCAGTAGCAGTAGCATTGATGCAAGAGAAGCATGTTTTTCTTTTTTTTAATTAGGAGATACTTTAAAAGAATATTTTATTAATGTTATAACCATACAAATTACATATGTTCAAACAATATCGGTCATCACAGAGCAGAAAGCAAGCTATCACTCCAAATTTGACTGTCTGGAGTACCTTCTCTAATATTAGGTGAGTAGCATTCCTGAACATTTTCTATGTGTATATGCACAGTTTAAAACATAGTCAAATAAAAAATTTTTTATAAAAATGAGATTATGATATGGATACTATTTTAATTAGAACATTCCAAGTTGAATTATAATAGGGATGAAACAAACTGAAGTCAAAGTTTATGGAACCAATTCTATAAACTCTGATTTCACAACCCATTGCAATATTCTTGCCTGGGAAATCCCATGGACAGAGGAGCCTGGTGGGATACACTCCATGGGGTCAAAAAAGAGTTGGACATAACTTATTGACTAAACAACAGTCCAGTATCTACTACTTAAACTTCTATAGGAACTTGGGCAAGTTACGTAATATTTCTGGGTCTCAGATTTCTGATCTGTAAAACAGGACTTACAGTCCCGAAATCACATGATGTTATCAGGATAAAAAGAGATAATATAAATAAAACATTTTGAATGGTTCCTAGAATATAGTGATTCATAAATATCAGTTATTTTTATATTAGCTCAACTATATAGATTTATTTTGTGAAAAACTGGTTAATGAAAAGTATCTGAGATAGTAATTATGTTTTGGGGTTAGGTCCATTAAAAAAACATTCATAGCTTTTTGCTATGAAAGGTGGAAAAATGTATTATTTTTTTCTCCCTCCTTACAATCACATTCTGACCTCCATTTTATTATAGTTATTTAGCTAATAGTTTTAACATCTGGATTCTGTTCTCCACCCAGAACTTTAACAGTTGTCTCTCTTTCTGAGAACTTTATTTTGATTCATCTTCTGCTTGCATGAATTCACTTTGGAGTAACTGCTTTTAGCAAAGTCCTGTAGGTCCACTGCCCCTTATGAAAGCGGGAGTGTTAGCTGTTCAGTCGTTTCCAACTCCTGCGACCCCGTGGGCTGCAGCCCGTCAGGCTCCTCTGCCCATGGGATTCTCCAGGCCAGAGTACTGGAGTGGGTAGCCATTCCCTTTTCCAGGGGATCTTGCCGACCCAGGGATCAAACCTGGGTCTCCTGCTTTGTAGGTGGATTCTATACTGTCTGAAAGAATGCCTGTCTCTTAGTTTAATTCTTGAGCAACAATGTAGGCTGAGTAGTATATTCTTCAGTAATACTTTTTCTCTGGTTTGTTTTTTAAATTTTTATGTATTTATTTAGGCTGTGCTGGGTCTTTGTTGCTTTGCTTGGGCTTTCTCTAGTTGTGGCAAGTGGGGGCTGCTGGTCCTTGCAGTGTTCAGGCTTCTCATTGTGGTGGCCTCCCTTGTTGCGGAGCACAGGCTTTAGGGTGCACGGGCTTCAGTAGCTGGGCGTGTGTGGTCAGTAGTTGCGGCTCGCAGGCTCTAGAGCGCCGGCGCAGGAGTTGCGGTGCACAGGCTTAGTTGCCACGCGGCACGTGGGATCTTCCCGGATCAGGGACTGAAGCCCTGTTCCCTGTACTGGCAGGCAGATTCTTATCTACTGTGCCACCAGGGAAATCCTCTGATTTTTATAAATGTTTCTATATCATCCTCTGAAATTTAATAGCAGTGAAGCCAACAGCTTCCATCTTCCTAAACAGTTTTTATGTTTTAAACATACACACTTTTTCTCGAATCCATTGTTACTGGGTGTTCCTATTACATGCATACAAAACTATCCTATACAAGGTTAAATCAGTTTTTCTATCCACCAGCATTTTATGAGCACCCATTTCCCCACACTATTGCTGACACCGAATATTGTCAGTCTTTTAAACATTTTTTCAATCTAGAGGACAAAATTGGTATCTCATTGTTGTAAATTTCATTTTTCATTGTTGATGAGGTTGACCCACTTTGCATACACTCATATCATTTTTTGTTTTTGACTTATGATTGATATCTATTCCAACTCTAGGAGATAGTGAAGGACAGGGAAGCCTAGCAGGCTGCAGTCCATGGGGTTGCAAAGAGTTGGCCATGACTGAGCAACTAAACAGCAACAACCATCAATTACGTATTTTCTATTGGGTTGTCTTTAGGGCCTAGCAAACACTAGGATTTTCAGGAGCAGGCTATGTTGGTTTTTTTTCTCTTTTTGTGTTTCTTAAGGCTATAGCAAGCATATGGTAATTTCGGTGTTCATTAACACCTTTACCAGGCGGTAGATTGAAGGAAGAAGAAAAGATGAACTCCAGTCCATCCATCTGTGGTCTTGTTGCACGAATCTCACCACCCTCGCAGGCATTGCTAAAGAACTTTTTGAATTCATAGTGCAAAGTAGAATTGCTTCTCAAATGGTTCTGAAAAATGGTTCTTATGCAATCCAAGTGTAATGCTCAAGTGAAAAGAGTAGAGACCAAAAGTAAAATAGCATATCCCTCTCACCGAGTAAACACAGTGCATGCGTGTGCTTGTTACAGCTATAGGCGTGTTTAAAAACAATACATACTTTAAAAATACGTACTAGAAAGCACTGCTTTCTAGTGCTATCTGCAGTGGATAATATGTTTGATGCTAATGAATATATACAAGCTTTGTTATTCAGTTGCTAAGTCATGCCTGACTCTTTGTGGCCCCATGGACTGTAGCACACCAGGCTCCTCTGTCCTCCACCATCCCCCCAGGGTTTTGAATCCATGACCGGTGAGTCAGTGATGCTGTCTAACCACCTCATCCTCTGCCGCCCCCTTCTGTTTTTGTCCTCAATCTTTCCCAGCATCGGGGTATTTCCCAGTGAGTTGGCTCTTGGCATTAGGTGGCCAAAATATTGGAGTTTCAGCTTCAGCATCAGTCCTTCCAATGAATATTCAGAATAGATTTCCTTTAGGATTGACTGGTTTGATCCCCTTGTAGTCCAAGGGACTCTCAAGAGTCTTCTCCAGCACCACAGTTTGGAAGCAATGATTCTTTGGCACTTAGCCTTCTTTATGGACCAATTCTCACAAAGTAATAAATATGGTTCTTTGTATTCTAAAGTTCCTATTTATAGTCTAACTTCCTTATTCATGGCCTCTTTCCCCTCCAGCCTTAGCTAGACCTAGTTAATTCAATTTTCAGAGCAAAGAGATACACCTCTTTTCTTCAAGCTGTTATATCTTTTTATTTTTATGATGTTGAACCAGGGGAGGATGGGGAAGGCATTCAGTACTTCAGAGTCTGGGAGGCTGTCTTTTCATTTATAGAGAAAGCAAAAAAAGTTAAGTTTTATTCCTTGTTAATTTTGGTATTTAAATTTGTGATAAAGATGGCTATTCATAGGCCATTTTGGCTTTAGAAACTGTGAATTTTTCTATTATGTAAGTTTTCAAGTATCTACTGAGTTCCTGCAAGGTTTCTATAGAATCATAGCACTGCAGAGCTGGAAGGGATTTTTACAGTCCCTCTAGAGGAATTCATCACCCATTGTAAGAATCCTTCACGTGTACATACTTCAGTTGAATTTATGGCCTGTAGCCCGCCAGGCTCCTCTGTCCATGGGAATCTCCAGGCAAGAATACCGGAATGGGTTGCCATTTCCTTCTCCGGGGATCTTCCTGACCCAGAGATTGAAGCCTTGTCTCTTGCATTTCCTGCATTGGCAGGGGGGTCCTTTACCACTAGCACCACCTGGGAAAGCCTACGAATCCTTTCTAGAACATCACTATTAGGTGATGATCTGACTGTCTTGAACACCCGCAGTGATGAGAGCTCACTTTAGCTAAAAGCAGATGGTTTCAGCATCCCCCGCTGGTCAGAATGGCTGCTATCAAAAAGTCTGCAAATAACAAATGCTGGAGAAGGTGTGGAGAAAAGGGAACCCTCTTACACTGTTGGAAATGCAAACTAGTATAGCCACTATGGAGAAGAGTGTGGAGATTCCTTAAAAAACTGAAAATAGAACTGCCATATGACCCAGCAATCCCACTGCTGGGCATACACACTGAGGNCTGGAGAAGGTGTGGAGAAAAGGGAACCCTCTTACACTGTTGGGAATGCAAACTAGTATAGCCACTATGGAGAAGAGTGTGGAGATTCCTTAAAAAACTGAAAATAGAACTGCCATATGACCCAGCAATCCCACTGCTGGGCATACACACTGAGGAAACCAGAATTGAAAGAGACTCATATACCCCAAAGTTCAACAGAGAACTTTTTACAAAAGCTAGGATGTGGAAGCAACCTAGATGTCCATCAGCAGATGAATGGACAAGAAAGTTGTGGCACATAAACACAATGAATATTACTCAGTTATTAAAAAGAACACATTTGAATCAGTTCTAATGAGGTGGATGAAACTGGAGCCTACTATACAGGGTGAAGTAAGTCAGAAAGAAAAAACACCAATACAGTATATTAATGCATGTATACAGAAGTTAGAAAGCTGTTAGTGATGACCCTACATGTGAGACACCAAAAGAGACATAGATATAAAGAACAAACTTGGACTCTATGGGAGAAGGCGAGGGTGGGATGATCTGAGAGAATAGCATCAAAACATGTACATTACCATCTGTGAAATAAATGACCAGTCCAAATTTGATGCATGAAACAGGGCACTCAAAGCCGGTGCACTGGAACAACCCAGAAGGATGGGATGGGGAAGGAGTTGGGAGGGGGTTTTGAGATTGGGGACACATGTATATCTGTGGCTGATTCATGTCAATGTATGCCAAAAACCACCACAATATTATAAGTAATTGCCCTAAGAAATGCCGGGCTGGAGAAAGCACAGGCTGGAGTCAAGATTGCTGGGAGAAATATCAATAACCTCAGATATGCAGATGACACCACTCTTATGGCAGAAAGTGAAGTAAAAGACCCTGATACTGGGAAAGATTGAGGGCAGGAGGAGAAGGGGATGACAGAGGATGAGATAGTTGGATGGCATCACCGACTCAATGCACATGAGTTGGTGATGGACAGGGAGGCCTGGCGTGCTGGGGTTCATGGGGTCGCAAAAAGTCGGACACGACTAAGCAACTGAACTAACTGAATAAAATAAATAATAAAAAGCAGATTTCATAAAATGAAATGTACATTATAGCAATTTATTTTTTCTTCCAGTAATATTCCTTGTTGGATCCTAATATTACCCTCTGGAGCAACTAATCTGTTCACTCTTTCAACATGTTGCTCTTGTTCAGTTGCTAAGATGTGTCCAACTCTCTGTGGCCTCATGGATTCTAGCCCGCCAAGCTCCTCTGTCCATAGGATTTCTCAAGCACAGATACTGGAGTGGGTTGCTGTGCTGTCCTCCAGGGGATCTTCCTGACCCTGGGATCGAACCCGTGACTCCTACATTGCAGCATATTCTTTACTGCTGAGCCACCAGGGAAGCCCCCTGCCAACATGACAGATGGTCAAAGTTTTGAAGCTCATTATTGCATATCCATTCAGTCTTCCATTTCCAAGGTTAATACTACAAGCTTGTTCTGTCAGTCCTCATGAGCTCCAGCTTCCAGACTGCGCTATTCTGGCAATGCTACTTTATATGCACTTCTGTTATTAATGTCATCTTACAGAGAACTATCCTATTCTGAGATCCATGCCCCCAGACACAACCTAAAGAGCTCAAAATCCTGAATTACTAGGACCTTGTCTAGAATCCTGGTGGTTAGAGATGGAAGATGGAAGTAGCTGTAGAGAATGATTAATGACCTAATGTTTCAGAGGAAGACATTGAGATCCAGAGAAACTATATGACTTGTCAAAGGGTCATCAAATAGTTAAGTGGCAGAATCAAAGTGATGATCAGATGACTGGAAGTGCAAAATTAAGCCTAGAGATCTCAATGGTAAGTGCATTCTTTTGTTTTTAAATTGAAGTATGGTTGATTTGGGCTTCCCAGGTGGTGCTAGTAGCAAAGAGTCTGCCTGCCAGTGCATGAGACTTTAGAAATGCAGGTTCGATACCTGGATNAAATTAAGCCTAGAGATCTCAATGGTAAGTGCATTCTTTTGTTTTTAAATTGAAGTATGGTTGATTTGGGCTTCCCAGGTGGTGCTAGTAGCAAAGAGTCTGCCTGCCAGTGCATGAGACTTTAGAAATGCAGGTTCGATACCTGGATTGGGAAGATTCCCTGGAGAAGGGAATGGCTACCCACTCCAGTATTCTTGCCTGGAGAATCCCATGGACAGAGGAGCCTGGCGGGCTATAGTCCAAAGGATTGTAAAGAGTTGGACATGACTGAGGCAACTTCGCACAGTACATAGTTGATTTACAATGTTTTGTTAGTTTGAGGTGTACAGCAAAGTAATTCAAATATTTATGTACATACATATGTATATCGGAGAAGGCAATGGCACCCCACTCCAGTACTCTTGCCTGGAAAATCCTATGGATGGAGGAGCCTGGTAGACTGCAGTCCATGGGGTCGCTAAGAGTTGGATACGACTGAGCGACTTCCCTTTCACTTTTCACTTTCCTGCATTGGAGAAGGAAATGACAACTCACTCCAGTGTTCTTGCCTGGAGAAACCCAGGGACGGTGGAGCCTGGTGGGCTGCCGTCTATGGGGTCGCACAGAGTAGGACACGACTGAAGTGACTTAGAGCAGCAGCATATGTATATTCTTTTTCAAATTTTTTTCTTTTGTAGGTTGTGCTTCTGTAAATTCTGCTCAAGTTCCATGTCCTTTTTTTCTTTTAATATTTTTAATAGACACATAATGGCTCTTTATCACTTAACATCACTCTGGGGAAATCATATTTGTTGTAAATATTTCTCAAAAAATTTTCTGATATTTTGGATATCCAAACATTTAAATTTTGTATAGTCATACTTTTCAGTCTTTCCATTTGAATTCTGTTTTTCAGCAACCAAACCACAGAGGAGTCAGAAAAGTTCTTATATTAAACACAAGTAGAAAGGAGAAGCTTTCACCTGCCTCAGGCTTGCAGTGACAAATATTTTAGTCACCTTTTGAATAAGATATGAGTGATAGTTTTTAAAAAGAGAAATGTGGAAGAGAAAAGATGTTAAATGGCATTTTGGCATAAGCCACTCCTTATAAATGAGAAATACAGATAAGGAGGAGGGAGGCTAAGGTTGGAGCATATCTGTTTAAGATCAGATGCTTGAAAACTCACCTGAATGGGTCCTAGGGAACTATTACCAGTGTATATGGGCCTTGTCAACAGAATGATATTTGGATATTGCTAACATTACTCCTTCCAAGAAGCTAATATAAGAAGAAAACAGTGAACCTGAATTTCAGAGATTATTGAGCAAACCATGACCTAAGTTTGAGCAAGCAGCCCAAGATGTGTTGTTCAGGAATTGAAGATGATATATTAATGGTGCCGAGTGCGTTAGAATGAATGTGACCACAGAGATCTTTCTAATCTGTGTGTGAGCACCGCCTACTGGCCACGGTTGGACAGTTGGACAGTTGGACCCTGGAAAAGGATGAAAGCATCAGTCCACACTCAAAATACCATAGTCTTTAAAGTAGTAGGGCTTTCTGCAGATTATAAGAGATTTTTTCATTGAAAGTGTCTTGAAATACAAGGTTTTAGGAATCATTTTTGTAAAGTGGAGCAAGTGTAGAGAAAAGTTATTCTCATGAACTGTTTGCAGGAGCATAGATTGGTTTTATCTTTAGGAAGTACACTTTAGTAATATATATCAAAGATCGAACTCCCAAATTGTATTGTTAGGAATTTATCCTAAATAAGTAATCAGAAAATTTAATAGAGATATATTACAAGGGTCTTCTTTGGAGCATTCAGAAGTAAAAAATGATGAGGAGAAAAACCAAACTAAACCCCATCTCTGTGAAGAGATCAGTTATAACATCTATGGAATACTATGCAGCCATAAAAAGGAGGTATGCGTTTTTACATGTGTTACTATGGAAAGATACCTATGATTTTTCACCAGGTGACCAACGCTAATCTTTAACAGCCCCTAATGTGCTGCAGACTTGGAGTCAGGTTACCTCATTTCACACGCTGATTTTGCTACCTCTTAGCATTTGGCTTTGGGAAAGCTGAGGTTTTTTTTTTTTTGCTTGTTATTGTTGTTTTCAAAATTTCTTCATCTCTAAATTGGAAATAATAACAGTAGTTACCTTTTGAATAGCTTTTAGAGTTAGAGAGAAATTCAAATAAAGTTCTGAAGCACACTGCACCTAAGATAAAGTCAGTTATTCTCACTGTACTTTTATGTTCATATATAAAGTTCATGTTTACACGTCTAACTACAAACAGAAGCCCATAAGGATATACCAACATAATGGTAAAATGGACTTCATAGTGTTAGGATTAAATGTAACTTTTCTACATTTCCTTTATACCTTTTAATTTTTACTTTGAATATGAATTACATATAAAATAATCAAAGCTATTTCTACACCAAAAAAGAAAAGTAACATTCTTATACTGTGAGAACAGTAAGGATATTGTTAACAGCATGCTTGTTTACCTGAAAGTGATCCAATTGGAAATTCCATATGGTATTTAGGATATCATATCATAATAGGCTTGGTCAATGGGCTTTGTATTTATTGAAAATCTTACTTTACTGAAATTCTTATTTTTCTAGCATGAAGTAGCCATAACAATTGGGGAAACAAATTGAATTCTCCAAAGGAATACTTTCCTTATAATCTGTATGTTTTAAAACAAGGTTAAAACATGTATTGTTGATGTGCATGTGATTATTATAATAATGAAATCCAATTGAACGCTATTTATACATAATGCTCTTCTGTCATCTGCCATTCACGGAGAGGAAGAGATAAAGGAAGAGAAGGAAAGAGGTCATACATGCCGAAATGATTTGATTAAAAGAATTTTTTTTTATTGTGGTAAAAGTCACATAATATAAAACATGCTATTTTAGCCATATTTAATTGTACAGTTTAGTGGTGCTAAGTGCACTCACATTGCTGTGAGTATACTTAAAACTCTCATCCTTATCCATCTCCCCAATTTTTCACTTTCCTAAATGAAGCTCTGTTCCCATTAAACACTAAGTCCCCATCCCCTCTCCCCTCACCCCTACTAGTATATTTTTCTGACTCTGTGAATTTGACTGTTCTAGGAGAAGGCAATGGCACCCCACTCCAACACTCTTGCCTGGCAAATCCCATGGATGGAGGAGCCTGGTGGGCTGCCGTCCATGGGGTCGTGAAGAGTTGGACACGACTGAGCGACTTCACTTTCACGTTTCACTTTCATGCATTGGAGAAGGAAATGGCAACCCACTCCAGTGTTCTTGCCTAGAGAATCCCAGGGGCGGGGGAGCCTGGTGGGCTGCCGTCTATGGGGTCGCACAGCGTCGGACACGACTGAAGCGACTCAGCAGCAGCAGCAGCAGCAGCAGCAGCAAGTACCTCATAGCAATGAAATCAAACAGCATTTGTCTGCACCTACTGTATATTGAAATTTAAATGACTGATTTTTATCCTCAGTGTTATCTCATTTGAATTTTGATGTCAGAGTGTTGACATAAGAAATTATTTTAACATGAAGTTCCCAAGGTTTCATCTGTGTTTCTCTAAAGCATCCTATTTCACAATACTCACTTAGCAAATCTTACTGTCTGCACATTCCCTCACACTCAAACTTGGCAGCAAGAAGCAATTTCTTTCAAGATTACCCTTTGTAAAAACTCTGAGCTTTTACAACCCGAAGGACACTTCATTCATAAAATTATTAACCATCTTATGTATCAGTATCACAATTGGGTTTCTATGAATATTAAAGTTCATGGTGGAACATGAACTTACCCATTTGACCGTATGCAAGAATTCATTTTGTTTCCCATCAAGCAAATTATCCTGACTATCCAGATTAGGTGGCAAAATGACTGTCTCAGTCATTTAATAGTCTCCTTCCCTGAGCCTCTTTAAATAATTAACAGGAGCTTGCATGGCCACTGGGAACTACGGATTTGGTATAAGATCTGAAAAATTTTGTAAGGTGGTGAAATAGACCCAGATTGACGACAGCTATAAAGAGTGATCCACACCACTCCTCCCATTAAAGGGCAATGTTCCCAGGTGTGAGTAGAAGAGATCTTGACAAACACTGGCTAGCCTCCATAAACTCAGAGAAGCAAAGCTTGGAGACAAGCACGATCTATTTGGCAGAATTTGCATCCCACCAGTTAAGCTCCATTGTAAGATGTCAAATGGACATCATCAACTCATGTGTCAGCTCCATTTATACTGACTGCCCCTTTGAGAAAAGCTTAGAGCTGTTATTGGGATGAGCAGTAGGTTTGGCAGGGAGACACAATTAAAACCAAATTTCAGATAAACAGTGAATGGTTTTCTAGTGTAAGTCAGTTCCAAATTTACTCAGGACATAGTAATATCGCAAAATTATGTGTTCTTTGTTCAAATGTAACTGGGCATCTTCTATTATTTTATTTCCATATCTGGGAACCATATAGAGTAGCAAAAAACACACTAATCATTGGTTTTGTCTGCCATGATTATTGAAAACAAAAATGGCGATTAAGCACTCGTAGGGAGATGCAGGGTTTTCTACTGTGTAGCATCTATCCATAACACATGGAGAAATGACATGGACAAAATTGATGGCTGAGGCTGTTGTGGTGTGCACATTTTGCACGCCCGCCCCCCTCAGCCAGTACTCAGGACAGCTCAACCAACAGTGTAAATTTATTCTAAAACATTACTTACTCTCCTTGTTTACTGGAACCCAAAGAATTATTAACAAGGACACATAACATATCTCTCACAAGCCCATCTTCATGTTGACCTGACTATAACTCATATGGGCAGCAATAAGGTGCTTCTGGACAATCTGTATACCACATATCCTAGCAAAGATAAAACATTTATTTTAGGTTAGGCCATATAAAACTGCCATGTTCATACATTCCAAAATGGTTAGAGTCAGGGTCTTCCTTGGTGTCCAGTGGCTAAGACTCCGGGGTCCAGATGCGAGAGGCCTGGGTTAGGTCCCTGATCAGAGAACTGGATTCCACACGTGTTCCCATGTGCACAGTCAAATAAATGTCACATAATGAAGACCTGGCAGTGTGAAATAAATAAATCTTTTTTTTTTTTTTTTAATGGCTAGAATCCTAGCAATTTTAAATGTAAACAGCTCTGAAGAATCAAAGCGAATGCTTCCCTCTGAAACAGACTTGCCTCGGGAGACAGTAGGGGAAAAAAGTTCAATGGTTCCTACTGTGCTTTGTGAGCCTCAAGATAATTTGCATTATGAATTCAAAATAAGTAGTCATGAAGTTCTAAAATCAGAGTGGTATATATAGAGATGTAAAACATAAGTGTTTAATAAAAACCATGATGTCTACAATGAATAGTAGATTGGATATGGAAAAAATAAGCTTTCTGAAATGGAAGAAACTCAAGAATTTTTCCTGAAATTAGATATTAAGACTATTCCTGGAAGTATAGAGATAAAAATGGAAGGGAGGAGGAAAAGGAAAAGGGGAGCAAGGCAAAGCATAATTAGGAGCTCATACTGATGCAGAACTGAATTTCCAAGGAGAGGCTGCTGCTGCTGAACCCAAAGCGGTAATCAAAGAAGAGAAAAGAACATTTTCCAGAACGCTGGAGCCTGCAGATGAGAAGAACTCACCACATACAAATGATAAACAATGCAGACCCCTACTGGTATTTTATGCACAAAGGTGATGAAAGATGCACTTGAGTCTCTGTCAGGCCAGCCAACTGAGCAAGAAATCAACATAGAAAATTGGAAAATGTGCAAGAAACAAGAAATGGCAATGTCTGCATGCACTGAAACTATCTAATCCTAGAGATAGCTCTAACTTACAGAAGCATGTGCATACAATGAAATAAAAAAATGTCAGAAGTTCCTAACAGGGGAATGATATACTATTAAAACATTAATAATTAAATAACTTATTGAATAACAATTGCATAAAAGTAAGGCTGGGGTCTAAAATTCCAGATTATATCAAGGATAGGAGGAGGTAATTCTCATATTTTTCATCTCAACCAGGAGTAACTGAAAGATTTTTTTTCCTTTTTAATGTTGACTTTACAGTGTAGAGAAAAATAAATTAAAAAAAAATGTGATCACTAAGAAAACACAAATGAGCAATATAAAGTACAAGAGAAAGAGAGCGATAGAAACAGTCCATTTGGTAAGAGACTAAAACAGAAAGAAATAGCAATGGGGGAACATGCTAGAAGGGTAAATGCTTTTAATGCCTTGTTAAGTCTCTCAAATTAGAGGGAAAATAAAATCCAGAATCAAATTATGTGGAGCATTGAAGCCATAGATTTAAAGTAGTAGGACATGGCTAAGTCAAAAATAAAAGTAATGGAAAATCAATAATTTGGGGGGTAAATGTAATTAAATAGCAATGGCAACCCACTCCAGTACTCTTGCCTGGAGGGTCCCATGGATGGGGGAGCCTGGTGGGCTGCAGTCCATGAGGTCGCTATGAGTCGGACACGACTGAGCGACTTCCCTTTCACTTTTCACTTTCATGCATTAGAGAAGGAAATGGCAACCCACTCCAGTGTTCTTGCCTGGAGAATCCCAGGGATGGTGGAGCCTGGTGGGCTGCCGTCTATGGGGTCGCACAGGGTCAGACACGACTGAAGCGACTTAGCAGCAGCAGCAGCATGCACATATGGAGCTTCCCAGGTAAAGAACCAGTCTGCCAATGCAAGAGATGCAGGTTTGATCCCTGGGTGGGAAAGATGACCTGAAGTAGAAAATGGCAACCCACTCCAGGATTCTTCCCTGAAGAATCCCATGGAGAGGAGCCTGGTGGGCTGTAGTTCGCAGAGTTGCAAAGAGTTGGGCATGACTGAGTGCGTGCACACACACACACACGCACACACTCTTGCACATATAGATACATATATTAGGAAAGATACAAGCCAGGTATTATTAGTGGTTATCTCAGGGTGTAGATTAATGTGAGCTTTTCTTCTGCAACGTTTCTTCTTTATATTTATTGATATTTGCTGATTTTTCCCACAGTGACACGTTCTCTTTTATCATTCAAAACAGTTATGGTTACCTCTACTTAAAAATGAATTTAAAGAATAAGAATAAGCCAGTCTCAACATTGCCACATTTGTAAGGTGTTACTTTCTTTAATATATGTTAAGTTTTCAAATCAATCAGAGAGAAAAGAAAAAGATGAGTGGTTGTTTTAAATTTTGAGTAAATGGATAGTTTAAAGCAGAAATGCAAATGTTCAATGATTTGACATATTACGATTTTAGTTTTTAAACACATGCATGTCGTGGTGGTATAGTCACTAAGTCATGTGTGACCTCTTGCGACCCCATGGACTGCAGCCCGCCAGGCTCCTCTGTCCATGGGGATTCTCCAGGCAAGAATACTGGAGTGGGTTGCCATTTCCTTCTCCAGCGGAACTTCCTATCCCAGGAATTGAACCTGGGTCTCCTACATTACAGATGGATTCTTTACCGACTGAGCTATGAGGGAACATGCATATATATGCATTGCTAAAAGCCTTGAAAGGAAAGTTTTTTTTTTTTTTTTAAGTTTTTACTCATTTGTACTTTTTTTTTTAATTATTTTTAATTTTTAATTTTTACTTTATTTTACTTTACAATACCGTATTGGTTTTGCAATACATTGACATGAATCTATCACGGGTGTATATGAGCTCCCAATCCTGAATCCCCCTCCCACATCCCACCCCATATCCTCTCTCTGGATCATCCCCGTGCACCAGCCCCAAGCATCCTGTATCCTGTATCGAACATAGGCTGGTTCTTCGTTCTTACATGATAGTATACGTGTTTCAATGCCATTCTCCCAAATCATCCCACCCTCTCCCTCTCCCACAGAGTCCAAAAGTCCGTTCTATACATCTGTGTCTCTTTTGCTGTCTCGCATACAGGGTCGTCATTGCCATCTTTGTAAATTCCATATATATGTGTCAGTATACTGTATTGGTGTTTTTCTTTCTGGCTTACTTCACTCTGTACAATAGGTTCCAGTTTCATCCATCTCATTAGAACAGATTCAAATGAATTCTTTTTGATGGCTGAGTAATACTCCATTGTGTATATGTACCACAGCTTTCTTATCCATTCCTCTGCTGATGGACATCTAGGTAGTTTCCATGTCCTGGCTATTATAAACAGTGCTGCAATGAACATTGGGGTACCATTTCACCCCAGTCAGAATGGCTGCGATCCAAAAGTCTACAAGCAATAAATGCTGGAGAGGGTGTGGAGAAAAGGGAACCCTCTTACACTGTTGGTGGGAATGCAAACTAGTACAGCCACTATGGAGAACAGTGTGGAGATTCCTCAAAAAACTGCAAATAGAATTGCCTTATGACCCAGCAATCCCACTGCTGGGCATACACACCGAGGAAACCAGAACTGAAAGAGACACATGTACCCCAATGAAAGGAATGTTTTAAGATGTTCACAATGGTTCTGTTAATTAGCCTCTGTATATCTATCTGTGTTCTCTAGAAATGAGCATGTATTATCTGTATAATCATAAAATACTGTGAAAGAAAATAATCTCTCAAGGATAAGAAAAAAACAATAAGAGCAATGTGTCCTGCAACTGAAAGTAAGTTTGTGGCATTTGAGCAAACTTGCTCAAAGCTAGAGAAAGATTAGATCTGGGATTGCTCCCATTCCCTTAGGATGTTCATCTGCCTTTCCCATCCCAGCCAAAGCCTCCATGGATGCCAGCTGGGCAGGAGCCTGGCTCTGTCTACCAGTTGAACAATTAGCAGTAGAAGTGAGATTAGAGGCCTGATGTGCTCTGAAACATAAGCAGAATAGATCGGATCGTATTATTTGGAAAAATCTCTAGGAAGGCACATTCAATTTCTGGTGCCTTCCTGAGAGGTACTCTTCTTGGAGCTTTAAGATGATCATGCATTTTGCATCTCTTTTTAAAATCTTTTAATAATGTCTTTATTCAGAGACACCCTGGAGAAGAAAGTGGCAACCCACTCCAGTATTCTTGCCTGGAGAATTCCGTAGACAGAGGAGCCTGGCAGACTACAGTTCATTGGGTCGCAAAGGGTTGGACACGACTAAGCAACTAAGACATTCAGAGACAAGATTGTCATCGGCATCTCTCCCTAGGGCTGACTGAAGTTCTCAGGTGTCCACACACCAGTGAGAATGCAGTAGCAATCGAAAGGAAAATCGTTCCTATCAAACCATGGCACTGGGTCTATCTTTTAGGAGTGACAGACCCTGCGTGACCCTTCACTGTGTGTACATGCCTTTCACCATGGGAAGTGGCAGGCCCTATATCCAAACCCACTGCCAGGAATTCCAAGTTCAGATGAAGACATTTTTCTGTTTTTATAAATAGCTAATTGAGAGCCTCAAATCTAGAGCTGTATATCTGTCTCTCCCCAAAAAGATTCACCAGCACAGATGGCAAATAAGCCAAAGATAGATGTATCTGAGTCCTAAAGAAAGAAATGAGATTTCTCGAGCTACTTCCATTTCTGCAGCAGGCATTACTAGAACCAGCTCTGTATTCCCCGCAAGCTCCCACAGAGCCTGCAGGCAGAGGAGGGCATGAGCAAAAGTCACGCACAGATTCTTTAAAATGGACACTGCTTTTTTCTAGGTCTCAGTAAAATCTTAAGACACAACACGGATAATTAGGTAATCAAATTCAGACACTCTATCCCAGGCAGTTCTGAGTTTAGAGCTCGGATGTCCCGAGGTGCCTCCGACCAAAACAGGAGATCAGTCATCTGTTAGCAGCCAGACAGGACAGCCAGAAGGGACAGAAAGACAACATCCCAGGTTTTGGAGAAGGTCGGGAAACATTTCCACAAAAGTGGTAGTTGAGTAAAAAACAGAAGCAGACGTAACTTAGCGTTTAAGGAGCATTTTGTAATTCATAATATTTCACTGATATATTTCAGCTCCACCAGTACTTGTGAAGCAGGCTGAACTGGAAGTCTTCATTTCCAATCTGCAGATACGAAAATTTACTCAGAGAGGTTAAGTGACTTGCCCAAAGTCACACAGTTAGTAAATGCTGGAACTTCAACTTCTTTCTGTTACCTAAGAGTCATCATTCCCTTGCTAACTTTTTGTCTCTCTCCAGCTGGAAGATACTGAAATTGCTCGTTAGGATTTCATCACTTTAGCTGGAGACTGCAGCTGCTGCCGCTGCTTAAATACCTCTACAGGCGCCTATATGATTGCAGAGGGACATGATAGCAAATAACAGAAGAATAAGACCTTATGGGGGCTTTAGCTTAGATATTCTACCACAGTTATAAAGATTTCTTTTCAGATTTGTGTTTTGTCTTTACAGTTCTTAGTTTCTTTGCAATCTCAATTTATAAAGCCATGCTTGTTTTAAATATGAATACAAATTCATAATTACATTCAAGAAGATGTACCATATTTTATCCCAAGACTGCATATTCTGGCAGACCAAATATGCTCATAGGTTTGAAGGTACCCACACATGAGAAGCTCAGGCATTGTTTTCTTGTTAAAATTCAGCTATCACTTTATGGGGACATATACTCAGATAAAAGGAGGTTGGGATTAATACGCCAATTTCAGTACTCAGATAAAAGGAGGTTGGGATTAATACGCCAATTTCAGTAGTTATTTCTAAAGCAGACTTGGATGGGCTAAATCAGGTAGGTGTACAGACATAGTTTTCTCTGGAAGACTGGAGAGAAGATGGGAGGTGGGATGGGGGGTGCTAAGAAACAGATTGGGTAACTGGACTCATGATTTTCTCTAAAGCCAGCCCTGAATACATGTCCCTGGTAAGCATGACTCAAGAGAAAAAGGTGTTCAAACACCTTGACCATGTAAAAATAACTTTATCAACAAGTTATAGAAAAATGAAAAAATGAAATCACATCCTCAAGCATTTAAAAGAAATTGTAGTATTAAAATACATAAAACCTGTGCTGCCTTATCTGTAGTAACAGGTGTAAGAGACAGGCATATATTAATTCATAATTTATACTATAACTGTTCCCTTGACTGAAACTGATTGTTGCTAGCATATTTGAAATAATCATGACAACCAAAACAAATAAAAATCAGACTACTTAGACTTTTATCATATAAAGTATATATTTTAAAAAAATTACAGTCTCAGTATCATTTTGTTTTTATCTAGTTGCTCAGTTGTGTCCAACTCTGTGAGAACCCATGGACTGTAGCACTCCAGGCTTCCCTGTCTTTCACCATCTCCCAGAGCTTGCTCAAACTCATGTCCACTGAGTTGGTGATGCCATCCAACAATCTCATCCTCTGTCATCCCCTTCTTTTGCCTTCAATCTTTCCCAGCATCAGGGTCTTGTCCAATGAGTTGGAACTTTGCATCAGGTGGCCAAAGTATTGGAGCTTTAACCTCAGCATCAGTCCTTCCAATGAATATTCAGAATTGATTTCCTTTAGGATTGACTGATTTGATCTCTGTGCAGTCCAACGGACTCTCAAGAGTCTTCTTCAATACCACAGTTCAAAAGCACCAATTCTTCGATGCTCAGCCTTCTTTATGGTCCAACTCTCACATCCATACATGACTACTGGAAAAACCAGAACTTTGACTAGACGGACCTTTGTTGGCAAAGTAATGTCCCTGCTTTTTAATACGCTGTCTAGGTTTGTCATAGCTTTTCTTCCAAGGGGTAAGCGTCTTTTAATTTCATGGCTGCAGTCACCATCTGCAGTGATTTTGAAGCCCAAGAAAATAAAGTCTATCACTGTTTCTACTGTTTCCCTATCTATTTGCCGTGAAGTAATGGGACCAG
Organism: Cephalophus harveyi; assembly: GCA_006410635.1. Taxonomy (NCBI): domain Eukaryota; kingdom Metazoa; phylum Chordata; class Mammalia; order Artiodactyla; family Bovidae; genus Cephalophus; species Cephalophus harveyi. The sequence goes on from SJYT01037273.1 coordinate 459,754, forward strand.
ATGCCATGATCTTAGTTTTTTGAATGTTGAATTTTAAGTCAGCTTTTTCACTCTCCTCTTTCACCTTCATCAAGAGGCTCTCTAGCTCCTCTTCACTTTCTGCCATAAGGGTGGTATCATCTGCGTATCTGAGGTTATTGATATTTCTCCTGGCAATCTTGATTCCAGCTTGTGCTTTATCCAGCCCAGCATTTCACATGATGTACTCTGCTTAGAAGTTAAATAAGCAGTATCACTTAGAAGCCTACAAGAAGCTACTGTAGTTAGCCCTGGGGTTTTCTTTTTTTTGTTGATACCATAGGATTAGAACAATAAAACATTATTTTGCCATTATGCATGGATTTTATATTTGGGTTTTAAAACTACTAAAAATCTCAACCTTTAGAAGGAGAGCATATCCTTTTCTGACAACAGTGATCTGGGGCAAAAAATAGCGCCACCATATTGTAACAAAATACCGCCCCTTTTACTCTTCACAAGTCGTCTCCTCTGCTCTCTCATAACTGCCACTGAGGTGGGAATCTTCAGAGCAACGATAACCCTCAAGCGCAGTGTTCTGATGACCCGCCCTAAGCCTTGTCTGGTTTGTGAAGAGTGAGACAGCACACAGACTCCACAGAGTCAGAACGCAGCTGGCGTCCCCCTGTCCCCTCGTTCCTTCCTCTCTTGCTGCCCATGACAAAAATGGCACCGGTGCCCTAGATGCCAACTCAAGATCCTGTTGGGTTGTTGATCCCTGCCCAAGGTGTCCACCCTGAACCCTGAAACCGCCTTTTCTCAAGAAAGTTGATGCCTGACGGCAGAGTCCACTGGTGGCCACCCTCAGCTACATGAATGAAGTAATAGTAACAATAATAATAACAGAGACAGCTAGCATTTATAAAGCACGGGCTGTGCTGGGCACTGTTATGCCCGCTTTACATTATCAGCTGTTTAGTCTTGGTAATAACCCAATATTGTGGTCCTCGTGTTTCTTGTTCCTCTGCCATCACTGGTTCCAATAACTGCTGATAACTTTCTCCTTCATTTTGGAGGGAAATGTTGCAGCAATTGCTGTCTTGGGTTTTGTTCTTATTTTCATTTCAGTCCCTCTGTTCTAAGGGAACAGAGTTGGAAGATAATTTTCTCCCTCTTAGACTCAGAATTTTCTCTCCATTTCCCATGAATCAAAGTTGTTTGCCTGGAATTTAAGAGTGGAGTATCCCCTCCGGGGTTTTTCACAGCTCCTGAACCCCAGTACTCCTGCTACATAGTAATAAGGAAGGAAGACTGCAGTGCTAGCTGGAGAAGGTGTTGGTGCTTATTCAAGAGCAAGGAACCTCCTATAATTCCCCATCTTGAGACTCATCACACTTTTATAGTAATTACTTGCTTAGTGTATATTTTACTGTTGGACTGTAAGTACTGCCACATGAATGAAAGAATAGTGATAACATAATAACAGAGAAACTAGCATTTTTACAGCATGGGCTGTACTGGATTCTGTTACGCCTACTTTATATTAACAACTTATTTTGTCTTTGTAATAACCCACTGTTGACAATCGCAAATGAGGAAACTGAGGCACAGAGCGATTCACAATTAGTAAATGCTACAGCCAGAGCCAGAGTCTCAGTTTAATCAAATAAAAATAAGTTGTTAGCTGAAACCTTAACCTTCCCAGGGTAAAAGTCACATTATTTCTTGATTTCTTATCATTCTAAAGGACAACATTGTAAAAATGTCCACACATAGAGGTCAGTTAATTTAAAAATTGCTTAAAAAAAATAGGAATTCTTTCATTCAAACCCTAGCTGATTGGGGCTTTTTATTATTGTTTGATTGCATTAAATATGATATATTTAATTTTCATAAATGTGTATATACGTAAATTCCTGAATCCTTCTTTGGGTAGATGCAATCCAAATCCATTGCAATTGACTTCATGCTGCTAACATCTTCCTATTACGGTCACGATGGCAACTATTACAGATCGTCGTATACAGCATGCTTGCAGGGAATGGTGTATATTATGCTATAGAATCATTTCCACAGTTTCCCAAATCAATTCAACATTCATTTGCTGAGAGTTCACTGGGCCCAAGAATTACTGTCAGGCACCTCCTTGTGTGAGGTGCATTTGTAATGCCAGGATCCATGCAGGCTGGCTGGCTGCAATTTAAGCTGAATCCTCCCAGAATCTGCAGGCTGTGTTGCTATTGTCAGGATGCAAAAGGCAAGCTCATTTTCAAATTATTTCTTGGACCATTTGTCTCGAGTAGATAAAGGTTCAAATGTTCTTACATCTCAGTTGGAAAGCCTCTTTTTCTTTGATTTCCTCAGATGTGGAATAGTTTACTACCAGTCCCCATCTCCTGTTCCCCTGCTGGGGTTCTGAACTCAGTCAGATAATATTTGCAAAGCACTTTGTGCTCAGAAGAAAGGCCACACTTAGAAAGGTAAGTATTATCCACCTGACTGCACCCAGGGCAAATGTTGTCACCGGCCAAATTTTCTTCTGCCTTCATATGCCATGTACCAAAGGCGTATGTAATAATGAGAAACTCACTTTTCAGGCTCAAGCACAAATGAATAAAGCAACCGTTGTGCCCAATGGAGCCTTGGAAGGCATGTGAAATAAAGCAGAAAGCAGAGGTTAGTTTTGCAAATTGTTAGAAAAAATCATCAGAGCACAATATTCATGACAGGCAGTAAATCGCATTGGCCTTATCCAGGCTTACAGAGTATGCTTGTAACTCTCCACATGTTGCCTTTGCAAACAGTTTTCCTTTCTCTGCTCTGTTGAACTGGAGATTAAAAGAATCAGTAAGATAACTGTTCAACCTCTCTTTGGATTTTAATGAATGACAATCACAAGACCATCATATCGCTACATCATTAACCACTTTTGAGAATTCAACACATTTTTATCATGAACGATATTTTTATTATCATTCATCGCATAGGTTCCTGAGATACAGACGTGAATAAAACAATGAGTGACTTCATTTATTAAATAAGTAGACATCAACTGAGCAATTTAATGACTTCAATTATTTTCACAGCCAAGCAATATTATCTGTAGCATGAGAAATGGATTTTCAATTGGCCATTAGTACAACTTAAAAACTACGTGGAGTGCTTTCTGTGGTGTCTGGCACATAGAATGTGTTCAACAAATGCTAACTTCTTTGGTTTCTTCTAAAAAACTGGAATCTTTATCATGAGCTCCCTGAGCAGACTTTCTTCTTTTTTTTTAATCATTCTACCTCCAGCATTCAGCACAGTTTCTGGCAAGAGGTAGATGATCCATAATATTTCAGACTGAGTGAGCCTGTCACAGAGTGGTAAATGGACATTCAAATGATTGCTTAGCGCAGCTTACAGTGAGAACACAGTCAATAAGGTAAAGCACAGGAAAGCAAAATATGGGAATTTCTTTTAGTTCTGAGCCATCTTGTTATTATTTTTCAGTTATTATTTTATAGCTATGGTTGCTAATGGACATTTCATCTCTTTTTAATGTTGATGAAATGAATCTAAATTTTCTTTAAAATAAGTACCAACAAAGGCATATTGTAACAGCTTTATTGAAATATAGTTCGTATTTTATACCATTCACACATTTATAGTGCACAATTCAATGTCTTTTAGTGTATTTAAAGCATTCTATAGTCATCACTGCAGTCAATTGTGAAAGAGTGTCATCACTCCAAAAAAGACATCACAGGCCTCTTAGCCATCACTGCAGGCCTTCCTGCCCATCTCCCCTAGCTCTGTGCACCCATGATTCTGCTTTCTGTATCTATAGATTTGACTCTTCTAGACACTTCACATACAGGGAATTATTCTGTGCCTGACTTCTGCTATTAATACTTAGCATAATCTTTCCAAAGTTCCTCCTTATGGTAGCATGTGCCAGTACCTCATTTCTTTTTATTGCTGAATAATATTCCATTGCATGAATATGCCACATTAAAAAAAAATCCATTCAGCAACTGATGGGGAGTTGGATTGTTTCCACTTTTTGGTTATTAGACTAGACCACGCTGCTGTGAACATTAGTGTATGAGTGTTGTGTGGACATACTTTATTTTCTCACCCAGGAGTGGAAGGGCATACTTATAAATATGAGGAAAGGGAAACAAGTGAAACAAATGCCACATCCATTCATTTACTAGAGGAAACGGGAGGATTTGAGGCGGAGGAGAAGGTGCATTGACTAGGAGTCTGTCGGGAGCCCAGGCACTAACCCTGGGGCTCTCAGTCCCGTCACTAATGCGGCGCGTGACCTGAAGGAGAGACGCCACCTCTGCTCTCTCGTGCATAAGTGGCTGGGCCCTTACCCTTATCTCAGAGGTCAGCTTACATTGCAGGTATTCAAAAAACCTAATGTAACAGTGGCCCGGAGTCAGATTTAGTTGAAATTTAAGGCAAAATCCAAAAGTACTAGGTCAAGAAAAATGAAAAAAAAAATTGTGAATATGAAGAACAGATAAAAATACTCCCTCCTTGCCTTTAGGAATAAATAAAAGTTTTATCAGAAAGAAGGAAAAAAGTATATTCTGATCATCTTAATAAGGGCTACCCAAGTGGTTTAGTGCTAAAGAATCACCTGCAATGCAGGAGACACAGATTCAATCCCTGGGTCAGGAAGATCCTCTGGAATAGGAAATGGCAACCCATTCCAGTGTTCTTGCCTGGGAAATCCCACAGACGTGGGAACCTGGCAGGCTACAGTCCATGGGGTCACAAAGAGTCGAACCTGAGTGACAGCATGCACGCATGCATCTTTATAAAGCAGTGATAAATGACTAAAGAGAATTAAGTAAATATTGATGCATAAAAATAAAAGTCTTGCTTGTTAAACAGCACTATAAGAAATGCAGATAAAAATTGTATTTGCAAACCTACCTTTTTTTAATCTAACAAAACTCTAAAAAGAACGTTATGAAAACAATTGAATATATAATAACTATCTCTAAGAAGGGGCTATTCAAGAAGTGTCTTAACGATTTTATGAGGAAATGTCAAAAATTTAAAAACATCCACGTGTAATATTTCCTTTGTTCACATTATCTAGTGATAATATCCAAGATCCCAGCAAAAGATGGCAAACAAATGGACTATCTTACCTTTCCTCTTACTCTTTCTTACTCTTTCCTCTTAAAAGCTGTCTTCACCCAGGGGTTTCCCCTCACTCTTTCTATTCTTCAATTTCACTTAATATTTTTTAACTTATTAAAATGTGGATAAGCAGAAATATATTAGAACCTGTATTTATTAGATGAGAATGTGGAAAAGTGGTTAGACAGATTTCTGTTTAAATGCTTAGTCAATGGCATAAATTAACATCCTCATGCCTACAGCATATGCCTTTTTCTTCCCATGTGCTCAGAAATAGGCCATCTTTGGAAGGTATGGGGGTGCTTTTCTTTCCCATATAGGTTCCAGGCGTTGCCTAAGCGACTTGCCTATCTCTCCAGTAAGAAGAGAATGCGATGGTCTCACTGCCATATTTATCCAAGCCTTAATGCTTCCCTGTCTTTAACACTCATCCACACACACCCTCTGGGTAAAGAGAGGTGGCAGATGGGGGCCGTGGAAGAAGAGGGTTAAAGAGGGTAAAGGTAATTCCACCCCACTGCCTGTGTGCTGTGCTCACCCGAGATCGGCTCAGTCTTGATTTTCTCAGTTCATGAGTCTCACCTTCTTGCTTTCACTTTTCCCTCTCCCATCACCCAACGGCCTCCGTGGGTCATTGCCTCAAGCTGTCTGGTCACTTGAGACAGTCGAGTTAAGGTAGATGGGAAGTGGGGCTGGGAAAGCTGATCCAAATCCAGAATGCTTTAAGCATCATTTTTGGGACTACTTTTTTTCATTTTTTAACACCAAAACATATGGCATTAGTTTTCTGAGAAACCAGGCATTTGGAAAGAATGATTTTGATATGAGGTTTTTAGCCTATCCAGAATAAATTTCAAGCTTTTCCAAGCTTTCTTTCTATTCAAAACACAGATTTTTTTAAAAACTGAAAAAAGTGAAAAATATTTATGTTAATCAACAGTGGGATGGATAGATAATGGTATATTTTTATAACTGACAGCTATTGCAATGAAAATGTGACATTGTGTCAAAGAATTCAGACACAAAATAACATATACTGATGACTGTACTTAAATAAAATTCAAAAAAAAAACACTTGTAATGCTTACTTAGATGGTTAAGCTATAATGAAAAACCAGGAAAGTGATTGCCGTAAACCCCAGGATGATGGTTTCCTTTATGGAGGAGAAAGTGGACAGTGACTGGGAACTGGTATGAAGGTGCTTTCTAGGGTTTTAAAATCTTCTCTATTTTGACTTAGGAGGTAGTAACATAGGTATTTGTTGTGATAATTCCTTGAAGGTATAAGGAAGTTATAATTCCTTGGGAGTATAAGATAAGAAAGAAAACAAAACATACATTCATTACTATTTGGAGTAAGGTGTGTGTGTGTGCGCGCGTGTGCTCACATGCTCTCACTCAGTTGTATCCGACTCCTTGTGACGCCATGGACTGTAGCCTGCCAGGCTCCTCTGTCCATGGGATTTTCCGGGTGAGAATACTGGAGTGGCTTGCCATTTCCTCCTCCAGGGGATCTTCACGACCCAAGAATTGAACTGCATTTCCTGCACTGACCAGGTAGATTCTTTACCACTGAGCCACTTGGGAAGTCCATTTGGAGTAGAGGAAACTCAAGTAAATATTCAGTCAATCTAGGCCATATCCCTCTGGCTCAATCCTCTGAGTTGCGGCCAATGATCTCACTGGTGGTTCAAAGAAAGTTACAAAGGGTGGGAGGTCTACTAGTGTTCCAGCCTTGGAAGTTCATCTAGGTCAGAGATAGGAAGACGGTTTTCAGAGTTTCCAAAATAGATGCTATTCAGGCTATTAAACTAGACTGGAGTACAAAGCATTCTTTGGTTGTACGTATTTTTCTTATGAATGTCGTGTTTCCCAATAAAAAATCTTAACCCTTTTTGTAAACAAGTACAGGCGTCATCACGCACAGTGATGCAAGCTCCTAGTTACTTTTGCCCACGTAGCACTATTCTAAAATCACTATGACTTACCATGTGGAACCTTCTAGAGTGCGTTCCTTTCGACATTCACCCCGCAGGTTTATCCAATAATCCTGAGAAAATATATTTAAAGGTTTTCTTCACTGCCGATCCTTGGGAAATGATAGAAGGCATATTTGTGAATCTCTGTTTTGCTATATGAATTCATTTTATTTTTTAGATTCCACATTAAGTGATATCATATAGTATTTCTCTTTCTAAGAGACTTTTAGCTAAGACTGCCCTAAAGTCTACCATGTAAGGCAGTGTGATACTGTAAGAAAGCGACTTAAAGTAGAGATGCTCTCTCACAATAAAGGACACATAGCAAAATCTTCTGATTTTATACATTAAAAAAAAATTGAAGTCCCAGGCCAGTTAAGGACCTTGATTAACATAGAAAGCTAGTAAATGACAGAGCTGAACCTCTGCTGAGATTTATTTCCAGTGCCCCAACAGAATGCTTAACCAAGAAATGGTTCTCAGTGTCTGTTGATGAGATGTTCTTCTCATTGCAGTTATGCTAATTTATTAAATTATAGATTTTAAAGAGCAGAATAGCTTTAAAAAACATCTTGTCTAAAGATGTCAGTTTAAAACTAAGGAGATTAAAACCCAGATATGCAACTGAGGTAAAGTCATATACTTGCTAATGGCTGGTCTAGAATTTCAATTATTTTAGCTTCTCAGTTATTAGTACTATGCCTGTAAAATACAGATGTAGAGAAGACACCAAGCAGTTTACCACAAATCAGAACCAGACCTTTGAAGCAAACTGCTATTCTTGAGTTTTCATTCCAGTGATAAACATATTAAGTACCTTTTTGGTGCAATGCTTTATGCTTGATGCCAAGAAGAATATGGTTCTTGTCCTGAAGAAGTCTTCATTCTTTTATTTATCAAGGATTTACTGAATATATGTGCTGTGAAAAGCACTGTGAGGGACAGAATGATAAAACAAACACAACCTTCGACCTTGAGGGCTGAAAGCATTTAGAAGCCACCATAAGACATATACAGAAAGAATTAAAATCAGTGAGGATTCAGTAAAGCAAAGAGAGTGGGGGAAAGTATTGTAGGTATTTAGAATAAGAGGTTACATCACCATGTGGATACTGTGAGGTACTTTTTTAAAAGCTGAATTATATTTGCTGAACAAGATTATATAAATTGTTTCAGTTATTTAGTTGCTAAGCCTTGTCTGACTCATTTGAGACCCATGGACTTTAGCCCGCCAGGCTCCTCTGTCCATGGGATTTCCCAGGCAAGAATACTGGAGTGGGTTGTATTTCCTTCTCCAGGGGACCTTCCCAATCCAGGGATCTAACCTGTGTCTCCTGCATTGCAGGCAGATTCTCTACCACTGAACCACCAGGGAAGCCCATTTTATATGTTCAGTTCAGTTCAATTCAGCCGCTCAGTTGTGTCCAACTCTTTGTGACCCCATGAATTGCAGCATGCCAGGCCTCCCTGTCCATTACCAACTCCTGGAGTTCACTCAGACTCATGTCCATCAAGTTGGTGATGCCATCCAGCCATCTCATCCTCTGTCATCCCCTTCTCCTCCTGCCCCCAATCCCTCCCAGCATCAGAGTCTTTTCCAATGAGTCAACTCTTTGCATGAGATGGCCAAAGTACTGGAAATAGAAAGCTTTAGCATCAGTCCTTCCAAAGAACACCCAGGACTGATCTCCTTCAGAATGGACTGGTTGGATCTCCTTGCAGTCCAAGGGACTCTCAAGAGTCTTCTCCAACACCACGGTTCAAAAGCATCAATTCTTCGGTGCTCAGCTTTCTTCACAGTCCAACTTTCACATCCATACATGAGCGCTGGAAAAACCATAGCCTTGACTAGACGGACCTTTGTTGGCAAAGTAATGCTTCTGCTTTTGAATATGCTATCTAGGTTGATCATAACTTTTCTTCCAAGGAGTAAGCGTCTTTTAATTTCAAGGCTACAATCACCATCCACAGTGATTTTAGAGCACAAAAAAATAGTCAGCCACTATTTCCACTGTTTCCCCATCTATTTGCCATGAAATAGATGGGACCAGATGCCATGCTCTTAGTTTTCTGAATGTTGAGCTTTAAGCCAAATTTTTCACTCTCCTCTTTCACTTTCTGTTACAGGTATACAAATAATGATTCACAATTTTGAAAACAACGGAGGAGCCTGATAGGCTGCAGTCCATGGGGTCACGAAAAGTGGGACATGACTGAGCAACTTCACTTTCACTTTTCACTTTCCTGCATTGGAGAAGGAAATGGCAACCCACTCCAGTGTTCTTGCCTGGAGAATCCCAGGGACAGGGGAGCCTGGTGGGCTGCCGTCTATGGGGTCGCACAGAGTCGGGCACGACTGAAGCAACTTGGCAGCAGTATACTCCATTTATTATTATTAGAAAATGTTGACTGTATTCCCTGTGTCTGGTACAGTATATCCTTATTTTATACCTGATCCTCCTTTTATCCTTACTTTATACCTAATAGTTGGTACCCTTGAGAGAGAAGTTGAGATTGCTTTTGAAAATTGGTAGATTTTCAAAATAAGGTGATAGAGAACAAAAGAGATTTCTAGCTAATGGAACAGAATGAGGAAAAGCCTGAGATAGGAAAACTTCAGTTATATCGTTGGGTCAAAGTGATAGTGCTGCTTATGTGGAACATAGGTGGAAGCAACAGGAGATAAGTGGGAAGGAAGGTTGGAAATGACTGAATACCTGTACAAAGAGTTTGGAGTTTATTCTGAGACCGAGGTTCTCACGTGGTAAGGTGCATCAGAATCCCCAGTAGGGCTGTTAAAACAGATTCCTGGGCCTGAGCTCCTGAGTATTGGTTCGGTAGGTCTGGGGTAGGGCCTGAGGACCTGCATCTCTAGCAAGGTCTCAGGTAGTGTTGAGCTACTGGTCCAGGGACTGAATCCCGGGAGGACAATGGGAAGCTGGAACTAGACCCAGCGTGAGCAAATGAGGCTAAACAAGGGGATGGGAACAAACACGCAAAGGACGAAACCGACAGAAGACACTTCGTGGGGGTGAGATGAACGCAAGCTAACTGAGAAAATTGATGTATAGTGTGGGATACTGTTTACAGCTCACTTTCTCTCTGGGTATTTCCTCCATCCCTTCCCTGCTTCTCTCTGTGTTTCTATTTCTCTCATATTTATTGGTTAAATCACTGTCACCTTTCTAAGCCCTCTAGCTGGACTACCTTATGACAGGTGATTGCGTGTCTTTGGGCTTCAATTTTCTTGACTTTAAAATGTGGGAGTTGGATTAAACCCATGCTTTCTATTCCTTTTATTTTTTAAAAGAAACAGAATAAGTTGGACTGTTTGCTTAAATTGGCTTAGGCCCCCTCTGTATCTGTTTACGGAGAAGGCGATGGCACCCCACTCCAGTACTCTTGCCTGGAAAATCCCAAGGATGAAGGAGCCTGGTAGGCTACAGTCCATGGGGTCGCACAGAGTCAGACATGACTGAGCGACTTCACTTTCACTTTTCACTTTAATGCATTGGAGAAGGAAATGGCAACCCACTCCAGTGTTCTTGCCTGGAGAATCCCAGGGATGGCAGAGCCTGGTGTGCTGCCATCTATGGGGTCGAACAGAGTCGGACACAACTAAAGCCACTTAGCAGTATCTGTTTAAGATGTAAAGGGCTTCTAGGAGCAGAGTTTGGAATCCACTGTCTTTTTCAGGCCTCACATAAATATAATATCTGAATTACACTTATGAACTGATAGAATTCTTACCTAAAAAAAGACTATAAGTCAGAGACTCTGGGTGCTCAGACAAAAGCTTCAGAAAAAACTGGCCTAGTGTATTAATTATAAAATAAACAGATTTCAGCATTTCCTAAAATAGATATTGCTTTGGTGTTATTTATACCTATGGAGAGTTAGAAAGAAAGGGAGGAATATTTAGGTCAGAGCCACACTGATAGTTAATTTCCAAATGGTTAAGTAACTGATCATCAGTTCATCTCTACTTAATCAGAAAATTAGTCTAAACTAGGTTTTTTTTTTTTTTTTTTTTTAAATGGAGATTTAGGTTAACTTTTAGATTTACTTTGAAAGCAACTTTCTGCACCTTGACTTTGGAAATGAGAGGCTTTTTAAAAGCCTTTATTTATTTTTTAACTGAAGGATAATTGCTTCACAATATTGTGTTGAGAGCCTTTTAATATTTACTTGTATGTTTTAATTAGCAATTGAATATTCGACTCTTTTTACCAGTGTCTTGATCTTTGCTTTTTTTTCTGCCATCATAGCTTGATATAATGTAGCTCGTTGTCTTCAGAAAGAAATACTGAAAAATTAATGTAATACTTGTTACTTCATTTTTGATTAATAGAAAGCACCGCTCTCCTGGGCACACTGACAAGAGTTATCATATTAAATGCCCAGGAAAGCAATTACCAAACACAATTTAATTGCCTCTAACACCAAAGCTGAATTTGGGTGCCAATCGTCTCTTTTAGTACTGTAGCTCTTTTCATGATAGAAAAGTACTTTAGCAATAACAAGTTTCAACAGAAGCAGTGCATGCGTGGGAGGAAATTGATAACAGGGAGAGGCATAACATTTTATTGTGGGTGGTTTTTTCCCTTTCCCCCTACATGATGTCAGTTCTGTACGAACTTAATGGCAGCACATTACCTTTCCTTTGCGGGTTTTCATATCTTTTAAAACCCACCTGCTTGCTAATGTCAATTCTCCTTTTTTTAAAAAAAAGAACACTTGTGAAGACTTTGTGATGCTTACTTGAAAATGTTCAAGTCTGCTAAGTTCATATGGGGGCAACTGAAACTTGATCCTAGAATTTGGCCAAAGAGATCATCTCAAACTGGGTACGTCTTGCATCATGAGAGAATTCTTAGAAATACAGGATTGTTATCCTTTTCAAAAGAGCCCAGTGATGACAACAACTATTAGCCACAAAGGGGATTTGAAGGAGCCGTTCTTTACTTAAACTATTCATGTTGTAAAGAAGAAGCTGAGTGTTGAGTAACTTTCAGGGGTCACTTACAGTCACAGAGCTAATTAATGACAGAAGTAGAACATTAACCTTCTAACCGGTATTCTCTGTCATCATATGCCCAAATGCAGCTGAAAGATGGGGCACACTGCTGTACCCCTTTAACATGCGCTCATGCTGATAAAACTCAGATCACCAAAAAAAGACGGGGAAGGACTCTGTTGCGTGTGGCACAGTGTTTCATAAATTGGACATTTACCCAGTTTTGTTTCTTTGTCTAAGTGTCACCCATCTTCCAGTATCTGTCCGACTTAATTGCTCTCTAATGCCTTCAGGTAGTTGCTTTTTACTTTTTGTTCAGAGTTGATAGTTACTGTATGTGTGTGGACTGGGCTGGTAGGAGCAACGTGGCTGTTACCAGAAATGGAAGCCTCTCGGTCCCTGAGGTTTTGCATTATGCACATCCTTGTTGCCTTTCATCCGAAACAAGATATAGAGAACTTCCGACTCCACAGAGCTTTTCTTTCTGTCAATTCAGTTCAGTTCAGTGGTTCCGTCGTGTCCAACTCTTTGCGACCCCATGGACTTCAGCACGCCAGGCCTCCCTGTCCATCACCAACTCCCGGAGTTTACTCAAACTCATGTGCATTGAGTCGGTGATGCTATCTAACCATCTCATCCTCTGTCGTCCCCTTCTCCTCCTGCCCTCAATCTTTCCCAGCATCAGGGTCTTTTCAAATGAGTCAGCTCTTCGCATCAGGTGGCCAAAGGATTGGAGTTTCAGCTTCAACATCAGTCCTTCCAATGAACACTCAAGACTGATTTCCTTTAGAATGGACTGGTTGGATCTCTTTGCAGTCCAAGGGACTTTCAAGAGTCTTCTCCAACACCACAGTTCAAAAGCATCAATTCTTCTGTGTTCAGCTTTTTTTATAGTCCAACTCTCACATCCATACATGAGCGCTGGAAAAACCATAGCCTTGACTAGACAGACTTTTGTTGGCAAAGTAATGTCTCTGTTTTTTAATATGCTGTCTAGGTTGGTCATAACTTTCCTTCTAAGGAGTAAGCATCTTTTAATTTCATGGCTGCAATCACCATCTGCAGTGATTTTGGAGCCCCCAAAATAAATTCAGCCATGGTTTTCACTGTTTCCCCGTCTATTTCCCATGAAGTGATGGGACCAGATGCCATGATCTTCGTTTTCTGAATGTTGAACTTTAAGCCAACTTTTTCACTTTCCTCTTTCACTTTCATCAAAAGGCTCTTAAGTTCTTCACTTTCTGCCATAAGGGTGGTGTCATCTGCATATCTGAGGTTATTGTTATTTCTCCTGGCAATCTTGATTCCAGCTTGTGTTTCTTCCAGCCCAGAGTTTCTCATGATGTACTCTGCATATAAGTTAAATAAGCAGGGTGACAATATATAGCCTTGACGTACTCCTTTTCCTATTTTGAACCAGCCTGTTGTTGCATGTCCAGTTCTAACTGTTGCTTCCTGACCTACGTACAGGTTTCTCAAGAGGCAGGTCAGGTCTCAAGACCATCTCAAGAGATGGTCTGGTATTCCCATCTCTTTCAGAATTTTCCACAGTTTATTGTGATGTACACAGTCAAAGGCTTTGGTGTAGTCAATAAAGCAGAAATAGATGTTTTTCTGGAACTGTCTTGTTTTTTCGATCCTTTCTGTGCAACTTCACCTTTCCTCTGCAGCACTATCTCATTGCTAGAGCCATTGAATCGTTATGTCTGAGTATGAAGACATGGAGACACAGCACCTGAAGTCATTTCTGCGCAGCTTCATTCAGTAAGACGCTGAGATGCATCCAGGCTGCTGTGTGCATCGTAGCTCTTTCCTTTCTGTTCTGACTGCTGTTCTTTTAGATGGGTGTGCCACAATCTCTGTGTCCATCTCCCTGTTAAGGAGCACTTGGGTTGTTTTCAGTTTTTGGCTTTTATGACTAAAACTGCTATGATTATTCTTATACAAGTCAGTCTTTATCTAGGCATAGTTATCATTTCTCTTATGTAAATACATAGGATAGGAGTTGCTGTTTTTCAAAGTACCATTTATTAAACACTCCATCAGCACCTGATGAGCAGTCCAGAGGCTCCACAACCTTGCCAGCACCTCGTGTTGTCGGAGTTTAATTTTAGCTCTTCTAATGAGTGTGAAGTGAGACTCTATTGATTCTAAACTACATCTTACTGATGGCTAATGATGATGGCAATTTTTTCATGTGTTTATTGTCGACTTGTATATCTTCTTGGAAAATATGTCTATTCAAAACTTTTACCAATATTCATTGCATTTTTTAAATTAGTTATTTGTAGTCATTTAAAAATATATTTTGTATATGTGTCCTCGGTCAGATGTGTTTTACAAGCACTTTTCCCTCAGTCTGTGATGTGTCTATTTATTTTCTTAATGGAGTTTTCAAGTAATAAAATATTTTCAATTTTAATAAAAAGTTCATTTATCAGTTTTTTTCTTTCACAGTAATGCTTTTTAAATTCTATTAAAAAATTTACCTATCTAAGATTCACTTCTAATCATACCATTGAAGATTCAGTTCAGTTCAGTCGTGTCCGACTCTGTGACCCCATGAATCTCCCATGTGGCCTAAGTGAAGTGAAAGTCGCTTAGTCGTGTCCAACTCTTTGCTACCCCACTACTATACAGTCCATGGAATTCTCCAGGCCAAAATACTGGAGTGGGTACCCTTTCCCTTCTGCAGGGGATCTTCCCAACCCGGGGATTGAATCCAGGTCTCCCACATTGTGGGCAGATTTTTTACCAGCTGAGCCACAAGGGAAGCCCAAGAATACTGGAGTGGGTAGCCTATTCCTTCTTCAGGAGATCTTCCTGACCCAGGAATTGAACCAGGGTCTCTTGTGTTGCCGGCAGATTCTTTACTAACTGAGCTATCAGACAAGTGGCCTAAGGGACATACTAATTAATGTAGAATCACTGGTTTTGAGGGGGGTAGATTTTGTTTCATTCTTCTTTTAGATAATGGAATAATTTTTTACCAGTTCTTTCTTTCTGAAATCCCTGGTTTCACTGGCCATTAAAGACAGCAGGTAATGGTAAGATGTGTATAAGAGACAGATTGTGATCCACACAGTCAAAGGCTTTGGCATAGTCAATAAAGCAGAAGTAGATGTTTTTCTGGAACTCTCTTGCTTTTTCCATGATCCAGCGGATGTTGGCAATTTGATCTCTGGTTCCTCTGCCTTTTCTAAAGCCAGCTTGAACATCAGGGAGTTCACGGTTCACGTATTGCTGAAGCCTGGCTTGGAGGATTTTGAGCATTACTTTACTAGCATGTGAGATGAGTGCAATTGTGCGGTAGTTGGCTTTAAGATATTTTTTCCTTCCCTGAAGCTTTGAAACTTTGCATGTTGTCTTTTTAACCAGTGAAAATGTTTTTTGAGGTAAAATAGAATATGTTTTTTGCAGATTTTTAGGGTGTTGGGTGAGACAACTGAAAAATTAAATGATGTTTCTGCAGTGATTTGCATGAAAAGATATTTAGTAGATGTTTGCAAAAGTAAATCAACTTACACACCCAGTAGCAAACCTCATCCAGTGGATTTAAAATTTCTGACTTATCACTGCACAACTATGTGTTGATGTACTTAATCCAGGAGTACTGACGTGTGCAGCTCTTGTGCCAAGGCCTGCAGGGCTTAGCACCGATCGAATCTTTCAGACACACCAACTCTGCCAAAACATATGCAGAGGTACCTCACCTTTGCTCTTGCTTAAAAGATAACAACACTTTTGCATCAGTGACATTAGTGTCAAAATAAAATAGCAGTCCCTAACTTTATATTCTTGCTGAATAACTAGCCTCTTAACTCAATAAAGTAGCCAAACAACGTCCAATTAAAAGTACCTTATGGGATAAGCAGTGAAAAAAAAAGTACCTTTGGACATGTACACACTGCTGTATTTAAAACAAATAACCAACAAGGACCTACTGCGTAATGCATGGAACTCTGCTCAATGTTATGTGGCAGCTTGGATGGGAGGGAGGTTTGGGAGGGAATAGACACATATATATCTATGGCTGAGTCCCTTTACTGTTCACCTGAACCTACCCCAACACTGCCAGTTGGCTGTATCCCAACACAAAAAGAAGCTTAAAGTTTGAAAAAGAAGTACCTCATGTAGATTGAATAATAGATGAAATTCTAAATGTGCCAAGTTGGGATATGCCCAGTGGGTGATGCAAATTCGCATTTGCCAAGACGGCACTGTAGTTCACAAGGTTGATTTTAAGCACAGTTCTTGCAGACTGACTTTGTCCCCATGAGCTCTGCTTTCTACAGTGCCTATGTGACTCACACACACACACACACTCTCCACCAGGGCCATTTGGAAATGTTCCTGAGGTGCTATGGGCCACAGCAGAGTCACTCTGGTTTAGGGCAGTGTCTACCTTCACAAAGTCTCAGTCACATGGTTTCCCAGCCTCGCTGTGCCAGCTGGATTTGAAGGAAGCATTCTGCTCTTGAAGTATTTGATTCATCATAATTCCCAGTCTTTTTCTACTTATGTTTTCAGCAAAATCTTCTTCTCCTATTCTATCTTCTGTAGTCTCATAACACTCTCAGTAATGGATAAAGATGTAGTCTTGGTACTTCTTGCAAATTATCTCTAGATTCTCATGCAGTAATGCTAGGTATAGATTCTTATATTCATTTTACAATTAAGAAGTTCAGATTCAATATTCTATAATAACCTAAATGGGAAAAGAATTTGAAAAAGGATGGATATATGTATTTGTATAACTGAATCACTTTGCTGTATACCTGAAACTATTAATAATACAATGTTGTTAATCAACTATGTGTATGTGTACTCATTTGCTAAATTCTGTCTGACTCTTTGCGACCCCATGGACTGTAGCCTGCCAGGCTCTTCTGTCCTGGGGATTTTCCAGGCGAGAATACTGGAGTGGGTTGCATTTCCTCCTCCAGAGTAAAATAAAAATTTAAAAAAGAAATTACCAAAGCTACCCAGCTGTTAAGTGGCTGTTTGGGAATACACACTTCAGTTTGTCTGTCTGCAAAGCATGTGTCTTTCCCACTGCACACCATGCTATTTCCCTGGTTCAAGGGCAACATAACATTTACTACAGTGGAAGGAAATTCCAGAGTTTAAACTATTGTCAAGATAACTCACTTATGTAGTCTTATATTAGTCAACTTGACAAGTTGTAAACAGCTTCATAGATACTTCCTGTTGTCTCTCTATGGTAAACTTTGACATACACATTTATAATTTGTCTTTCTGGACAATACCATGTCTCTTCTCCAAGGGAGATTTAGATATGTCACTAAGTCCTTTCCAGTGAAACAATGAAGAAAGTCACTTTTAGTTTGATTTATGCAGGGTTGGATTGAAAATATTGGGCAAAGGGATGGATTTTCTTTGTTTAGGTTATCTTTGGTTGAGCACGTAGGGACAGAAATTTAAAAATACAGACACACACACACACACACACACACACACAAATCCAGAAATGGCTGGAAGAAACAAGAGTGTCATCTAGTTTGGTTTATTTTCTCAAGTTGATTATTTGTGACTAGCAGTCTACAGATGAAGAATTTTAATGATCAGAACCTAGAAGCATGCATTGTGCTATTTTGAGCCCATTTCATTAAAATATAAGCTTGCTGGAGGTATGAAGAAAAAGTTTTTGTTGTTTAAAATAGCATACAATATTGATCATCTCTTTAAAGGCGCTCAAAATTACCATTTAACTTGGGGAATTTTATATCCTGATACCAGAAGATATGGTGATGCTTTTCTCTTTTATTTTAATTCTTTACAGATAAAACACAACAACACACACTGTCTGTGTGTCCTTTCATTTTGCGCCATGGCAGGAAATTAGCTAACATTCTTGGAATGTGCAGTCTTTAGCTGCTCAAGGTTTTTGTTTTCCATCCTTTTACAGAAAGGATTGTTCTTAACATCCTACCAGGGGCACATCAATAGAGTCACCAACACAACTGGTGGATATTTTCTGTTATGTTGACGGAACAGTGTGCCAAAAAAATTCTCCGGCTTCTTCGTGTAATACTGCAGGTGTCAATATCTACATGTTTTAAACATGAAATAGATATTTCATTATCATCAGGCTTGTTATGAATACCAGCAACTGGTAACTCAAGTTCTGCCCCAGAAAACTATATTTCGGGATGACTTTCATAAGGGCTTCCCTTGTGGCTCAGAGGTTAAAGCATCTGCCTCCAATGTGGGAGACCCGGGTTCGATCCCTGGGTCGGGAAGATCCTCTGGAGAAGGAAATGGCAATCCACTCCAGTATTCTTGCCTGGAGAATCCCATGGATGGATCGCAAAGAGTCGGACACGACTGAGCGACTTCACCTCACCTCACCTCTTCTCACACAAAGTGTTTTTCTTTGCTTAATATTTAAATCAAGATTCTTGTTCCTGGCTTTAGTACATCTGTAATATATATCTGCATTATTGTTTATCATTTAAGTGTTTAAAGAATCCACCTGCAATGCAGGAGATCCTGGTTCTATCCCTAGGTTGGGAAGATCCCCTGGAGAAGGGATAGGCTACCCACTCCAGTTTTCTTGGGCTTGCCTGGTGGCTCAGATGGTAAAGAATCTGTCTGCAATGTGGGAGACCTGGGTTCAATCCCTGGGTTGGGAAGATCCCCTGGGTTCAATCCCTGGGTTGGTAAGATCCCCTGGAGAAGGGAAAGGCTACCCACTCCGGCGTTCTTGCCTGGAGAATTCCACGGACAGAGGAGCTTGCCAGGTTACAGTCCATGGTGTCACAAAGAATTAGACATGACTGAGTGACTTTCGCTTTTCACATCATAGGTTTAGCAAGCTGTCCTTATTGAGAATGTCATCAGACACCTAGGGACACAAAAGAGCCAGTAGATCAGAATAAATTCTTCATCCAAAATCCAGTCTTGCTTCAGCTAGCCCAGTACTTAATGATCCTTCCCTTTCCTAGAAGCAAAACTTGGTGAGGCGGTTAAATAAAAATATTCAAAATCATAAAAATAAACATAAATTTTATGTTTGTTCTGTTCACAGATCATCTGTGCTACACTCCAGCATTTTAAGTCTATATCCATGTAGGAAATGGGTGAGAAAGATGGGCAGTCAAGTGGGAAATTTAGAAATAAAACATATAACTGTAGGTTTAAAAATAATTCAGTGGTTGTTCTGCTACCAGGAGAATGATTCTGGGACATATATTTCTTTCTTTCTTTTTTTTAAAATAATAAAGCATTCCCTCACTTTTCCCCTTCACTCTTCAGAGATAACCCCCATTACCAGATCAATCTGTATTTGAATTCTGTTTTTAGGAAAGAAGCATTCTGCTGTGTGTCTATCCTGTTGATATGAGGATGATTAAAAGCTTGGCAACTGGACACACAAGGCAAGGACAAATTGATGGAGGGAAAAGGTGTGTTGAAATGCATCCTCTTCTTGGTGGAGCCACAAGATGCTCCTTCGTCCTTTGTCTAAACCAGTGGGGCATATACTTCTGTGGAAAATAAAGAGGAGAAGTAAATATGTGTATGTATTTCTGTATCTGTGTATAAATGGATATGTATATGAACTGTGACAGAATCAGGAGGGAGGGGGCTTCCCCGGTGGCTCAGTGATAAGGGATCCACCTGCCCAGCAGAAGGCCAGGGTGCGACCCCTGGGTGGGGAAGATCCCTTGGAGAAGGAAACGGCAACCCACTCCGGTATTCTAGCCTGGAGAATCCCATGGACAGAGGAGCCTGGTGGGCTACTGTCCACGGGGTTGCAGAGAGTCAGATATGACTGAAATGATTAAGCAGCAGCAGCAGCAGGAGAGACGAAAGGGCCAGATGAGAAGGGAGAGAGGTGTTAGGATGACCAAAGCAGTGAGGCTGAATTTTTTCTTTCTCTTTCTTGTTGCCTTAGCTCGTTCTTGGCTCTGAGTTGCTGAGGCCCTTGTTTTGTGAGTTCTAATATTGTGATATTTCAGTAGAGTGTGGCGTATGACAAACACATCTTGGCTTGTGACTAGACGGATTGCTGAAGAGGACTTCTGACAAGGGGCTTTCTCATATTCTGAGAAAGTCAGCAATGCCCATCAGCGTGGCCACGGTTCTCAAGGACACTGGCCTCGGCTCTTGGGATCTACAGTAGAGGTGCTTCCAACCCATCCTTAGTCAGAACAGGCAATTCTGTCCTCCCATCTTTTTTTTTTTTTTTTTTTTTTTTACTGATAATACATTCCTTCCCCTTCAAACACTTCATCTTCAGATTTTGAGAACTTCTGCCCACTTTAACTCCCATCAATCAGATGTTACATAACAGCACCGTGTTCTCTTCCCAAAATGAAATCTATTCTTCAGAACAGCTATAAGTGAATCAGGCTCAGAAAGAAAGTGGATGTTAAACGCGATTTGTCATATCCTAGGAACAACTAGACTTTCCGAAGGAATAATTGTAGCTGGATGTAAATGGGAGATTGAAGTGGAGGAAGTCTACAATTTCGTAGACAAAAGAAAGAGAAAGTGCCCTTCTTCTGGGAACTCACATTCAAAAAGATCCTTAAAAGTGGAAGACCTCATGAAGAAATGCAAATCCCTCTGAAATTCTACCAGATCTTTTGTAGTTCTGTTAATTAAACTAATGTGGTAGGGCTGAGGCTATGAGAATTCTCATAATTAACTTCAAGCGCTTTGAAATTCGGATGCTTGAAAGTGCGCAAGGTGGTTTTCTAAGTTAATTTGAAAATGGGACTGTCCCCCTCCTCCACCCCTCAATTCCTATTGTGAGATATGTATTAATGAGAGCTGAATCTTAAATGGCGGCACTATTGCATCATCCCAGATGGCGCTAGTGGTAAAGAGCCATCTGCCAATGCCGAAGATATAAGAGACCAGGTTCAATCTGTGGGTTGGGAAGATCCCCTGGAGGAGGGAAGTTGCAACCCACTCCAGTATTCTTGCCTGGGAAATCCCACGGAAGAGGAGCCTGGCGGGAGACAGTCTATGGGGACAGTCTGTGGGGTCACAAAGGGTCAGACACGACTGAAGCAACTCAGATGCCTGTGGGAATCATTATCATGTGAGCCAGGCTTGCTGGTTTTTGCCAGGTGTGCCCTCTGGTAGGTAGTGTCCAGCTTGTTCTTTGGTCACCAAACCTGATGGAATAGGAGACAGTTTTTACTGGACACTAGGTGGCAGCAAACTGTTGAGCTAAACAATTAGCCAAAGGACAAAGACACTCAAACCTCTTCATGGTTTTCAAAGGTAGGTGATGCAAATGGGTATGGATGAAACTGAATGGTATGAAAGAACAAGCTTGCTTGCAAGTTTCAAAGGCGTAACTATAACTGTTGTGTCTCCCAATATTTTCTGAAGCTTCTTGAAGCTGCGTCGACTTACCTTCACACTATACATGTATATGCAAGAGTCAGTATGTTAAGTGTTAGTCACTGAGTCGTGTCCCACTCTTTGAGACCCCAGGGACTGTAGCCCACAAGGCTCCTCTGTCCATGGGATTCTCCAGGCAAGAACACTGGAGTGGGCAGCCATTCCCTTCTCCAGGGATCACGCTATATAGGGCAGAATTATACACCCAAAAGACTAACCGTAATGAAGGCCACATTCAGTTTCATTATTTCTTTGGAGTCAAAAATAAATATCCATGAAATTAGAAGATGCTTGTTCCTTGGAAGAAAAGCTATGACCAACCTAGACAGCATATTATAAAGCAGAGACATTACTTTGCCAACAAAGTTCTGTCTCAAAGCTGTGGTTTTTCCAGTAGTCACGTGGATGTGAGTTGGGCTATAAAGAAAGCTGAGTGCCGAAAAATTGTTGCTTTTGAACTGTGGTGTTGGAGAAGACTCTTGAGAGTCCCTTGGACTGCAAGGAGGTCCAACCAGTCCATCCTAAAGGAAATCAGTCCTGAATATTCACTGGAAGGACTGACACTGAAGCTGAAGCTCCAATACTTCGGCCACATGATGCAAAGATCTAACTCGTTGGACAAGACCCCGATGCTGGGAAAGATTGAAGACAGGAGGAGAAGGAGATGACAGAGGATAAGATGGTAGGATTGCATCACCGACTCGATGGACATGAGTTTGAGCAAGCTTCAGGAGCTGGTGATGAACAGGGAAGCCTGGAATGCTACAGTCCATGGGGTTGCAAAGAGTTGGACATGATTGAGCAACTGAACTGAACTGTAATATCTTAGCTTCTGTCTGTCATGAGAGGTTGTCTTTAAATCTGTGTCACCAATTAATCTCTTTTAGTTGTTTTAAGTGGTAATATTTAAATAATTACTAGCAATATAGAAAAAAATATATTTCAGCCCAAATGCTTAAAAAAATAAATATAACCTGTTCAACTGTGTACAAATCACCACTTAATGATGGCTAAGAATATTAGTTGCCTGTGAAAGATGATTATATTGTCAACAGAGTTTTAAATGTAAAACAAATAAAAATTGAATCAATAAAATTTGACAATGAGAAATCAGACTCTACAGAAGTAGATAACATTCTAATTTTCAACTTGTGTTTTTGCCTAAAGATCATTTTTGTAATATTCTTTGTAAATTGTCCCATTCTATTTTATATGCTCATAATTGACTTCTAGTGGTCCATTCTGTACTCCAAGAATGGACATAAATGATGCTAAATAAAAACCCTAAAAAGAAACAAAATTCTCAATGATGGAATCCAATGTTTCAGAAAATTCCAGTGACATTGTATTTATAGTGATTCCTCTACATACTATTACCAAAGCAAGTTGTTATAAAAAGAAATTTGAAGTTTTGTGAATTGACTTTGAGGCTTTTAGATTGAATTAGGCTTGAGGAATTTCTAAATTTCTGCCAAGTGTCAATAGTTCTTTGTGGTAAGGTCATTAGCTTGTCAACTAGACACCATTAAAAGTCTTCACAAGAAGAGAAACAAGAGGTAATTATACTTTGCATGGGAAGCTAGATGTATTCTTTAGTTTCATATAGTCATGAAATAAAAATGATCAAAGAATGATGTTGTATCAGAGTGCTAACATTCTCTTTGG
Source organism: Cephalophus harveyi (assembly GCA_006410635.1). Classification (NCBI taxonomy): domain Eukaryota; kingdom Metazoa; phylum Chordata; class Mammalia; order Artiodactyla; family Bovidae; genus Cephalophus; species Cephalophus harveyi. The sequence goes on from SJYT01037273.1 coordinate 482,902, forward strand.
AAAGCTTACTTCTTTAGACTAGACTTATATTGCCAATCTTCTACAAGATAAAATGGGATCTGACAAAATATTTTTCTGACTTGTGAACTTAGTTATATGAAAATTTATGTAAAGGCATAAAAATTATCATTTGACTTGCTTATTTAATGCCTTGCTTTCTAGAAAGCAGTAAGTTTGAGAGTCGAATTACCCAGAAAATGAGTGAGATATGGCTGCTGAATTAAACAAAGCAAATCTTAAATGACTGCTTTAGATGATTTTGAAGTCAGAAATTTGCTTTAACATTGATTTTTTTTAATCATAGGAGAGTACTTTTCTCTTTCAATACTGGGATCTACTCTTGGCTAATATCTTCCAGCCCATGAGAGAGAATTCTTTTATATCTTAAGAGATACACATGCCTTATTCTGCTTTAGTGTAAGAGGGTCTGTTTCTTCTGCTATCAGAAAAGGAAAGGTTATCTGTAAAGCCAGAAAGCACCAAATGGTGGAAATTCTTTATACTCGCATCTACTTTAGTATTTTTTTTTTTTTTTTTAGTACATTTGTCCCTCCTCAAATCCCCAACCGAATAAGAAGCTCCCTGAGGGCAGGGACCTCGCCGTCCTTCCTCTCGCCATGTCCCTTTCTGTTCAGCACAGAGTTAAACACTCGGACCATTTTAATTAAATGTGAGTGAATGACTCCCATGGCTCAGTAGAAACAGACAGAAATCCAGTCGGAAGTGAGAGTGTGCTGGTATGCATAAGGGATTATTGAAATCATCAGGAGGGCAAGTTCCTATTGGGCTTCCCAGATGGCTTAGGGATAAAGGATCCACCTGAGGTGCAAGAGACACGGGTTCAATATCTAGGTTGGGAAGATCCCCAGGAATAGGAATGGCAACCTGCTCCAATATGCTTGCCTGGAGAATCCCATGGACAGAGAAGCCTGGCAGGCTACGGTCCAGGGGTGGCAAGCAGAATCGGATATGACTTGGCGATTGAACAGCAACAAAAACAACGAAGTTCCCAGTAATCAATCAGTCGATTCAACTAAACCCTACATTTTTTTCCATTTAGTCAACTTCTGAATTTTGAGTTTACAAGCAAAATAGTAAGATGGTGCTGGTAGTGGCCTTCAATTTGGGTTTTTTTTCCCCAGAATGGAAAATTTGACGCCACTAGAGGTCACTCCAGTCATTAGCAACAGAATGATTAGCCTGGTCTTTGTCTAGGGGTAAGGCAGCTCTTGCAAAGCCCTTAACATTTACCGTCAGCAGGAGTAGAGTAAAAATTAAACACTCACAAATGGTCAGGGCAGGCATAATGATTTGTTCTGTCTCTCTTCACCATCACGGTTTACCTTCCTCTGTATCATTTCTTTTGGCTCCAGCTGGAGCCTGGCTCGCCAGTAATAACCAGGTTGCTTACTGTGTGCTTATTACGTGTCAGGCAATGTTTTAAGCATGCTGCAGCAGTTACTGTCACCAATTTACAGACGGTAGGATTGGAACTGAGAGACGTCATTTATCTCACGAGGGGCAGAGCTGGGGCTCAAACCCAATGCCCATACATTTAACACTGATCTGATACCATTGGCGGCAGCGGAGTATGTCTGCCTCTCCTTTCCTCTTAAACAACAGGTTTCAACGTCAGAACAGGAGAAAAGCTTCGGAATACATATATGTGGCAGCAGAAATATATTGACAGCATAGCAGCATATATTCTGACAATATATTCAGCATATATTCTGGCATCCCTCAAATTATTGTATAGGTCAGGCAAATAACCAGTGTGAGGAGGTATTGTGTGTGTGTGTGTGTGTGCGTGCGTGCTTGGGAGGGAAGTTGATTTAGGGGAGAGTATGAGAAACAAATCTTTCAAGTTAATGGTAGGATTTGCTGTTCAACATAGTAGAAAAGGCCAGCCCAGCAGATCCATGAGTTTATCATTTCAGAGTGATTTATCAAAAAGAAGAATAGGGATTTCCCTGGTGGTCCAGTGGCTAAATGCAGGGATTCAATTCCTGCTTGGGGGAACTGAGATTCAGCATGCGGCAACTAAGATCTGATGCAGTTAAATAGGTAAATAAATAATGTTTTAGAAAGGAAAAAAAAAACAGGTTTTTTTTCAACCCTGCCATTGAAGGAAATATCCCTGGTTCTGAGCTGCAGCTGGGAATGTATCAAAAGCTAAAGAAAGTACCTTTTCAGAATATCTTTGACAATTTGGAGTGGGACCTAGGACTCTGACTTACGCCGTGTCCTACACAAAAGAGTGCCCTGTTGGCTAAAGAAGGCATTTAATTGTCAAGAATGAGGATATCTATAATACCTGTCCCCATGGCATACCCAACTCAGTAGCTGAAGACATGGAGACAGAGGGAGTTTAAAGACACTTTCCTCAGCTCCCCAAGCAAATGAACACAGACTGAGTGTAGAACCCCCAGCCCTTGAATTTCCACTCAATTCTTGGGTTAATGGGACCCGGTTTTATGCTTGTTTGCACTGAGCTTGGAAATCTTCCTTGTTGAATTTTCTTACAGGATCCCTTTTTACCCAAGGTGACAAAGGCTTCCAGCTTACCCTAACCAGGCAGATACCTTAACCTCATAATGCAATCTTCAGGAAACCCCCCTCTGCTTTCACTCGGAGCCCCATAAAAATCAGTAATCAGGAATGCTCCTCATTTAGGCAGTGGCTGCAGTTGGCACCTGTACTGGCGTGTGCCTTTGGAATGGAAAGTCAGGATGGTTTCAAAGTTCCATATACAATAACAGGAAAAAAATTAAACAAAGGAACATTTTAAGCAGCAGTCCCCACCTCTGAGCTGTTTCTTTCCTATCTCAGCCAAAGCGCTGCATACTTAAATTCCCCTGAGAGTGGACAAGACTATAAAACCGACATTTGAGGTTTTCTTTGCCCCACAGCTGAGGAAATACAAATTGTTATAAACTTTCTCTTCTAGCATAACTTGCTGCCTTTCAAAACATTCTAGAATGGCAAGTAGAGACAGTTGAAAAGGAGGAAAAAACTGAGCTCCAATCTATTTATCTCACACCCTTTAGTATGAGAAGTGTTGTTTTCTGGAAATATGTTAAAACAGCATTTGCATTTCTGGTCAGCCATCACATTTTAGCTTTAACACATAAGGGACAGTAAAAGTAGCAGGTTAAAAACGATTTCTAACTTCATGGATGGGGAAGTAGGATTTAAGGAGGAAGAAGCCTGGTAATACATTGTGTCATGAAGCGTTAGTCGCTCAGTTGTGTGTGACTCTTTGTGATCCCACGGACTGTAGCCCACCAGGTTCCTCTGTCCATGGAATTTTCCAGACAAGAATACTGGAGTGGGTTGCCATTTCCTCCTCCAGGGAATCTTCCCAACCCTGGAGTCATCCCAGGTCTCTTGCATTGCAAGCTGATTATGGCAATCTATTAGATGAGTGGTTTATTTCTTGTTAAAACTCAAGAGCCTTTCTATATAAAAAAAAAATAATAATAATCACTACTCTTATTATGAAAGTACCATGACTGGAGCTTACTGTGCTCAAACAGGCACTGTTTATGATAGAAATTTCTCTGGAGAAGAAGTTGTAAGGACCTGAACTTAGCTGCATGACAATTTCTCCAGGCATTGGTTTCTTCATTTGTAAAACCTAGGTAACAATACCATATTAATTGTTCCTTTCTCATAAAACATTTCATCTCATAGCTATTTTGTCAGGATGAAGTAAGCTTTTTAAAGTAATATAAGATGCAATTTTTTTTTTACTATATCCTTCAATGAAAGCCTTTAAAAATTCTCTATTTGTATACACCATTTGGAAATACATGTTCTAATGCAGAAGAAGAGATCGTGTTACATTATTTGCACTAAGTTCTCCACAAGTATCATACCAGTGGAATTATAACTGCCAGTACATTCTTCGGTTTGCCACAGCAAAAGCCACACTCTTAACTTTGATTCCTTTCTTTCTCTCACCACCCAAGTTCATGCCAATAGGAAATCCTGTGGGGACTCCTTACAAAACGTACCCGGAGTCCAACCACCGCTCGCCGCCTCCACTGCTACCTGCTTAAGGCGCTACCTGCGTTATTGCACCTTTTAAACCGCAAGCCTGTAGAACAGTCAAAAGTGCACTGCAAAGACTTTTGTGCCCTGGTGCTATTTGAGAATCTGTTGCTGACCTCATGCCCGACAACCCTAGAATAATTTAGTGTATCTTTTCTACAAACAATACATTCTCCTATGTAACCACAATATAGCCATCCAAACCAGGAGATGACCCTTGGTACATTACTGCCACCATTGGTTCTAAATGCTTCTATATGGGCAGATTCTCTGCCAACTGATCTACGAGGGAAGCCCCTCTACAAGGGCATGCCCTCAAAAATCTACCCTCAACAACAGCCAGAGGGATACCTTTAAGATGGAAGTCTGAACACGTTCCTCTTCTGCTTGAAGTTCCCCAGTCCCTCCCCATCACCCTCAAAGAAACAGATCTTTTCAATGGTTGGTTACAAGGCTCTGTGCATCTGGCTCCCTGCTAACTCCACGACCTGCTGCCCGCTGGCCTCCCTGGCCTTTTGCTGTTCCTTGACTGCACAGCTGGGCTCCCACCTCATGTCCTGCACAACCCGAGCCCTCTGCCTGGATGTTCTTCCTCCAAGCATCCTCACGTTCACACCTCATCGCTTCCACCGTCTCAAGCGTTTTTCCAAATGCCATTCCCTCCGTGAGGTCTTCTCTGAGCATCATCTTCAAAATAGAAATCCACCTCTAACCTGACTTTCTTCCCTGTTTTATTTATTTTCACTACTGGCCTACTGCCTTCTCATCTTCTAACATACCCTTTACTTCTTTCTTTTGTTTGCTTGCTTTTCCCTCCCTGCCATCAAATGTCAGTTCTTAAAAGGAAGAAATCTTTTTTCTCTGTTCTCTCTGCTCACCCTCGTACTTAGAATAGAGCTCCCCTCATAGTAGGTATTCAATCACTGTTTGCCGAATGAATGAATAACACAGCAGCGGTGCAAATACCTTGACCTCATAGTGGTGTGGCTTCTCCTAAGAACCAAAGCAGCTACTGTTGCACTTACCACACTTAATCCACAGTCTCTTCGTGAGGCAGGTGTTTTTTACCCTGCGTTACTGGAGAATATGAAGCGCCAGGTGGCTGTCTTCCTCTAAGTCACATAAGCAGTTACAGAGGAACTCTGATGAGAGACCTAAGCTCCTTCCAACTTTTTCACATCCTTCATTCCACCATCTCCCCAAAAGGACAGGGTAATTTTTCAAGTTGGTACCTTTTTGTGTGCATCACATTCTTTTCCCATGAAAGCTACAGCTTCCATACTATATTATAAAACAAGTGCTTAAAAGAATTTTATCCAGAATTTATCCAGGAAATTTAAATTCTTTATAAACAGTGTTCTTTGCACAAGCACGGATCTTACTATATTTTTCTTAACTGATACATAGTCAATGCTCATTTGGGTTTTCCAATGCCTGCAATTAGAGCGAAATAGATCTCCCTGGGTTTGTAGCTATATCTTCATTTCAATTTCCATTTTAGGAAAGAGAAAGTTCTTTAGATCTCATAATAACCTTCATATTTGGATTGATCTTCAGAAAGATCTTTTGATTGAACAAGTCCACGAAGCATAATAAATTCATTATTATTCTGTCAGCCACAATAAATCACCTCTCAGGAAGCCAAGCACTCAGGTAACTGTGGGCCTTTTTAAAATGTTGCAGTTTATGGGACAGCCTTAAAGATATTCTGTTTATCCAGCTTTGGGAATGATAGTAAGACTGAACAGAGTGAAGTCGTCTCCTTCAGGAATGGTGCCTAGCATGCGGTAAAAGAGATGCTGTTTTTTCCTGCTGCAATTCCCAGGGTAGCTTTTAGAAAACAAAGGCATCAGCTGTGTGGATTCTGTGGCGAAGCAACGGTGAAATAATTTATTCACAGAGTGGTGGTGGGACAGACAGAGACTTTCAGAGTTTATCAGATTTCTTTCTTTCCCTTCCTGCAGGATGATGACAGTTCTTACTACATGGTATGGAAGACGGCTCGCTGGCTGTGTTTTAGGTCATGGTTTTTCCAGTTGTGACATGAACTATGCATGCCAGGCAGGGTTAGGACCTTAATTTCCCAGGAGGAACACAGCTATCACATGACCATGGAACAATCTGGTAAGGGCTGTAGGTAGTGGAATGAGTTAAGTATTGCAGAGAAGGAACTGTAATTAACTTGTCTGGAGGTGAGTTTTTATAGGGTGAGAACCCGGAGGAATATCAGGAAATGTTTTAGAGAGGATGTATTTTTTTTTTTCTGTATTTTGCAGAGCAAGTATAATTTTTCCAGGTTGAGAAATTCAAGACAGATATTCTAGGTTCAAATTTAAGCAGAAGCAAAGGCATGAGGTGTGAAAATCATGGCATGGTTGAAAAACTTCACCAAGTTTTTGGAAGATAAAGAAGGGGAAGAGACATTAGAAAAATAGATTGGGACAGATCTCAAAAGATTTTCTGTGTGACAAGGAGAACTTTCAAGGGGAACAAAATAAGATTTATCACTTAGAAAGATCACTCTGGCAAAGTGTGGAAGAGGACTTAGAGGGTCGTCAGAATAGAGACAAAGAGATGCATTAAGAGGTTTTCATTCTAACTCAGGTGAGAAACAAGGCTGGCATACACTGAACAGTGACAATAAGTTGGATGTTGAGAGGTTAGAATTGATAAATACCAGGAAGGAAGATCTAATAGGGACTTTGCTGGTGGTCCAGGGCATAAGACTTCTCTTCCAAGGCAGGGGACAAGGATTTGATCCCTGGCCAGGGAGCTAAGATTCCACATGCCTCCAGGCCAAAAAATCAAAACATAAAACAGAAGCAATATTGTAACAAATTCAATAAAAACTGAAAAAGAAAGATCTAACAACTTTCTGTTGCTTGAGCATGGGAATTCAGAGACAGTAAACCCTAAAGTAAATAAAATTACTTGGAAAGCTAATGGAATTAGAAACAAGTCAAGAGCTGAACTCTGGAGTCTACAAACTTTTAAAGGGGCAAAGAATGATCATATATCTAGTCGGAATATTTAGATGGAGAAGAGAACTGGTAAGGAATTAATATTTTAGAAGAGAGAGCATGGCAAGAGGGAAGAGATGATTGCATTTTGAGAAGAGTTCATTGACTCAGCAGTCAGGAGATTAATAAAACAGTTTAAGAATAAGTAGAGGCTGCTGTCCATGGGGTCACAAAGAGTCGGACACGACTGAGAGACTGAACTGAACTGAGGAACAACAGGCTGGAATTGCTTTTAAAATGTGTGTGTGTGTGTTTGCTTTCTAAGAGGGAGAAGAGCTGAACTTTTTTCATGCTAAACTAGGGTGAGGGGGGAAGATGGAGATACAGGAGAAAATAGTATCTGTCATTTGTTCCAGATGAGGTATGAAGGGTTCAAGTCTCAGTGATTTACAGAAAGCTTTGGAGAGATTAATACCTTTTTATATAAGACAACATGACAGGGTGGAAGTGGGAAGGAATTGATAGTAATAGACAGAAACTGAAGAATTTCCTGACTAGGAAAGCAGACTAGGTCATGCCCTGACCATCAGCAGCTATGGCGCGGTGTGGAAGGCTCCAGGAGACCAAAAGCAAGGAGCTACTCTGAGGAAGAGTGAAAGAACTATAAGCAGTACTTGAGCATCTATTGGACGGGACTGACCACAAATAACCAGATTTGGCTACACACTAATGGCCCTCCACTCCAGTACTCTTGCCTGGAAAATCCCACGGACGGCGGAGCCTGGTGGGCTGCAGTCCACGGGGTCGCTAAGAGTCAGACTCGACTGAGCGACTTCACTTTCACTTTTCACTTTCATGCACTGGAGAAGGAAATGGCAATCTGCTCCAGTGTTCTTGCCTGGAGAATCCCAGGGACGGGGGAGCCTGGTGGGCTGCCGTCTGTGGGGTCGCACAGAGTCGGACACGACAAGCGACTTAGCACCAGCAGCAACTGCTGCTCTTGTGAATTCTTATTTATTCCTCAAAGCTCAATTTTGATGTAATTTCCTCTGGGATATCATTTGTGTTAAAGGCCATCCATATGTCTTGTTCAATTTTGAATCCCTAGATTTCAGTTCAGTGCTTAGAACGTAATAGGTGTTTAATACAGGTTTGTCAGGTGAATGGGTATTGTGTGGCCTTGCATGAGCTCATGCCTAGACTGGCCAGAGCCAGTTCAGATCAAAGTTATTTACAGTTTTTAAAATTAGTACTTATTGGTGCACAATAGCTTTACAGTGTTGTGTTGATTTCTACTGTACCGCAAAGTGAATTGGTTGGGTGTATACCAATATCCCCTCTTTTTTGGATTCCCTTCCCATTTAGGTCACCATAGAATGCTGAACAGGGTTCCTTGAGCTGTACAATAGGTTCTGATTAATCATCTATTTTATACATAGTGTTAATAGATCAGATATCAGATCAAAGTTTTCGATCAGTGAAATTACTCTTCGTGGTCTCTTCTTCCCACTTCTCTACTATCATTTTCTGTCTCCTGACGTCTTTGCCGTCTCTCTTGCTCCTCCAGCTCTCACACCCATCAGTAGCTGTCTACTCTTCTGAAAAAGTCACCCTTGCTCTCAGGTGACTATATACTCATTTCTACCAAGACACCACTTCAAAATTAATCCAGATGTCAACAACACTTAAAATGAAGAGTCCTCCCAAGTGCATTTGCTTTAAAAGGGGGAAACAGTGACTGTTATCTAAGAGAAGCAAATAAGCTGGAATATTATAGAGAAAACCCAGTCCCAAAGTGTGGAAGCCTTCTCTCTGGGTGACTCCCCTTTGGCCTCTCTGCTAATAGGCTCAGCTAGTTTCTTCAGAGGAAAGTCACCATCACCACCTTTTCCATTCTGGGAACGAGCCAACCTCACCCATTATTTGGAAAAGGAATGGGAAAGATAGATACTTGGCACACTGCCTTAATAAAGATTGAACAAGTATGTATATGGTGGACATCCATGCTGTAAAACATAGATTGTACACCTCTCTTCCCTGATCCAAGTTAAACTCTGTCATTACCTTTTACGTTACTGAAAAGTTTCCACTTCCCAAGTTATTAATAATTACTATGACATTTATTGGTGTCTGTGTGATAGGGAGAAATTCTTGTAGGTTTCCCTGTTTTTCTCCTTGATGTTCGTAAGTTTAAGTAATGGTAAATATTCTTTTGTCATGAAATAGCCAGGGTTAGCCTAATATATGACTTCATGACTCCCATCTCTTTCTGAGCTGGGATTAAAATGAAGAACTGAATTCCCTATGAAGAAAAATGACAGCTTTAAAACCAAGAAAAATGAAGACATCATTGATAATGTTTAGAGAGCCATTAGAGTTGGCAAGAATTTGCTTGAACTTGTGTGGTATGAGTTTTTTTGCTGCCAAAGATGTTTCTTGGCTATAAAAGCAGAATTTTAGAATATTTGAGTGATCCTCCTATGCCCAGAGTTTAAAATACCTGGAGCCAGTAAATAAATTCTCCCTTTTATACCCAAACTATAATTTCATTGCAGTTATCATTTTGACTCCCATGAATAAATTAGCAAATACCTTTTTTTTCCTTGCCTAGGACTGTCTGATTCCAAAGTTGGGAAACTGGGCATTTCTTCCTATTTATTATCTTGAGAGAAGTTAGATTGTCCTCTCCTAGTGACTCCCCCATTTATGCTTCTCCTAGGATGCTGAGATATACCCAAGGTTAGGTTTGCCTGAGCAACACTGAAACCAGATCATTTGAATCCCATTTTTTCCCCAAGCGTTTCCTACCTGGTCTCATTCCTTACTTCCTCATCCACAAACCCACAAAGATACTGCACCTGCAGATCCCAGTCAGATCTTGCCCATACCAATTCAGGCACTGTTTGGAAAGAAAAAATGTAAGAAGAAAAATGAAACAACCACCTCATAACTTGTAGTTTTCCAGTTTCTGTGTGATCCTTCTTCCTCTGTTTTATCTCTCTGTCCTTTCCCTATTTTTCTATAAGCTATTATTTACTACAGGGTTATATGCAAATTGAGATTTTTGAAAGAAAAAGATAAACAAAAGCTTTGTCACTTGGTCCTCTTAGGACAGGGTTTGCAAAACAATGACTTAAGAGAAAGAGCCTCTCGGGACCACTTTGCAGAACTGCAACATGCTGGGGATGGTTTGGGTTTCACCTTCTGTGGTCATCACACCTAAAAATAGTTTTCTTTTGTTAATAAAATCGGAGAATGTTGATAAATTCAGTTGAAAGTGTCAGAAGCGGAAGGCTCATGAATTATAGCATTCCATTAGCTACCAAAGCCACAAGAATGCGTGTTGGGAAATAGCAAGAGCTAAGGTCTGTGATGAGAAATAGTAAGCCCTAAGGTCTGTGATGAGAAAGGAAGCTTCCAACCTCCTCTCCACAGATAAGACGGAGGGCTCAACATGGACCCCTCTTAATGTCCAAATCAACCCTGATAATCCAGTTCCCAGGTCTCTTTCTTTTACTCATATAGGATGAAAAGGGAACTGACATGAAAGAAATCCCAGGTACATGCTTTAGGAGCTCAGAAGAAAAATCGGTCAAGGAAATAATTGCTACCCACATTATATTTCTTTTTTGATCTAAACAAACACACAAATCATTCTCCTCCTCCTTTTTCACTTCTCCTCCTTCCCCTTCTTCCTTCCTTCTTCTCCTCCTTTCTTCCTTTTCCCCCTCCTCCTTCGTCTGTTTCTGTCTGTCTCTCTCTGATGGTTTAACTTTTCCCTCCATTCTAAGCCCCAGAGTTTTCCATTTCACAATGTCTTTCTGGATGAGCCCTCCAACTCTCACAGCACCATGAGATCTTGTCCTTTATGCATAGAGTGACCATATGTTTTATTGTCAAATTGGGACACTTCTGGGAGTAAAAGGGGGTGCCACGACTAGTTATTCGGAACAGAAGACATGGCTGAGGCTCGAGCAGGCCCAGCGGGGCGCAGCCAGCCTGCTTTCAGGGGTCTGTTTAGGCGACGTGCTGTTTTACATTTGCTGACAGGCTGCTTTTGGAATCTTTCTCAAGTTGCTTCTCGCGAGCCAATTGGTAGCAAACTCAGTGGCTCCTCTTCTGCTAGGATTCCTTTCCCTTCTCACCGAACTTACAGCATCACAGCCAAGGCGTGTGATTTGTCCAGGTCAGGGGAAAGCATTGAAAACATCTCTCCTGGAAGATGAGTATGCAGAAAGGCCGAAATCTGAAAAAAACGGATAGGTGTACAGAAAAAGAAATCTCTCACACACTGGCCTGCTTGATTCGGGTACCTGCTTTTTTGGGGGGGAGGGTCCTCTGAAATTGGAGGATTCTCTCTGCCTTTTTGTGTATCTAGATAGAACTTCAGGTAACGTAAATCAATTGAAGCTGCATTGTGGTGGCGCCAGTGGTAAAGAATCCACCTGCTCATGCTAACGCAGGAGACACAGGAGATGCAGACACGATCCCTGGGCCGGGAAGATCCCTGGGAGGAGGCAATGGCAGCCCTCTCCAGCAGTCTTGCCTGGAGAATTCCACAGACAGAGGACTCAGTCCATGGGGTTGCAGTTAGTCAGACATAACTGAGCACATGTACAAAAGGGGTACAAGAGCTTTAGGTACAATTTAAAGAATAACAAAAGGAGTGGCCATGTACCTATCAACTATAGCATGAAATAAAATACCACCAGTATTTGAAAACTAACCCCTTCACCCAGTATATCTCAGTGGTCGTCTTCCCCCATCCCCTTGTCAGAGACAACCGTGCTCTTCGCTTTCCTGTTAATTATTTCCAGCTTCGTTTTATAGTTGTACAAATATGTATGCATCCCTAAACAAAATCTCGCTTGTTTGGTGTCAGATGGTACTTTCATGTCATAAGGAAAGAAAACACTGTCATTCTTCCTAGTATGGGAACAAACTGTACTTTTTAGGGGGAAAAACTGAAATATGATGTGCTTTCCAAATACTCAACTGAGGAGAACGTCAACACATGTGGAAGGGAAGACGTTCAGGGAGAAACCCCAGCACTTGCCTTCCCCTTCCCAGGCTGCCTTTGTGTTTCATTTCCTTCTATTTTGTGATTAAAATCCAGCCTTCCATTATTCAGAATTTATATGGACAACTAATGTCACCAGGGAAGTGGTGACTGTTGTGGAATTTCCAACCCATGGCAATTTTGCAGGCAGGGACAGGACTTGGAGAAATCACTCACCAAGTGAAGCAAGTCGACAATGGTGCCCACTATATTTCTGTCCTCTTACCCCCAAGACCTCCCTGGGCAGCCTCTGTCAGTCTGTATCATCTCATCATAACAAAACTTAAAACTCATTATTTGCATTAATTAACTTTAAGACAGGGCTTTTAACCATTTCCTACCAAAATAGTCCAGTGGCTAAGAATAAGGTATCTGGGGAGTCTTTGGACATGAAAAAGGTGAAGTAAAGCATAGATTTACTTACTTTTATTGTGAAGAGTATCTCATGTACACAGAAGTGTCTCAAATACATCTTTATGATAGAGGATATCAATAAAATGTATTTCTGCCTACATACCACTCAGCTTTAAAAATAGAGCATAGCCTATAGCTTAAATCTTTCTACAGAGACCTCAACAATCGCTTCTGCAACATTGTATCCTAAATCTGCTGCTTCTCTTCACAGTTTTGCCTGCGTATGTGTGTAGCCGTTAGTCGTGTCTGACTCTTTGCAACCCCCTGGATTATAGCCCACCAGGCTTCTCTGTCCATGGGATTTCCCAGGCAAGAATACTAGAGTGGGTTGCCATTTCTTTTAACAGAGAATCTTCCCAACCAGGGATCAAACCTGTGTCTCCTGCATTGGCAGATGGATTCTTTACCCCTGTACCATTCCTAAGCAAACTATAGTTTGATTTTACTTTGGGGGGAGTTTATATAAATTAGCTATTATATTTTCCTAGAATTTAATCCTTTTGCTCAAAATTATGTTTTAAGAATTCATCCACAATAATGCTGTGTCTGTGGCTCATGATTTTTGCTCTTTGCAGTGTTTCATTACATAGATGTATTTACTCTGCTTTTGACAGACAATTGAATTTATCCATTCTGCTTTATTCATTCTAATTTTGATCGACAGGTTGTTTTTTTTTTTTTTTTTTTCTAGTTTGGGACTACTGCAAAAGGCACTGATATGATTATGGGAACTTGTCTTCTGGTGTACGTGTGCATGAGTCTCTGAACTAGAATTCCACCTAGAAATGGAACTGCAGAGTCATAAACTATGAGTATTCAAATTTCTAGGCAATTCCAAAGTATTTCTCAAAGTAGTGGTACACATTTAAATCCCAACCGGATGTGGATGAGAGTTCTCATTGCTCAACATCCTCTTTTAACATGCTATTTCACCATTTTCCCCCCAATCTGATGCATTGTGATCTTATCTTCTTATTTCAGTAATTACTGAAGAAACTGAGCATCCTCTCATTTATTATTATAAGCTTTATGTGTTTCCTTTTCTTTGTAATTTCTTTTTGGGTCTTTTGTCTATTTTTCTATTGGGTTGTTTCTCTCTCTTTTTTTTTTTATTGATTGAGTGAGTGAGTGAGTGAGTGAAGTCTCTCAGTCGTGTCCGACTCTTTGCGACTCCATGGACGGTAGCCTACCAGGCTCCTCTGTCCGTGGGATTTTCCAGGCAATAGTACTGGAGTGGATTGCCATTTCCTTCTCCAGGGGATCTTCCCAAACCAGGGATTGAACCCCGGTCTCCCACGTTGTAGACAGATGCTTTATCATCTGAGCCACCAGAGAAGTCCCTTTTTTTTTTTTTTATTGATTGGAGCTCTTAAATATCAAAGTTGGTATAGTGATAAGCAATAATTTTAGCTATTAATATGTACAGTTTATTTTTATAAATTATATGAAAGGTAATTATCTCTCCTCACTCCATATCTAATTATTTCACTCTTTTTGGTGGGCTCATTTGACAAAGAACAGTTCTTAATTTTAAAGTCACTAAATTCTTCAACCTTTTTCTTTAGAGTTTGTGCATTTTGAGTTTTGTTTCTAGATAACTCCTACAGTCTCTTCTTGGAACTGCATAATTCTGACTCCCACATTTATTTACTTATTCCTTTTTCAATTTGAGTTTTGTATATAGTGTAAAGAGGGGGTGAATTTCAATTTATAAAATTTGAATGTAGCAGATATTGAACAGTTCATCTTTTCTTCATTTATTTCAAATACAATCTCAGTGATAAATCAAGTGTCCAAATCCAAGTGACTGTATTTCTAAATTCTCTGTTCTATCTTTTTGTCTATTTATCAATTAATGTGCAGTATCACATTAATCACATGATTAGTATCATGTCAATTATTATAATAAAATAAGTCTTGATATCTAATAAGACAAGTTCCTTCTTATTTTGTTTCCTTTGGAGTATATTGGCTATCTATTACCTTTTTATTCTTTTGTATGAATTTTGAAATCAGCTTGCCAAATTTCATGAATAACATTTTGAAATTGGTATTCTATTTACCGCTTAGATCTACATGAGTAGAATTGACAACTTTATGATATGACTCTTCTTATTCAAGAACATAGTGTATTTTTCCATTAGTTGAGTTCTTTAATGAACTTAAAAAGCTTTCTAATTATGCGTGCCTTGTATAACTTTTGTTAGATTTATTCCCATGTGTTTATGCACTTTATACACTTTGTTGCTTTTGCAAGAGATATTTTAAATTATATTTTGTACCCGAACTTTTTCAATATCTAGAAATGCAGTGGATTTTGTTTGCCAATTGATTTGTTGCTAATTTTTAGAATAAATGTAAATAGTGCCTCTTTTGATATTTTGGGTTTCTCTGTAGATAATTCATCTGTAAATAATGAGAGATTGGCTCCTGTCTTTGAAATTCTTGAAATATTTATTTGTTTTCATTTTACTCTGATGATTGGGACTTCCACTACAATGTGGAAAAAATGTGACAATAGTCCTCATTCTTGTTTTGTTCATGATTTAAAAAAAATAGTTTCAAGCTTATACTATTTTGAATGATGTTTGCTCTAGAGGTTTATAGGCCTTCTTTATCAAGTTGAAAACATTCTATTCTTACTTTGTCAAAAGTTTTATCATAAATGGTTATTGAATTTTACTGGATATCATTTTGCTATCATGGGTATAATTATGTGGTTTATCTCCTTTCACTTGGTAAGGTAGTGAATCACAACAGTTTTGACCTGTAATTTTCCTATTTTATTTTGCCCTTAGCTAAATTTTATATTGAGGCTGTGTCATCTTGTGAAATACTTTGGGAATTATTCCATCTTTTTCTATTCCCTAGAAAAGTTTGTGTGAAAAATTGACTTATTCTGTTTCTTTTCTAATTTCTAAGAATGGATACTGAACTCATTTAATTTTAAGCCACCCTCTTTTAAAAAAAAAAAATCCTTTTCCTCTTTTCTAATGTAATAATTATAGACTATATTTTTCCTTGTAAAAACTTTTTTGCACTCCACATATTTTGTATTAGTTTATATAATGCATAGTGTCTTTGTTAACTGCATAAATGCTGAATAAATAGAGCAATTACCTGACATTTTATTTACATGATCTGACAATGTGTTGAGAGCATTTAGGGCACAGAACATGGCTTTTATAATTTCTGATGTATGTGTTTGTCTTAACGAAGATAAATAAGATAACCAACCCCCAATAAATCGCTCCATAATTTCCTTCTTCTTTTAAGTATGCATATCTTAACAGGGTGAAAAATAAAATTACACAGTTAAAAGCAGAAAATGTGTCTACAAAAGGCCAGTGATCTTTTGCATTTTTGCCACCTAAAACAGAGAAAACTGAAGGTTTTCTTCCCCATTAGAAACCACTACCCTTGCCTTCAGGCTCTTCAAGGAGTCATATTCTTAGAGGCCAAGAGCTTGATTTGTTATTTTGTTCTTTTAAAATTTGCTTTAATACTGAAGCCTTCATTGCTCTGTACCTTCAGCAAGCCTCAGTTTTCTTATTTGTGAAATAAACATCATAATATCAGTCCCGGTATTTTTCTGAGGATTTAATGAATGTTTTTAAAAGTGCTAAGCAAGTGTAAGTCATTATTTCTCTTCCTACGGCAGGATGAATCTTCAAATTTTTATCCCTCAGTCCTTTTCTCATCTGTGCCTTTTTCTACTTCTCTAGGAAGGCTTCAAGCTCTCTCTTTATAGAATCTTCTGTTCTAGAAGCCACATGTTATAGAGCTTATCTTTAAAGATGTGAAATCCCTTAGAGGCCATATATTCAAAGCTCCTCCATTTGCAGACGAAAGAACAAAGGTTTTTTAGTCCAGGGAATGCTTATCCCAGTGTCTATAAACAGCAGAGGTGAAATTCCCTAGTGATTCGTGCCAGAACCAAAACCAGAATGAAGAGCTCAAGACTTCTGGTCTTGTGTTTCCTATTATATTCTTACCCGATGAGTGCCACTTCTCATTTTTATTTAGTTTTGAGTGTTTCCACCAGTAATTAGCCACCACTTATGAGGCAGTTATGCGCTCCCCACTACATCTGATAATGGCCCTCTAGGAACTGCTTGAAAAAAATCAGCTTTACCAAAAAGACTTAAAGATAGCTGTGTGATTTTTGCCCAAAGCGTACTCATTTATTTAAAGATGAATCTCAAGATCCCTATTTAAAAATAAAGTGAAATTTATTCAACAAAGTACAACTCTCCAGTGGGAAACCAGATATCTAAAACGAGTATCGCCATCCATAACATACGGCTGAATGAGAAGTGCCTCAGTGCGGTCCATTTATTTTCCTACCCTGGATGAAACAAGCCCTGTGGCAAGTCACTTAACATACACACTTTGAGGCCTCATAAACTGGCTTCCCAGGTGGCTTAGGGGTAATGAACCCTCCTGCCAAAGCAGGAGATGCAGGACATGCAGGTTCGGATCCCTGGGTCTGGAAGATCCTTGGAGGAGGAAATGGCAGCCCACTCCAGTATTCTTGCCTGGAAAATCCCATAGACAGAGGAGCCTGGCGGGCTACCGTCCATAGGGGTTGCAGAGACGGACAAAACTTAGTGACTTAGCGAACACTCAGGCTTCATTGCGTCTACACTGATTGATTTGACAGAGACAATCACCCACCGAGGTTCACTCAGTCCTTGTGTGTAAGAACATCGGTGCTCTCACGTTTCCCCTGAAGGTGCCATGACATCGGCGCACAGCGTGTGACTCGCTCCAGAATGGTCATTGAGCCTGGAGAGCAGTGGGTGCTCCTAGGTGAAAGGACGCAGTCCAGAGAGTGTGATGGCTCCAGCGTCCTTAACAACAGGAGCGACGGATTATCACGTGTTCAAGGGCTTCAGCATCCTTCACCGAGGGGGAGCTGGAGGTGGTCTGGTCAGTCCTGTCTAGTTGGGCGGCTGCAGTGAGATGTGGCGGGGTTGCAGAGTGAGGGCCACCAGCCACACGGCTGCCTCTGCCCTGGGTGTCCTGAGCAGCTTGGGCATCCTCTGTCCCCTCCTGCAGCCCTGAGCCCAGCGGCGCCAGGAATGCAGAGAAATCAAAGAATTCCAGAGCGAGGCCCTGGAATGCCTGGCTGCCTCCCAGAAGTAAATCCCATTGTTGTATCCCTCTCCTTTCCGCACTCTGGGAATCGGCCCTAGCCGAGCCCAGCACCTTTCTCCCTCCAAGGAGACGGCTCGGCTGTATCAGGAAGCACAGCTAATCTTGTAACATCAACTCAGAGCGGTGCCCACATTTATCTTCCACCCTCGCACCCGTCTCTCTCATCGGGGGGCCGGGGGCTTCGTGACTTTCTCCACGCGCTGGCCTGTCGCGTGGTGCCTGCCGTCGGGGACTCTTTGAACTGAGCCCACGCCCGTGTCCGAGAAGGGCTTGTGATGGATCCCCGGTGCCGTCCTGAGCAGACCGGGATATCGCACCTCTAACTGGAGGGCCTGGTAAACAATACAGCGTGTACTCAGCTTCATAAACACTCGGCGTTGTTACAAAGGGCCTTGCAAACGCTGTGTGATAGGACTTGACCTTAAAAGCTATAGACAATCTCGCGGAGCACAGACGGTTTCATAAAGTACAATCACTTCCTGGAATTCTTGGGCCGGTGCAGTCGGAGCCGTGCAAATCCTGTTTTGCTTGCGTCGTTTCCTGCGTGTGAATATCATCAGTCTAGCAGGACCGTAACCATGGCACTTGTAAACAGCCGAGGGGCGACTTCTGATAACGCGTACAGTTTTAAGAAGTTTTTTTTTTTTTTTTTAAGACAAGCCTGAATCGTACTTCACAAATCCCATATGGCAACAACAAAGTTGACAAATTGCCATTTCAAAAAATGTATGTGTTCAGACCCAGATATGTGTTTAAATCACCAAAGGAAGCAAACTAGATTCCCATAGTATTGACAGTAGCATGGGTTGTTTTCATTTGTTATAATGTGTGCTAAATCACTTCAGTTGTGTCCGACTCTTTGTGACCCTGTGGACCATAGCCAGCAGGCTCCTCTGTCCATGGGATTCTCCAGGCAAAAATACCGGAGTGGGTTGCCATTTCCTCCTCCAGGGGACCTTCCCGACCCAGGGATTGAACCCACGCCTTTTAACGTTTCTTGCATTGGCAAGTGAGTTCTTTACCATTAGCGCCAGCTGGGAAGCCCTTTGTTACAATGTAAATTTATATAAATCCTTACACGGTGAGCAGAGATGGACACTGACCAGAATCATAACTGATCCTTTCCACAGTACAGTTCCTTTTTCTAGTGAACAGGTTTGTAAATTTTAACTGTTTGGCTCCTCAGTTCAGTTCAGTTGCTCAGTCGTGTCCGACACTTTGCGACCCCATGAATCGCAGCTCACCAGGCCTCCCTGTCCATCACCATCTTCCAGAGTCCCTTGGACTGCAAGGAGATCCAACCAGTCCATTCTAAAGGAGATCAGCCCTGGGTGTTCTTTGGAAGGAATGATGCTAAAGCTGAAACTCCAGTACTTTGGCCACCTCATGAGAAGAGTTGACTCATTGGGAAAGACTCTGATGCTGAGAGGGATTAGGGGCAGGAGGAAAAGGGGATGACAGAGGATGAGATGGCTGGATGGCATCACTGACTCGATGGACGTTAGTTTGAGTGAACTCTGGGAGATGGTGATGGACAGGGAGGCCTGGCTCTCAGTTTCTCAAATCAGTACTAAGAAGGAAAAACATTAATGCTACCCCTTGAAATACTCATTTTGAAACTGACTCTTCAGAAATTTGTCACCACTGCTGGGCAGCTCTGCTCCGACTTTGTCTGGTATCGACGTGTGTGTGCGTGTGCACGTGCACATGCATGCTCAGCCGTGTCTGACTCTTTGTGACCCCATAGGCTGTAGCCTGCCAGCCTCCTCTGTCCGTGGGATTTTCCAGGGAAGAATACCGGAGTGGGGTGCCATTGGTTTTCCAGGGGATCTTTCCCACCCAGGGATGGAACCGGCGTCTCTTGTGTCTTCTGCATTGGCAGGCGGATTCTCTACCATTGCACCACTTGTGAAGCCCACTTTTATACCATCTTAATCCATGGAGATGGTGTACAAGTAGAGAGAGACCAAAGCAGGCTACTTTAACCTGCACAGAAAATCCAAAGTTATGTCTTCCAGATTTGCTATAAATGCCTCAGTATTTAAAATGGGGACCTGCTGAACCAATCTTGATTCTTTAGCCTTTGTTACATGATTGAAATGTTTATTGAGCTAACATTGTAAGTTAAATTTTTAACAGATACAAAACATGATGGATATTGGACAAATGTTGACAAAAGTGTTTATGTTTCCAACAAAGATTTCCTTAGAGAGAAATAAAGAGAAGAGAAGCTTGTAAGACTCTCAGTTATGTTTTCATAGATGCTTATGTTTGATTTTTTTCATACCTAAAATTCTAAATTATTTCTAAAATAAGTCATGGATGCAATGTACAACTGGGGACTATAGTTGAGAATATGGTGTTGCACAATACAGTTGAAAGTTGCAAAGAGAGCAGATCTTAAAAGGTTTCATCACAGGAAAAAAAACCTTTAGTAAGGATGTGTAGTGATGGACGTTAATTAAATTTACTATGTGGATGATTTTATCAAATATATAAATATCATTATGTTGTGCACTTGAAACTAATGTAATGCTGTATGTCGATTAACCTCATAGAGGAGCAACAAAAATTTTAATTATTTCTATTTCTAAATTTCAAATTAAAATCAGTGATATCTGACCAATATTTTCACATAAGCATTAAGGATCATTTGAAGTCTTTAGATAAAAATAAAATCTTTATTTTTCTTATGCATTATGCTAAAAATCTTAGGATGGCAATTAACAAAATACTTCCATTTTAACCCTTCATGTTAAAAAAAAATTAGCACCAGTATTTTCAATGTGTTGATTCCTCAAGATATATCTTAGAATAATGATCTGCTTTCATACCCTCAGTCTGAAGTTATTCTGGATTTCCGATGCTATCTTATAAAATCTTTCATAAATTGCTTCTATTAAGTAAACAAGACTCAGAAAGCTCTTGTCTAAAGCCACACAGCTCACAAGCAGCAGAGTCAGGATTTGAGTCCAGGTATTCATGGCTTCAAAACAATTTTATTTAACCCAACAATGCAACCGCACTGACGACAGTCATCAGACAAAAATATTCTGAAGAATTCTGGAGAAATAAGAGAGTCAGACAAGACTGATGCACGTGGGGGGAAGAGGCTGTGAGTTAGGAACAGGAAATACATGGGATGCTTTTGTCATGAAGCAATACAATTTCAGCTTGACTTTCCTTCTTCATTGTCCTTTCTCATTGTCTAGCTTATAATGTGGTCATGGTTATGTCCAGTGGCTACATTCCTGAAGATGTATTTGGTTTCCTCATGGGAGGCAAGTCATTCCTGATTGATTTAGAGAGAAATAAATGCCAAACGTTCTCCAAACGTCAGTACCATGGAGGCAAGAACCCATTTTTATTCATTTATTTCTTAAACTTTTTATTTTAGAGCATAGCCAATTAACAATGTTGTGATACTTAAGAAAAGGGTGTTAGTTTTAGGTGATATATTGTGATATATTACAATAACTATATTGTAATAGTTTTAGGTAGACAGCAAAGGGACTCAGCTGTACAGAAACACCTATCCATTCTCCCCCAAACTCCCCTCCCATCCAGGCTGCCACATAATATGGAGCAGAGTTCCCCGTACTATATAGTAGGACCTCGTTGGTTATCCATTTGAAATACAGCAGGGTGTACACGTCAATCCCAAACTCCCCTAAACTATCCTTTGCCCTTTTCTCCCTGCCCCCTAGGCAACCGTAAGTTCATTCTCTAAGCTTGTGAGTCTGTTTCAGAGCATTTTAAAACTGATGTTTCTAACGGTGTCACCTACATGAGCTGGTGATCTGAAGCTAGTTCTCAAAGGATCTGACTTCCCTTTATGCTGTTAGAAGCTCCCCCTGCCTTATGGGCCAGGTAAAGAACACCTTCCCAGCAGCCAGTAGGCTGGGACACCGTGTACATCCTGTTCGTAAAATCCACTGAATGGAGTCTTGTTACCATATTGCCTGCCACCTAATAATGGCACGCCAAATTTGGTCCTCTGATAAGCATGAGTAACTTCCTCTATGGCCAAAGGGAGGTACATCACATGGCTTTGGAGCCAGGCTGGGCTTTATATATTGTATTTACTTTGCAGAATTCATTTACGGGCATAGGCAGGGAGACAAAACACCTCCTTTTCATGAGGGTCCCAGAGGGAGAGCAGGCGCACAATGTCTCTCATACCACCAAACAATCCGGCACAGAAGACTCCTTCTAGCATAATAAACAACCCACAGTCTATAGTCTCCGTGGTTTTGGTACTGACAATGCTTTTTAAAGTCAGATCAAAAAGGTACTTGGGGTTTTTTTTTTTTTTTTTTTTAACTTGGTGTCTGTCTGAATAGGGCAAAAATTCTGCCCAATTGTTGGATGCAACAGACCTGAAAAATGTGATGATCAAAAGGAATTGTGCTTCCAGCATTTTGAGGGCAATTCTCCTTGAGAGCTATGAGCTAGAAGGAAATTTTAGGTTTTCATTGTATCCATTGGGTTATATGACATCACTTTTCTTTTGGCAATTTCACTATGCTTGGTAAGAATAGAGACTTATTCAACAAAGAAATGAAAGTTTTCAGAGTATCCCTGGAGAGAGCTCAGATTTGCAATCTCAATTAACTATTAACTCATAATCCTTTTAATTGGATTTTCAAGATTTATTTTGAAAGATGAGAAGTGATTGGCTCTTCTCTTTGAAAAGAAAACAAGTATCAAGAGGAAATGAAAGCCAGATATCAGAGAAATATCAAAATGTTTTAAAAAGTCAGCCTGTCTCACTTTTTTTGTCTGTCCCTCTTTATGCAATTTTTTGAAAACCTATGATAGAAAAATTTACCTAAAATTGAAATATCATTGAATTCAGAAATAGGAACAGGGCATTCCCAGTCCTAAGAGTTCATCTACAATTGTCAATGTGTAGACATGTGTCTTTCTATTTAGAAAAAAAAAAGAAGCATTCTTAAAACAGAATCTATTTATACTTATTAAAAAGTCATTTACTGAAAGTATGTGCTATTACTCCTGAAGAGTAGTAATGAGTAAGGGAAAGTAATTTAGGTCTGTGTACAGTCAATATGGAGATCACTGTCTGGAAATATAAAAGTTAGGGCATAAGCACATGCATGACCTGGACACAAATCCAAAGAGATAAATTCTAAATGACATACATGAAGTGCTAAAGGAGGCCCCATTTGAATATTAATAGACTTAAATGATGGAGAAGGCAATGACACCCCACTCCAGTACTCTTGCCTGGAAAATCCCATGGGCGGAGGAGCCTGGTGGGCTGCAGTCCTTGGGGTCGCTAAGAGATGGACACGACTGAGTGACTTCACTTTCCCTTTTCACTTTCATGCATTGGAGAAGGAAATGGCAACCCACTCCAGTGTTCTTGCCTGGAGAGTCCCAGGGATAGGGGAGCCTGGTGGGCTGCCGTCAATGGGGTCACACAGAGTCAGACAGGACTGAAACGACTTAGCAGCAGCAGCAGCAACAGACTTAAATGAGGCTACCAACACACAGTTTCCTCAGATGTCAAAGTGTTTCAATCCATCAGTATCTCTTGCACAGAATTCCCAAGATACTTGCTTTAGTAAGTTCAGTTCAGTTCAGTTCAGTCGCTCAGTCATGTCCGACTCTTTTCGACCCCATGGACTGTAGCACACCAGGCCTCCCTGTCCATCAGCGACTCCCGGAGTTTACTCAAACTCATGTCCATTGAGTCGGTGATGCCATCCAACCATCTCATCCTCTGTCATCCCTTTCTCCTCCTGCCTTCAATCTTTCCCAGCATCAGGGTCTTTTCAAATGAGTCAGATCTTTGCATCAGGTGGCCAAAGTATTGGAATTTCAGCTTCAACACCAGTCCTTCCAATGAATATTCAGGACTGATTTCTTTTAGGATGGACTGGTTGGATCTCCTTGCAGTCCAAGGCACTCTCAAGAGTCTTCTCCAACACCACAGTTCAAAAGCATCAATTCTTTGGCACTCAGCTTTCTTTAGAGTCCAACTCTCACATCCTGCCTGCAAAAACAACCAAGATTCATTTTAAGTATGGCCTCTTTCCTTATTCATAATCGGCAATGTGGAGCTTTTTACATAGACTTCTTCTGAGAAACCCATTTTGCCCCAATTCAAGGAAGATGGAGTCCATGTTGTAGGCAAATTATGTCTGGATAAGCTTGATGAGTTTTCATGCAAATACATTGCTCCAAAAAGGCTCATAATAGGAAATCTCTTATTTCAGCCATCAGAAATACTTCACTGATGTCATGGTTGTTAAAGAACCATTTGGACAGCTGTGATCCTGACACATAAAGGTCAATAATATCCAAGTACCTTGCAAGAATTGTTCCCAACCACCCTTATGATCAGCCAGAGCATCATCGCAGTTCCCTGAGATGGATGACTGAAGTTCAGAGGCAGACCCAGGCCTATTGAGAAAAGTTAACCTCAGCAGGGTGTTTCTCCTAAGGTAGGTGGAGAAGAAGCATTACCTGGTTTTCCCACAACATTGTTCAACTCAACCCACACAAAAACAGAAACTTTTCACTGTTTACAAGCTGTGGCATATTTTATCAATGTGTCTGCCTTCAATAATTCTTTCCAAGGGGTAGGGAAAAAACACAAAGAGAGTTTCTTCCTTCTTTCCTTCTTCCCTCCCTCCTTACCCTCTCTCTTTCTTCCTTTTAAAATTTTTCTGAAGGCAAAGGCAAACACTCTTTGAAAATCATAGGTGGGCCTTGTTAACATCATTTCACTGCAGAAATAGAGACTGTGTTACCTTCCAAGGTGAGGAGTAGTCAGCACGAAGATGCTGCTCCACCACCTGTCTTCTAAGAGGTTTCATCCCCTTGGGGGCAAGATCTTTCCTGGAAAGTCAAAATGTGAGATGGCGATCTCTACAGATGTTAGAATTTGGGGAAAAAAAATAGTAGTTGGGCCTCAAAACATATGTGTAAGTTTTAATTCTGAGATTTTGAAGAAGAAAGGGAATGTTTCCACATTTTCAACATTTATTGCTCCCCAAATGGTAATTATAGAATAAGTGATGATTTATCAGTGCTAAGATTAGAGTCACCCCAAGCAAGTGCAAAAAATTAGATGGAGATTCATAAGACAGATGTTTTTTGAGATAATTCCTGCCAATGACCACAGATTTGGGCTTAATCCAAAAGGCAGTCATAAACAGACTTGGAATTAGGTAACTGAAACTGGGGACAATGAAAGGATTATGAATATTCTGGTGTATCATCTTTTATCTGAAAGGCTTTAGATATTACTAATTTTTTCTTTAAGAACAATAGATAATAATGGTGACTCACTTGATTCTCCACTTCAAATAAATGTAGCAGTCAAAAATAGCTCTTGTAATTTCATGGTGACCAAGTCTATTCTATATGGCTTCATTAATGCCATTGCTATTTGCAGGCTAACAAATTGTACCCAGCTCCCCTGGGTTTGTTTTTCTTTGAACAACATTCAGAACAAGAAAAAACAAACATCCCTGTCGAGTGATGGACTGGATTTAGTCTTGGCTGATTCAGGCCTAGGCGATGGCTCTAAAATTCATGCCTATGAGTCTGAACTTGTGAGTCACTGAAAATCAGCATTGCTAGGGTGCTATATGCTGGCATAGTGCAAACTCAAAGCCATTCTAGGACCCAGAGCAAGAAAATATTATGCTCTAGGTTGCCTGGGAAACGAGTACACTTCAAAATGCCTAGATGTGTACCTAAAAATGGGAGGGGTCTTCAAGCTTCTTAATACTGCCAATTCATCTGCTGCTATTTTTAAACATTTAATGGAAGTTTTTTTTTTATGTTTTCGACTTTTTATTTTGCACTGGAGTATAGCCAAATAACATTGTTTGATAGTTTCAGGCGGACAGCGAAGGGACCGAGCCATATGAATACACGTATACATTCTCTCCCAGACTCCCCTCCTGTCCAGGCTGCCACACTGAGAGAATTCCCTGTGCTCTGCAATAGGTCCAAACTGGTTACCCATTTACAATATAGAAGTGTGTGCATTTACTGCTGGTGAGAAATGAAAATTGATGGATATTTCTGTTTTTTTTTTTAATCAAATTGACAGCTGATTTGCTGGCTCTTAATTTAATAGCAGTAACGTGAGAATTGCCATGAAGATAAAATATTGGACTCAAAGTATAGTTTAGGTAATTAAATGCTCTTGACTTCATTTTTTAAAATCTGAGGTAATTTTGTCATTTTTACTTAATAGACATCTTAGAAGTTTGTGGCATATGGTATAAGTTACATTTGAATAACCTTACCTACACCATCAAAATCTTGCATGTACATATTTCAGAAACATTCAAGAGTTTGGTGTCAACTGTGTGTTTTTTTGTTTGTTTGTTTGTTTAGCAGCATTTCTTACCAAGAAACATATCAAGCATGAAATTTACTTCTAAAAAATTCAATTCCTTGTTCAGTCAATGACTTATTAGATTAAGTCACCTATATGAGGCAAATATGTTCAGAAATGACTTACTCCACAGGGTCCTGGAGAAGGAAGCATAACATAGGTTTGCCTTGAAAAAAGGCTGCACCTCAATTTGTCAGCCTAGAATCCTGCACAAATTTTACATGGAATGAATATGCACATGGATAAGGTTTCATTCTTTCTCTGTTGAATCAGCTTCTCCTGTACTGTGCTTAGTCGCTCAGCTGTGTCTGAGCCTGCCAGGCTCCTCTGTCCATGGGGATTCTCCAGGCAAGAATGCTGGAGTGGATTGTCATGCCCTCCTCCAGGGGACCTTCCCAAGCCAGGGACTGAACCCAGGTCTCCCACGGTGCAGGCAGATTCTGTACCATCTGAGCCACCAGGGAAGCCCAGCAGTAAAAACCAACCCTGAATGTCCAGGAGGACCTAACAGCCTGTGTTACTCAGTGCCACCTCTCGTTATAGAATGTGCAGGGTTTTGTGGCCTTGGGGAGCTTACAGAGCTAATTTTTTTGTCCTCCCTCTCCCCTTCTTCCTTCCTTTAGTTTTTTCGGCGGCGGGGGTGGGGGGGAGGTGGGGAGGTGGGC
>SJYT01037273.1:509803-561581 GCA_006410635.1 Cephalophus harveyi
GGTGGGCGCAGTTAACCGAATGGTGATATAACGATGGGGCAATTTTAAGACATTTTACGATCCTTTTTCTCTTAGTATCTGAGGCCAAGAAGCAGCCCTGTTTTTGTCTCAAGAGTGTGGGTTAGCCTCTCCAACCTGCCCCCGGGCAAGGAGTGAAGGACGAGAGACTGGCAGCTGCAGAGGGCACTTGAACTCACCCAGGCAGGGCAAAATGCGCCTGTGAATTCCTTCAGATCGCTGAAGCTGCCTGTCAGGTTGAATCTGAGTGTTCTGGCTCATCAGTCAGAGCCTCGGGGCAGCGCCTGTTGCCAGAGTCCTGCGTCACCCAGAGCCACAACGCCAGGCAGGCCGGGCCCCCGACTGTGAAGGGTGTCAGGGGGTCGCAGTCCCCAGAAGTCGAGCATGCCCTGCGGTGGACAGCCCCCTGGAAGGGGAGACTCTGGGAGGTGATGGGCATTAGGTGAAGAGAAAGGAAAGAGGCAGCAGAGAAAGGAGGAAGAGAAGGGTGTGAGCAGAGGAGATAAAAAAAAAATATCTGGACATTTTGTCTTAGGAATGAAACCCATTCTCATGCCAGCCCTCTAAGATTTTTTTTTTTTTTTTTCAAACTTTAAACTTTTTATTTTGTATTGGGGTAGAGAAGGAAATGGCAACCCACTCCAGTATTCCTGCCTGGAGAATCCCGTGGACAGAGGAACCTGGTGGGCTACGGTCCATGGGGTCACAGAGTCAGACATGGCTTAGCAACTAAGCAGCTGCAGAGCTGATCAAAAATGTTGTGGTAGTTTCAGGTGAACAGCGAAAGGACTCAGCCACACGTATACATGCATCCATTCTCCTCCAAACCCCGGCCCCAAACCAGGCTGACACAACACTGAGCCACGTTCCCTGTGCTATGCAATAGGTCCTTGCTGGTTATCTGTTTTACATATAGCAGGGTGTGCATGACCTTCCCAAACTCTCTGACTGGCCCTTTCCCCCGGCAACCATCAGTCTGTTTTCTAAGTCTTTTCCTCTCTTTCTGTTTTATAAGTAAGTTCATTTGTATCCTTTCTTTTTAGATTCCACATATAAGGGATGTCATGTGACATTTCTCCTTCTCTGTCTGGCCAGTCTCCTAAGATTCATCCATCCAAGTATCACAGTACTTCTGCCGCCAAAGCAGAGCTTCTGTGAACAGTTACATAATGTATATCTTGATCTGGGGGTATGCATTGGAGGGCAGGGGGTGTATCAACCAGACTAATTCTCCCCATGACTTGCCCATGAAAATGCTTGTTCTTAAAAGTTTCATCTTGAACAAGTGCTCATGAGGATTAAAGAAATACTTTTATGTCTCCTGAGGACTGGGTCAACAAAGGTCAAGGCTATGGTTTTTCCAGTGGTCATGTATGAATGTGAGAGTTGGACTGTGAAAAAGCTGAGCGCCAAAGAATTGATGCTTTTGAACTGTGGTGTTGGAGAAGACTCTTGAGAGTCCCTTGGACTGCAAGGAGATCCAACCAGTCCACCCTAAAGGAGATCAGTCCTGGGTGTTCATTGGAAGGACTGATGCTGAAGCTGAAACTCCAATACTTTGGCCAGCTCATGAGAAGAATTGATTCACTGGAAAAGACCCTGATGCTGGGAGGGATTGGGGGCAGGAGGAGAAGGGGACAACAGAGGATGAGATGGTTGGATGGCATCACCGACTTGATGGACATGAGTTTGGGTAAACTCCGGGAGTTGGTGATGGACAGAGAGGCCTGGCGTGCTGTGGTTCATGGGGTCGCAAAGAGTTGGACACGACTGAGTGACTGAACTGAACTGAGGACTGGGAGGGCCATTCCCATGGGAAAGGAGAGCAGCACACACAAGCTTGTTTTTAAAAAGAACTTAATAATTTTAAGGGCTTCCCCGGAGGTCCAGTGGTCAAGAATCTGCCTTGCAATCCAGGGGATGCAGGTTTGATCCCTGGTTGGGGAACTAAGATCCCACATGTCATAAGGTAACAATTAGAGGAGCATCATGAAGAAGGCCCAGCACAGCTAAATGAACAATTAAAGTCCATTTGTTTAAAGGAAAATGCAGTATTTATAACAGAAAGTAATGAGTGATATTTGTTTTTAATAATAGAATTTAATAATTTTTAAAAGGGTAAAGATCTCAGTCAAGGTTAGTCATCTAAATAGTGGGAGCCTGAAACCAACACCAACAACATAATGTTGATAATGATTTATCAGCATAATGTTGATAACAATCCACACTTATATCTACACATTCACTTAGTATACATATGAACACATATACATATACACATGTGTATATACATATGCACATGTAGTATATATGGATATACTACGTACATATATATTGTATCCACATCTACCTATACACATACAAGCATATATATACACATACATATATAATACACATAATCTACTTACTTAACCAGAATCATGACATTTTTATTCTTATTAAAATCTTTGAGATAGATGAAAAATTGAGTAATATATAATTATTTTAAGAGCTCCAGATCTAGTAACTTCTTGAAACTAGTGTGCAAAAATATGTAATCAGGCATGTTTTTTCAATCACACATACCTTCTATCCCCATTTAATAGTAAAAATAGATCAGGACTAAATTCTATTAGCAAATCATGGTTATTTATTTTCATTTGTGTGTTACATGTACTAGTCAGAAGAATAATAAGATTTCAGGAGATTTGGTAGAATATTGTTCAAAATTTTTGAAATGACCAATTCAGTTAGAGAATTCCACAAGCATGAGTTCTTACACGAACTTGAAAGTACAAAGATTAATGACCTAAGCATTTCAGTTTTAGCTTTAAGTCTAAAAGTGGAAAGAGACCCACCCATAATTAATGAAGTAATGGTGACTTAGAGAAAAGAACTACATCAGTTTAAAAATCATAACTCAGGATTCACCTATTCAAGAAAACTTGGTATACTAAATCCAATGTTAAAACAAAACAAAACATCAGAGCTTGATGTTTCACCAATCAGATTCCTTAACTTTATAAATAGTTTCAACATGGGATTAAAATAAATATTAACTGATCTCACTCATTTACTTAGAAAATGATTCAATTTTCAGAAGTGATCTACTCTCAAACCTGAGGAATATCACAACTCTATGGTACAAGTTCTATCCAGAAATGCTGAAAATTAAGTTTTTCAAAAGATGCAATATAATCAGTCTTTGAAGTTATCCTAGAATATAAGATAGCAAAACTTTCAAAATTTAAAGATGGAAGCCAATTTCTAGCCCCTTTTATATAACAAATATAGAATTAGGGCAGGGAAGAATTATATCAGCTTTTTTTAAATAGAAGAGGCAAGAGGGAATAATATGAATCTTATTTTACTTCTGTGTCATCTATGTGCTGATGCCTGCCATTTAAATATTTTTGGCCATTTTTTTTTTCCTGAGTTTGACCTTGCATATGCAAAGGCCAACTTTCATTTATCTCCACTTGGATGTCTCATAGGAATTTCACATGTAATATCCCCAAATTATTGAATTCTTACTTATCCAGAATGCTGCAAGAGCTTCCTAAAAAGTATTCTTAGTTTTAATTTGACTTTTTCGTTTCTGTTTTCCACGTAGCAACCAGAGAGATCTCAAAAATCCTTGAATAACTTCCTATTTTACTTGACGTAAAGCCTTATCACCTTGCGTGCTCATTCCCTTCAGCCACGTCGGACTCTTTATGACCCTCTGGACTATAGCCAGCTATGCTCCTCTGTCCATGGGATTCTCCAGACAAGAATTATAGAATGGGTTGCCATGCCCTCTTCCAGGGGTTCTTCCCAACCCAGAGATTGAAACTGTGTTCCCTGTGTCTCCCCATTGCAGGCAGATTCTTTACCCACTGAGACACCTAGGTAACTCTTATCACCTTAAAGTGACTTATATATAGGATGACCATCTGTCTTGGTTTGCCAAACATAATTCTGTTCATATCAGTTGACTATGTTTTTGTAAAGATCATTCACTTTCATTGCAAAGTGTCCCTGTTTGGATGATAAGTTTTGATGACTTTACTTATAAGGTCCTGCGTGATTTGGCATCTGCCCCCTCTTCAAGTCAGACCATCCTGGCCCTTGCTCATGCTACCCCAGCCGCACGAATCATCATCTTTCAGCTCCTCACTAACTCAAGGGCTTCCCAGGTGGTGCCAGTGGTAAAGAACCCACCTGCCAACGCAGGAGACATAGGAAATGTGAGTTCGATCTCTGGGTCGGGAAGATCCTCTGGAGAAGGAAATGGCAACCTACTCCAATATTCTTGCCTGGAGAGTCCCATGGACAGAGGAGCCTGTTGGGCTACAGTCCATGGGGTCGCAAGAGTCGGACAAGACTGAAGCGATTTAGCATGTTTTTACTGACTCAAGGTCTACACACTTCACTTTTTCTTTTCATTTTTTCAGTTTCAGCTTAAATACCATACTTGAAGGGACTCCTTCCCTGATTATCCAACCTATCAAAAGAAGATTGTCCCCTCCTAAACACCTCTGACCTCTGTTTTTTTCCCCTAGTAACACACATGAATATTTACAAGTATACATTTATCTGCATATTTTTTCAGTCTTTTTCATTACAGAGTTTTCTTTATAGAAAAGTTTCTCCAAATAGGAAGAGAACATGTCTGTTTTCTTTCATCTTTGAAAACTGTATCTAGTCCAATGCCTGAGACACAGTGAGCTCTCAGTATTTGTTTTAATGGATGACTGGGTGAATACGTACATGAAATGGATGATCTGCAATCATAACTTAGCTGAAGTTAAGACTGATTCAACTTTGGGGGCAATGGGAAGAAAACCAGACACGTAAAATGAAAGCGTCTTAAAAATCAGTCATAGACTTACCTTTGATTTGTGAACAATTACCAATTATCTTGAAGCACTGAGGTAGGGACAGAGGTTGCTGCTGCTGCTGCTGCTAAGTCGCTTCAGTCGTGTCCGACTCTGTGCGACCCCACAGATGGCAGCCCACTGGGCTCCGCCATCCCTGGGATTCTCCAGGCAAGAACACTGGAGTGGGTTGCCATTTCCTTCTCCAATGCATGAAAGTGAAAAGTGAAAGTGAAGTCGCTCAGTCGTGTCCGACTCAGCGACCCCATGGACTGCAGCCCACCAGGCTCCTCCGTCCATGGGAGTTTCCAGGCAGGAGTACTGGAGTGGGATGCCATTGCCTTCTCCGGGGACAGAGGTTACAAAAGTGAATAAAATACAGTATCTTCTTCAGGAGTTGACAAGCCTTTTGAAGAGATAAACATAACAAGTTAGTTCAGCACCATTTGGAACACAGAAAAGAAATAACCTAATACTGAATAGAATTTGAGGAATCCTTTCTCAAGGAGGTAGCTCCAGAGTTGACTAGGTCAGATGCAGATCAAATGTAACACTATTATTTTTAAAATAAATCATGAATGAATAAATGCATTAAATAGGTGAGTGAACATCTGTGTGGTAAGGAGATAGCATTATAACCTTTAGATGGAAAGTTTACAAAGTTTCTGGTCTCAGGACCACTTTACTTTGTTAAAACTGATTATGAGTCCCAAAGAACTTTAGACTATACAGGGTACTTCAGTCTGTATCTTCTATTAGAAATTACAGCTCAGGCATCTAAAATATTCACTCATTCACTTAAGAAAAACAATAAATGTATTATATGTCAACACAGATAACCTATTTTTATGAAAAACAGCTGTATGTTTCAAAACAAGAATCAAATTCGCTAAGAATGTGGCATTGCTTTACATTTTTGCAGGTCTTTTCTCTGGCTTAAGAGAAGACAGCTGGGTTCTCATAGATATTTCTGCATTCCATCTGCTGGATTATGTTGATTTTTTGAAGTGTATGAAGAAATTCCTGCCTCATAGAGATAAATCTTTGAAAAAGTGAAGACTTCACAAACCACCTGAAAGAGAACTGGTTCTGAGACTATAGCCTCCCTTTGGATTTTGGCTGGTAAGCGTAAAGCAAATAAATGACTTGACCCAATTTGTGTTTTAGATAAATTAGTTTAGAAGCTGTGTGGCCAATAAACTGGAATGAGTGAGGCCAG
Organism: Cephalophus harveyi; assembly: GCA_006410635.1. Lineage (NCBI taxonomy): Eukaryota > Metazoa > Chordata > Mammalia > Artiodactyla > Bovidae > Cephalophus > Cephalophus harveyi. The sequence goes on from SJYT01037273.1 coordinate 515,879, forward strand.
GTATTCAGAGACTAGTCCATGGAGATATGTAATGGAAATGAAAGGGTCAAGTCACTCTCAGCTCTTGCAAGTGAGGGAAAGAAGAGGCTGAGTGCATGGGGGTGGAGCGCAGATTTCTTTGGAGGATGACAGAGATTATAATGTTGCCACCAGCTGACTAAAGATGATGTTTGGAAGATTAAATCTTTGTGAGGCGGAGGAAGGAGGGAGGGGGGATGGGAGGAATAGGGAGGCAGGGATTGACACATATTCATTGACTGATCCTATGGATAAAATAGATAACTATGAAAACATAAGGTATAGCGCAGGAAAGTCTACCAGGAGCAATTCGCCTGTATCTCAGACTCACATGATACAGTGTCTTCCCAACACCTTTATCTGGATGCTCCACACGACCTTGCACTCAGCACATCCACAAAGCACTTTTGTAAATCAGTATTTATTGGAGTACAGTTGCCTCACAATGTTGTGTTCATTTCTGCTTACAATGAAATGAATCCCCTACACCCGCTCCCTGTGGCGGCCTGAATGGGAAGGAAGTCCAAAAGTGCTTTGTGGATGTGCTGAGTGCATTTTAGATCTCAGCTGTTTGAAGAGCAAATTGGGGTGCAAGCAGAATGAGCTTACACACATAAGACTGTAACCTTTCTTAAGACTTTGGTTGAGAATAAAATGAAGAACAATGTTATCAAACAGAGAGCCAAGAGAGTCCTTCCGATTAGTATAGAAGAGATTGTATTTGCTTCTGGGGTGAGGCAATGAAGCTAGTTGAGGCACAATGTTGCAGACATGTGCCATTAATCATTACAGAATATTCAGGAGGATAGAGGAAAATATATTATCAAGAGAGCAAGGACAATATCTTTCCATTTTTCACTTTCTCTAAGACATCGCAGAATATGGATGTTTCAGAGAAAATACAAAGTCGTGAGGACTAAGAAATTCAGCAACAAGTTATTTGTGTAGTTACCAATGGTTAAGAACTTTTCTACATTTACAAACATGGGATGAGAAACAAGAAACATATACTCCACCCCAAAAAGGATGGACAAGACCAGTGAATAGAGTAGAGAAGAAAAGATAAAGATAGGATAGATTAGAAACTCTTTCCATGCCCCACTGCTTATAAGGCCCTTCTTAGAAAGGAGAGGTTAGCCATGATGCAAGGTGGTGCTAGTGGTAAAGAATCTGCCTGCCAATTCAGAAGACGCAAGAGATGCAGGTTCGATCCCTGGGTTGGGAAGATCCCCTGGAGGAGGAAATGGTAACCCACTCCAATATTCTTGCCTGGGAAATTCCACTGACAGGAGCCTGGAAGCCTGCAGTCCATGGAGCCACAAAGAGTTGGACATGATTGAGTACAAAATGGCACAGCCGTAACACAATGCACCTATGGAGAGTCAGCTGCATACAGTAATCATGGCGCAAAGCGAGTGTGACTAGTCTCAATGAATCCTTTCAGTGTTCTCAAAAAGAACTGAGTTAAAAAAAAAGAACTTTTTAGGGAATTTTTCTATATTGTGTTCTTTGGAACATTAGTGTTGTTTTAAATGTTAATAAATCATTAAAAATAAAAGAGGGTGGTGGTCTTCAGGCAAATCCATTTGGAAAACATCTAGTTAAAGCCAAGCAGATTTTTTAACAGAAAGACTTCTCAGAATCATTACTATAGTTACATGCATTGGCATTGGGAGTTATTCAAGTGAGTGATACAGTAGACACCATTTCCCAAATGTAATAATTGTTTTCATTGAACTATTGTTTTCATTGAACACTTAACTGACTTCTTGCCAGAAACTGGTGTGTTTGGGAAACGCTGCTCTAAGGTATTGTTAAACTCAGTAGTGTCTACCTGATTAATTGGGGTCATGATTCTTGTGTCTAGAATAGTTAAATTGATAAGATACCCTTTTTAAACTTTTTAATTTATTTTCAAGCATAGCCAGTTAACAATGTTGTGATAATTTCAGATGGACAGCAGAGGGACTTAGCCATACAAAGATTTGGAGAAGGAAATGGCAACCCACTCCAGTATTCTTGCCTGGAGAATCCCATGGACAGAGGAGCCTGGCAGGCCATGGTCCATGGGGTCGCAGAGAAGCGGACACAACTGAAGGGAGTAAGCAGGCATGCATACATGTACACCTTGCTGTATTTAAAACGGATCCCTGACAAGGATCTACTGTATGGCACAGGGAACTCCGCCCAGTGTTATGTAGAATGGATACCCCCTTTTAAAAAGTCATTAACACACCCTTGTGATTTCTAGATTTGGTGTTATTGATGTTCTGGTTTTGATTTTATAACACCTACCCACTTCTGAAAAATAGTCCATGGACAGAGTGGACTCCCAAAAACAATGTTTTGATTGATGGCTTTCTATTTTAGAGTTTTAAAGTAATTTTGCTTTTGACATCCAATAGGAAGAGAAAACCAGAAGAAAGCATCATCAGTGTTTGTGCCCCTGGAAGAAACGTGCGTCCAGGAAGATCCACGGACAGACCAACAACTGCGTTTCTCATCCAATAAGTGTTTTGTCATTTGATTCCAATAAGAACCAGATGAGCTTGTGGAAAATGCTGCATCTTGATTTTTCTTAATTTCATGATAGCCCTTTATAAGAAGAATATCACATAGGCTTTTGTTCATGCAGAATGTTTTTGAATTCCAATTCAATCTAGATGCTGTGGAAATTACCAAGTAAAAGGCATGGTCCCAGCTTGCATCAGTAGATGAGAGAATAACTGAAAAAGGTAAAATAATATAAAAATTAAAATGTGTTGTACTTTAAATATAAAGACTCATAGGATAGCATATGATTAGTTGAAATCAAAAGATAGTAGACAAGGAGACCAGGTAGTATGTAAATGCATATATGGGCATGAACTGAATTATCACCCACACATATATGTCTTCCTAGGCACATATGATACCCAGTATGACAGTCAGCTTCTACTGTTCTAGGATGCTAAAGAGAGTGTTGAAACACATCTTCTGCTTCCACAAGTCAAGTAATGGCTGAGAGCACAGCAGTACACGTGCGTCTCTGGAACACCCCGACCTCCACCTCCATTGGCTGGGATCTCAAAAAGTTTAAGTTCAGGTCTGGACTACTAAAGGATAGGCTCCATCCTGCAACCTGGATCTCAAGAATCTGATCTGACACCCAACCAGACATCTGGTAAGAGCCAGGCATTCCTGACATGATTGCTTGATGAATCACTTTCAGAACTCTCAGATTTGTGAAGGGCATTGCTTTATTTTCATTCTCATTTTTTTTTTCCAGCTAGAAAAGCTTCCTGGCATTGCTCTTCCTGTAAAAACATGATTAATATTCAGACCTAGATTAGATCCGAATTTCTATAGAGGGCAATGAACAGGTTGTTTTGTTCTTTCTCTCCAGCTGAGAACTCAGGGAATAAACGTCATTTAATGATTCTTAGAGGCTTTGTCCACTGTGTTACAGACTTCACAGGGATGTGCCCTATGCTTTCAATGCAAACTCGCACTCTAAATCCCTTATGAAATGAGCCAGTAAGAATATATATTAAAGAAATTTTGGGCTAGTGAGAGTTGAAACATTGTAGTTTTCAACCAGCAGCTCAATTTGATAGCTCTTCACCCTACACAAGCTGCTAGCCTTTGTTAAAATGTGTAAAAATTTGGGATGGAGAGTTTCTAATTGGGCTAAAATTCCTAGATATATTAGAATTAGATATGCAGGGTATTGAGGCATCTTCAGGACATGTTGGGTCTAGACAAAAGTGAAAAACTAAAAGGAACTGATATACGAAAGAATACTGTTCACTGCTGTATATTTCAGGCATCTACTTTCAATAAAATATTATCTATTGTGATTTTAGTAGCAAAGATCATTCCCTCCTGAGAAATCTGTGTACAGGTCAAGAAACAAGAGTTAGAACTGGACATGAAACAACAGGCTGGCTCCAAATCAGGAAAGAAGTACATCAAGGCTGTATATTGTCGCTCTGCTTATTTAATTTATATGCAGAGAACATCATGAGAAGTGCTGGACTGGATGAAGCACAAGCTGGAATCAAGATTGCTGGGAGAAATATCAATAACCTCAGATATGCAGATGACACCATCTGTATGGTAGAAAGTGAAGAAGAACTAAAGAGCCTCTTGATGAAAGTGAAAGAGGAGAGTGGAAAAGCTGGCTTAAAACTCAACATTCAGAAAACGAAGATCATGGCATCCAGTCCCATCACTTCATGGCAAATAGATGTAGAAACAATGGAAATAGTGAGAGATTTTATTTTGGGGGGCTCCATAATCACTGCAGATGGTGACTGCAGCCATGAAATTAAAAGAGGCTTGCTTCTTGAAAGAAAAGCTATGACCAACCTAGAGAGCATATTAAAAAGTGGAGACATTACTTAGCCAACAAAGGTCTGTCTACTCAAAGCTATGGTTTTTCCTGTGGTCATGTATGGATGTGAGAGTTGGACTATAAAGAAAGCTGAGCACCGAAGAATTGATGCTTTTGAACTGTGGTGCTGGAGAAGACTCTGGGGAGTCCCTTGGACAGCAAGGAGAACCAACCAGTTCACCCTAAAGGAATATTCACTGGAAGGACNCTCTTATACACATCTAGATGTGTATAAGAGACAGAAAGAAAGCTGAGCACCGAAGAATTGATGCTTTTGAACTGTGGTGCTGGAGAAGACTCTGGGGAGTCCCTTGGACAGCAAGGAGAACCAACCAGTTCACCCTAAAGGAATATTCACTGGAAGGACTGAAGCTGAAGCTGAAACTCCAATACTTTGGTCACCTGATGAGAAGAACTGACTTCTTGGAAAAGACCCTGATGCTGGGAAAGATTGAAGGCCGGAGAAGAAGGGATGACAGAAGAGGAGATGGTTGGATGGCATCACTGACTCTATGGACATGAGTTTGAGTAATCTCTGGGAGTTAGTGATGGACAAGGAAGCCTGGCATGCTGAAGTCCATGGGGTCGCAAAAAGTTGGACATGACTGAGCGACTGAACTGAACTGAACTGATCATTCCCTGACCACAGTGAAGCTATATCCTATAGATATATAGCACTTTATTGTGATTCATATTTTATTTCCTGGGTTTATTTTCATGTACTCTTGCCTGGAAAATTCCATGGACAGAAGAGGCTGGTGGGCTAGAGTCCATGAGGCGGCAAAGAGTCAGACATGACTGAGCCTACGTTCACACACAATCAAGATAGATTGCCCACCAGCTACACAGCTGCCTTCTTAATCATTAGCTTGTCAAAAACCAGATCCATTTTACCATTACTGGTAGGAAGATGATATGGGACTGGGAGTTAGGAAAATTCAATTGCAGAACTTCATTAGCTGCTTCTAATATTAAGTACCCTGCTTTAAACAATGTAATCAAACAATGATTTCTTGACTTTTAAGGTTATCCATTAGTTATTGACAATTTTTTTTCTCTGGAAATAAAGATTTAACATTTTTACATGCTTCCCTACCTTTTTACTTTACTTTGCCAACAAAGTTCTGCATAATCAAAGCTATGGGTTTTCCAGTAATCATGTACGGATGTTGGACCATAAAGAAGGCTGAGAGCTGAAGAACTGATGCTTTTGAACTGTGCTGTTGGAGAAGGAAATCAGTCCTGAATATTCATTGGAAGGACTAATGCTGAAGCTGAAGCTCCAATATTTGGTCACCTGGTGCAAAGAGCCAACTCATTAGAAAGCAACCTGATGCTGAGAAAAATTGAAGGCAGGAGGAGAAGGGGATGATAGAGGACAAGATGGCTGGGTGGCATCACCAACTCAATGGACATGAGTTTGAGCAAGCTCCAGGAGATGGTGATGGACAGGGAGGCCTGGTGTGCTGCAGTCCATGGGGTCCCAAAGAGTTGGACACAACTGAGCAACAACCACCCTTTTAATATGTTGTCTAGGTTTGTCATAGCTTTTCTTCCATAGCATATTAATTCCTGCCCTCTTCCTACTTATCAGTAACTGGACTATGTAGAGTATTATGATTGTACTTTTGCTTTTTGTATATCTGATCATTTTTCTGGAGTTCATTATTGTTTTACTTTTTGGTTATCTATGCAGGTAATACAAATTTATCCCCAAACACACCCAATAAAAGAGTAAAACCCCTTTTCATGTACTCAGATATGTCAGTTGAGCCTCTCAGTTCCATCTTTTTCTTGGAGTCAGTTCTTTTGAAACCTTCTTGCTTCATTCTGGACAGATTGCCCTCCAGGTCTGCTGCAAAATCGTGTTCTTGGAATACTCTTCCTCTGTGTTGGGAATATCTTTCATTTCTGTTTCCTGGATCCCACATCTTCCTCCCCCCTTGGATACCTGCTTCTTTAGTAATTCCTCTATTCAGTTTCTGTGAATCACTGTAGAAAGTTCAGCCTAGAATAGAACCTGGCATACTGCAGCCTGTAGACCACATTCATGGCCTGTTTTGTATAATCCATGAGCTAAAAATGGTTTTTTTTTGCATATAAAAAATGTGGCTAAAAATTAAAACAAAAAACCAACAAAGAATAGTACATGGCAGAGATGACATATAAGCCATAGAGTCTAAATGTTAACTATCTTATCCTTTGTAAGTGTGGGTGGGCATCATTTGATTCACTGATGGCCCAAATGTATCAACGATGCAGAGAAACGGTGAATTTGCTCTCTCTGTTGGAGCAGCTACCTCCATCTTCTTTTGCCCTTGGACATGAACATGCCTTAGTTTTCAAGCCTTAAGACTCAAACTGAGACTTACGCCATCAGCTCCTTTGGTTTCCAGGACTTTGGACTTGGACTGAATAATGTCACCAACTCTTCTGGTTCTCCAGTTTGCAGACAGCAGTTTGGCAACTTCTCATCTTTCATAATTGTGTAAGCCAATTCCCATAATAAATATCCTATTGGGTCGATTTCTCAAGAACCCTGACAGATATGTAAAGTAACTCACTGCCTTTGCCCTGATACCTAACATTATGGAACCTTGTCCTCTGTAATCCCAAGCTACCCCTCCTTGCTTATATACCATTTACCCTCATTACATTATATTGTTTTCCTTTCTTGTGTATTTTAACAAAGCTAGAAATTATTATTGTTATTTCATGCAAGATCACTGCTTGTGTAAGTTGCTCATATACTTTATCAATTTCTTTACTCATCCTTTCTCTCTTCCATATATGATTGCTTACTCTTGCCTAGAACTTTCTCAAAATTTTATTAAACATTATTAATGGAAAATGCTCTCGGTTTAGTTTTGCCTAAAAATATCATTACTAGATAGTTTTTCTGGGTATACAGTTTTAGATCAATAATTGTTTTTGCATAGCACTTTGATACCATTCAAGCTGTTTAGGCTTCTATCATTGCCAATGAGATATCAATTAATCAAATTGTTTATTTGCCAATATTGTGTTTTCTCCTAGACAAAATTTCAGATTATTACTTGGTCTTTAGTGTTTGTCAGTTTTACTATGGTGAGTATAATTGCAGATGTTTTTATTTATCTTACATAGGATTCTTTGGACTAAGCTGGAAGCACAAAATTGGGTAGCAAAGATACATATGTGCCAGAATGTGGTTATGAATTCTTCAGGGAGATTTTTTTCCCTTCTGTCCAATGCCAAGTTCAGAACAGACACATTTCCTCCATGTCTCCTTTTATATGGGAATGGATATGCCTTGATATGCCAGGTCCAGTACTTGTTCGCTGACTATTGGCTACTTCACTTATGTATAAAAGGCATCTTTTTCTTAAATGTTGGTATGTGCACTCCAGTACCGGAAATGGTTGTTTTGTTGTTAGTAGCAAGCTCCTTGAAAATTAGAGCACAAAACCGTTGAAAGCTGATCTGAGGCACATGTAGCTCAGGAAAGTATTAGCTTTGCCGGACGACATTCAGTCACATCCTTCCCCATGGAAATGACCTTCCTTTTTTTCGTTGGATGTTTTATGAAACATGAAACAACCGGGTCACAAGGACAGTTTTAGAGAGCATTGTCATCAGTTTGACCTATCGCTATTGAAACAGCTTCCAACCACCAACATCTCTGAGGTGAGACGTGTGAGGGCCAGTGGGCCAGGCTTCCCTTTTTTCCTGCTGCTATTTGTTTTCGCCTCTGACGGTATTCCCTGCTCAGTAATATATGCTTGGACTTTATGACCTGTCTTCCTGCAATAATTCTTTGGTGGAAAAATCCAATAATACAGCCAAGAGTTAGTTCTTCCTCTGGCCCCACGTGCCTGGCCCAGAGATCAGTTTTTGGGTTAACAGACACAGACGTCTAGCTGGGTTACTGTGCGAGTCATTCAGGACATTTTCCCCCAATGCTGGGCCGATGGGGCATCACTGTGTTTCCAAGTTCAAGATTTTGGTTAATTTATGGAGAGTGGAGGATGAATATAACCTGACATGAATAACAACCAAAGAGCTGGTATACCAGCTTCTACCTTTTTGCAGTACAAGGCAAGGTAGTGGTGCCATGCAAAAGCAAAAGCAGAATTGAAGAACCCAAGAAGATTTATCCTTTCAAGGGGTAGAGAAATCTTTTGGCTAAAACTATCACAGAGACTCTAACGGAGATAATCAAACATTGCGAAGACAAAAAAATCGCTCTTGCTTGTTGCTTTCCTTGGGACTTTTGATGGAGTATATAGAATGATATAAGGCATTCGACCGTGTCAAGAAGATCCATGGGCATGTTCCTATTCGATTTTGTTTTATCTATGAGTTTTCAGCAAATGTCTTGGTTCCTGCATATGTAATATTATCAATTTTAGAATATGTAAGAATTAAGTTTGACCTTCATGCACTGACACCTTTATGGGAATCTAAAATGTAAAGTGGTGCAACCATTATTAAAAACAACATAGTAGTTCTTTAAAAATGAAAAATAAAACTGCCATATGATCCAGTACTCTTCCTTCTGGTTGTACATCCAGAATAACTGAAAGCAAGGTCTTGAAGAGATAGATGTATACCCATGTTATAGTATCACTATTCACGATAGCTCAGAATGGAAGTAACCCAGCGCTTACCAATGAATGAACAGAATAACCCCAGTGAGGGGCTTCCCTGGTGGCCCAGCATCAGTGTTAGTCATGTGTCAGCCAAGCTTAGGCAGGACTAGGACACTCGACATTCCAGCAGGGGTTAAAATGTTCTTTCTTGTTTCCAGTTCACCTTCTATCTTAGGATTTGACTAGATGTGGAGCAAGTTTTCAGTATGAAAGTTCTTAGGTTTTCCCTAACCTCCAGAGGTTGAAAGAGAGCACATGCTTTAGAAGACTTTGGGAACGCTGGCTCCTAACTCACTGCTCTTAGTAACTCCTAAAACATCCCATAGCAGTTGGCGGCTACTCCTATCCCATGGTTGTCCCAGAAACGTTGACTCTTGCACGATAGACATGTTCCTGAAAAGTTGCATGTAATCTAAACCACATTTACATGCTAGGCCAAAATTTAAAGGAATCTTATGGTGAATCTGTCATTACTGCAAAGAATTGGCCTCTCCTGCAATGTATTTATTTTGAAAACAGATTTTCTGATATCAGAGTTTACATATAGTGAGACTTATCTGCCTATGGCTTATGGTACTCTAAGCTTCCTTTTACTAAATGATAAGGTAAAAGAGTTACCTCAGTCTGCGGAATGACAATACTTTTTATAAATAGTAAAGGGAGGGCTTCCTAGGTGGTATTAGTGGTAAAGTATCTGCCTGCCAATGTAGGGGATGCAGGAGACTGGTGTTCCATCTCTGAGTCGGGAAAATTCCCTGGAGGAAGAAAGGGTAACCCATGCCAGTATTCTTGCCTGAAAAATTCCATGGACAGAGATACTGGCCTTCTCAGTCCATGGGGTTGCAAAGAGTTGGACATGACTGAGCACTCTAAACCTAGGAATCAAAACACCAAAAATTTAGGAAGATGATGCTTTTTCATTAACAAAAGGCTGAATCTGGTGATCACAATAGAGCATCTGTGAAGGGCTCATTTAGCCATACTTTTTTTGTGGGTGAAAACAGAATTAAGTCAAACCACATCACTGCATACTAGAAATTTTTGAAAACACAGTGGAACATTCCAAGATAAAATATTAGGTCATTTCAGGGCTTGAGGTGGGGTGCAGTGAGCTACATTGGCCCTCAGATTATTATTATTATTTTTTTTTTTTGAGAGCTAAAATGGACAGGGAGGCCTGGCGTGCTGCGATTCATGGGGTCGCAAAGAGTCGGACACGACTGAGCGACTGAACTGAACTGAACTGAACTGAGAGCTAAAATATGTGTTTGAGTGGGAAGAACATGAGAAATTGTATCAGGAATCCATAGATCGATCATTCAATAAGTGTCGTGTGCCTACTGTATGCTTGGCACTGTGTTAAATCTGGAGATAATGGTAGAAAACAACAGACAAATATCCTGCCTGAATGGAACCCACAATCTTGACTATAAACCTTGCTCTGATCTACTGAAAGAAGTGAAGTGAAAGTCGCTCAGTGGTGTCCAACCGTTTGCAACCCCATGAACTATACAGTCCATGGAATTCTCCAGGCCAGAGTCCTGGAGTGGGTAGCCTTTCCCTTCTCCAGGGGATCTTCCCAACCCAGGGATCGAACCCAGGTCTCTCGTGTTGCAGGTGGATTCTTTACCAGCCAAGCTGCAAGGGAACTGATCTAAACTAGGGGAGGGTGATTTTGGTCTAGTCATTTATCTGTCTGGTCCTTGGTTTGCTCGTTTCTAAAATGAAGTTGTTAGATTAGATGACCTTTCTCTGTTTTTTATAGCTCAAGATTCTTTGTCTTCGATTATTTAATCAGACTCTTTCTTTGATAATGCAAAAGATCTAGAGGGTCCAGAGCTTCTAGTTTTAGGGTACCAAACTAATTGCAAGGGGAGACTGAGAAACTGATGGTACATTTCTACAGGCAAGACAGTGTTTAATTGCGGTTGAGTGCCATTTAAGATAATACACAAACGGAACACAAACCAAGGCTCTTGTCCCCAGCCTTCTTCTTAGCACTGCTGTTTCTTTCTACCCTCCTTTTCTTTATTCCCATTTAGTATGTGAAACAACTAAATTTGAGAAGATTAACACTAGCAAAGTCAGAGCTACTTCGGAGCAGGAGAAAAATGCACTCGTTCCGCTCCATTTTGGGGGATAGAGTGGGAAGAAACGGGGGTGTGCTCCAACTTCAGAGTCCAACGAAGAGAGAGGGAAAGCCAACACACCCCGACTCTGTGTGATCTCGAGAGCTGTCCCGACCCAGGACAAGAGCAGGAGGTCCAGGAAATTTCAAACAGGGATGGCACTTTTCCTTCCTGATGTCCACAGTAACATCAGGCCAAAGGGACCGGAAAGGATCTTCTGAACCTAGACGCCCTTTATGTTGGTAGTCATAGTGCCGTCCAATTTTATCCTAGTTGGAGGAGAACATCTCTGGTTTTTTAAAGACTGCAGGAAGGTGATAATGAGGATGGTAATTACATCCTTAACCATTTATTTTTGGTGTTGGGAAAGGCTCCCTATTTCAAATCTCCTCCTCTTTTGTTGATTCCCATTCTGTAATTCCCTTCTATTTTCTCCTTCTGTCATTTGCTTTACTGCCTGAAGAAAAAGGAACCCACCATACCCTTCCTCTCTAGTTAAGCGCGGTACATGGTTCTTTGGAAAAAGTACCACAGCTGTGCATTGTTAATCTAGAGACAGCATGGAGTTCATTGTAAACTCCAAAGGATTTTCTCCGATTCTGTGATTTTCTGTTTGTGTGCGTTGCCTGGAACACGTCCGTAAATTCTTCACTAAATTCTCCCACATTGAATAAAGTCATTCTGAATTTTAATTTTCTCTGGGTCAGCCTGGGGTCATCTATTAACTTAATGAACTCAAATATGTTCTTGGTGCCATCCCTGAGCTGTTGCTGAAAATATGAAACCCCTACAGACCTAGGACCTACCCAATAGATATCACTCCTTCACTTTATCACATTTCCTTCCTGGACTCATTTGCACTTTATAGCTCTCTTGTTTAGGAACTGCGTTGCTAGTCCCGAAGGCTCCGGACATCTGTTTTCTTAACATTAATTTCATGTTCCTTTCCATGTCCCCCAGGTCCTTCTTGCAAAGGATACGCCTTGACACCAGGGAGCATAGTCCTTAGGATGGGCGTGATGGTTTGAAAATGCTTATTTTTAATTCTTTCAAAGGTTTTGTGCAAACTTCTTTAAATCTGTGCAAATATCACTGGTTTGCAGAGATTCGCTTGGGACTTGTTATGGAGCCTGCTAACAGTTTCTGCATAGAAAAAGAACATTGCGTTATCTTTGTGTCTCTTTAAATCCAAAAGGATGAGTCAGCTCTACATAATATTTAATACAAACAGCAACTCATTAAAGTGTGGTTACTTCTAGGCAATACTGTCTGGAAAATCATTTTGCCTTTTGTCAATTGAAACAGAATGCTTTATTTTAGACAGTGGCTCCACTCTGTCCCTTTGGTCAAAGTTTAGCAAGCTGACAAGTATCAGAGAGGGTCAAAAGACACCAGTAAATTATCTGTGGCTCCCAGCTGGGCAGATGGTGCTTTGGATGACTTGAATGGGCTCCCTAACCTGTGACTACCTGCTGCCCATTTTGATGGCAATGGAGAGATTTCTGATGAATTCCTCTCAATTTCGCACCAGAGTTAGAACTCAAACAGAAGTCCTACATTTACTTCAGCTGGTACTTCTTTAAAGGTTGTTCAAAACCAGTTAATAGGAAACTTGCAGACTTGAAGGTATGGGAACCAAGGCACAAAGAAACTAAACAATGATTTAAGTCCATCCAATAAGGTTCCAGGTAACCTAGGAAATAAAGGGTTTCCTTGGTGGCTCAGATGGTAAAGAATCTGCCTGCAGTGTGGGAGACCCAGGTTCATTCCCTGGGTCGGGAAGATCCCCTGGAGAAGGGAACGGCTATCTGCTCCAGTATTCTTGCCTGGAGAATCCCATGGACAGAAGAGCTTGGCCAACTATAGTCCATAGTGTCGTAAAGAGTCGGACACAACTGATTGACTAACACTAGGAAATAAATACAAATTTTTTGCCTCATAATCTGCAGTTTACTATCTCACTAGGGTGTCAGTGAGAGAGGTATATCAGGGTTCAGATCCCAACTATCACTTGAAGATAACGTGACCTTAGATAAGACATTTCTCTGAATTTCTGTTTCCTTATCAATTAAATTGTAATTAACCCTCTCTCAGAGAGTTGGCATGGAGACCAACAAAGAAATGATATACCTTGAGGACAGCGTGTGGAACACAGCTGGGAGCACAAAAACAGCAGCGATTCCATCAACACTCCTTGTTACATATTTTTTCAGTGATTTCCTTTAAAAATGAAATATATAAATAAAGAAACTTCAAGCATCGCTAATTTCCAGGTGTCTAATTCTACATACACCAAAGAGACGGGGGCTATTGAGCTGGGGACCTTGCAGTGAGAACTGGAGACCTTGATCTTGGACCCAAATGCAAGCCTAATTCAGAGTAGATGTGAGAAAGCAAAGCTTCCGGTGTCTCCCTCTTTCCCTGTCTTTGTCTTTTTGTCTTTTCCCTCATATTCTCATATCTTAAGTTTCCAGTCACTACTCACTGCTGATATTATATTGTCATACTTAGTTTTCTTGATTTTTTCTCTCATCATATACATTCATTATATATGCTTTGCATGTCTGAACTCTTTTCCAGTTTTTGTCCATTCTGTGTAAATATATTAAGCCATAAATGGTGAGGTCATGATACTGGGATTTCATATCCTAGAGAAATATTTCACACTTTCTTGATATAAAGAATCATCTTATTAGCAATTTGTATTCCTGGACTCTAATCCATATCGAATGAGTCAATCTGAAGTGAGGGGTAGGTGAGCAAGTGTGAGAATTTATACTTAAAAAAAATGCCCCCAAATAATCCTTCTGATCTAATATACTTGTGGCCAGGTGACTTTACACAGTTTCCTGGACCCAGGCAGCCATCACTAACATCATGAGCCAGAAAGAGCTGGATGAGAAAGTGTGTTCTTTAATGCATATCCTATGGATTTTTGTTTGGAGGAATCATCTTATTTTTTGTATAAAAAAATGGAATGCTTATGGTATGTTATGGAAGCTTTACAATATACACCCAGTAATACTCAAAATATTTTATTTTTTACACTTGAAACTTTTTAGAGATTCTTATTAAAGAAGGTGCATTTAAACCATAAAAACCAACCAAGTATTTTTCTTACATTCTAGTTGGTCCTTTACTTGTTGCTGTAGTTGTTCAATTTCACATGGTTTTTCCAAATGCTGGCTTCCATCTCGGTCTCTGTCTCCTCTAGGGAAGACACAAGTTAAAATGCGGTGGGTCCCAGTACAGTTTACAGCTTCATTGTTCTTTAGCTATGTGTCTAAAAATCCACTGGATAATGACGATTTTCACAAACAGACACTATCTCCTTAGAGGTGTATTCAAAGATCTTTTGAGAAGTTGTCCATCACCTTTTTTTCCAGGCACATAAAAGATCCTGAATATCTTGTAAGGTTAGTTTCCTTGCTTCGTGACAGATCCAAAATTTTCACACCCAACTTTGAGGGGGAAAAAATATAACTCCAACTTAAATCAGTTAGAGTGAATTTTGAGAGACGGCCTGCACTATGTGAAACCTGTTTTCACGCTAAATAAGCTCACCTCAATGGTTGACTAAAGCTCATCTTGTCGGTGAGAGGGACTGAACCTCAGAAAGGAAGCCCCCGCTCAGCTGCTTCTGACGGCGGATTATTAAGAAGAGCGCATTAAAGGCCACTGTCAGTAAGCTGATAAGGGTCAGTGCAGAGAGGCAGCAGCACATGGAAGCAAGCCAGTCTGTTTAGCCAACAAGAGCTATGTTAACCAAACACTGTTCTGCTGGGAGAGCCCGAACAATAGAGGCGCCCGCCCCGTGGGGCCGACCACACACACCTGGGATGCCCTGTCGGCAGCTCAAGGAGATTCCATTCACACGTGTCACCAAAGAAAGAGCTTTAATTTCCGAACATTTCTAGAAGTCAGCTCATGCCATTTACTCCAGCAGAATGGCAATCAGCCATACTGGAGAATATTAAACAGTTCTTTCCAGTCTCAACAGTGCCTTATTGTCTCAGCATAAAAAACATTCGTTTAAATATTAAACAGTGAAATCTTGCCTGGTCATTAAAACCCGTAAGGAAAAAGAACACGACGGAAACTGGTTAATATAATAATCTTAGACTTTGGCCAAGTGAGTGGCTAGAGCGTCATTTGTCTTGGTGGCATGTCACCCACCCAGAGGAAGCTCTGGACATCACAATCCCAGCTTCATTCTCAGACAGTGTTTACAGTGCTCTTGTGATACGTGCTGCTCTTCGCATAAAACGTGCAGATGCTGAGCACAATCATTTTCAGTTTTCTCAAAGGCTACCTTAAGGAACAGTGAGACAGGAGTCTTAGTTTCCTTTTTTTGGGAACAACATTGTGCTCTCTAATGCAATTAATTATTTAGTAAACTGCTACCAACTTTATTATTTTTTTTAACTAATTTTTATTGGAATATAGGGCTCCCCTGGTCGCTCAGATGGTAAAGAATCTGCCTACACTGCAGGAGACCAGGATTCAATGCTTCAGTCAGGAATATCCCCTGGAGAAGGAAATGGAAACCCACCGCAGTATTCTTGCCTGGAGAATTCTATGGACAGCAGAGCCTGGCAGGCTACAGTCCATGGGGTGGCAAAGAGTAAGATACGACTGAACAGCTAACATACACAGTTGCTTAACAATGTTGTGTTAGTTTCTACCATACAGCAAAATGAATCGGCTACACGTACGTGTGTGTCCCCTCTTTTTTAGGTTTTCTTCCCCTTTAGGTCATCACAGAGGATCGAGTAGCCTCCAGGGTTACAGTAGGCTCTCATTAGTTGGGATTCTTAATTTCTATTGACCAGGCACAGTGTTTGATCTGGGAAAGAGAGAACAAAAGTGCTTCTTAAATTATATGTAACTCAGTCAAAAGTTATCAGGATGCTTTTAATGGAAAATTCAATTCCATTCCAAAGTATTAGTGGATATCCACAATGAGTTTATCTTCTGCTTAACAGGGGGTAGGGAAGGGAAGGTACGGAAGAAGTCTTCTCTAACACTCCTGCCACATATTATCTGACCAGATGAGACGACACCTTGGGTAATGTGTCATCCTAATCCTAATGAGTTTTTCCTGAAATGACTGTACTACCATGGCTTTCCACCCCTGTATTCATCCCTATACATTCCCGACAGTCTTTCAACCGCTTCTGTCAAACACAGTGTTGGAAAGAAAGATGCCAGGCTATGCTTTTCAATCAGCGACCTACCCAGATTTCTGCCTCTTTCCATTTGCGGTACTCTCTGTAGAATGAGATACTGTCACCAGTTTCCTGGTAAAAACTTGCTGGTTTCTTTAAACATCTTAAAAGTAGTCATTCAATGGATAGTATATAGAGGGGATGGTTATTTTGTTAAAAGCACTTAATATTTTTGCATTGGAATGTGATTGTTTGGATTTAATATGAACATACTTTTCTAGTGAGCTGTCACATTACATTTGATAATAGCCTGGCCACAGGGGTGTGAATTTATTTTGTGATGCAGATGAGGATTGATGCCCCAGTCTCCTTCATTTAAGCGGTGGTTTACAGAGCACCTACCACGTGACAGGCACAGTCCCAGGAATGAACTCTGACAGAAACCAGAGGCCTCAGGAGAGTATGGCATCATGGAAACCAAAGGAAGAAGGAATGTCAAAGAGGATAGAGCAAGTATCAGTACACCAGATGCTGCTGCTAGTAAGTCATGGAGTGTGAGGATTAAGAGTTGGCTATGGATTTAATGACAAGGTTATTACTGTTCCTTTGAGAACAATTTTAGTAGAGCAAGCAGTTGGAGTGGCAGTTGGGAGGGTGAAGACCTGATGTGAAAAAATTTTAAAGGAAACAGAAAAGAGAAATTGAAGAAAGTTCTGAAGGCATTTTACTTTAAGGAGACATTAAGAAGCAGGGCCGTAAAGAGAAGGTTTAGTCAAGAAAACAGATTTTTTGTGTATGTGTTTTTGTTTTGTTTAGGATGAGAGAAAATAAAAGCATGTTTGTAAGCGGATGGAAATTAATCAGTAGAAAAAGAAAGCTGGTGCAGGAGAGAACAATTGACTTTTATTCCTTGCATGAATGCTTGAAGATTCAGATGGAGAACAATGCAAAAGTGATCTAATAAACTGAGAAGGAGAGATAGAGCGCTTATCATAAAATCATAGCAAGCAACTGAAGTTGTACGAACAGAGGACTGTAAAGCAAAGTTAAAACATAGACCATGTTTTATTATGAATAAATGTACTGAGTCCACAACTAGTATGTAGCTTTTAACCACAACAAACAGAGCTATGCTCTAGAGATTGTATTGAATACAATAGGTTACAAGACAGTACAATATTCTCACAAGATTTTATTTATCCAGGATGTTTGGGGAATGGGATGTTTTGGCTAACAGAATTGTACTAAGTTTACCCAAATTGGATGTGAATGGTGTGAAAGATACTTAATTCTAACACTTCACCAAACAGATTTGAATCTTTTATGATTCAGATGATACCTTAAGAAGTTGCAGTGGGTCTCAGGGTTAATACTATGAACACCTTGATATATTGAGTGTGTATAATACAAAGGCAGACAGATTCATTTACACTAACACTTTTATACTAATCTGTAAAAGGCCAGATAGTAGATAATTTCAGCTTTGTAGGACATGGGGTCTTCATCATTATAGCTTGAATGTAATTGTAGACAATACACAAAGGAATGAGTCTATTCTGATAAAATTTTATTTACAAAGGCGGACAAAGACTGGATTTGGCCCATGGGCTGTAGTTTTCCAACCGCTGCCCTGGAAGATGATAAAAAAAAATCCCTTAATGTTCAGTTCAGTTCAGTTCAGTCGCCTAGTTGTGTCAGACTCTTTGCGACCCCATGAATCGCAGCACTCCATGCCTCCCTGACCATCACCAACTCCCGGAGTTTACTGAAACTCATGTGCATCGAGTTGGTGATACCATCCAGCCATCTCATCCTCTGTCGTCCCCTTCTCCTCCTGCCCCCAATCCCTCCCAGCATCAGAGTCTTTTCCAATGAGTCAACTCTTCTCATGAGGTAGCCAAAGTATTGGAGTTTCAGCTTTAGCATCAGTCCTTCCAATGAACACCCAGGACTTAATCTCCTTTAGGATGAACTGGTTTGATCTCCTTGCAGTCCAAGGGACTTTCAAGAGTCTTCTCCAACACCACAGTTCAAAAGCATCAATTCTTCGGCACTCAGCTTTCTTCACAGTCCAACTCTCACATCCATACATGACCACTGGAAAAACCATAGCCTTGACTAGACGGACCTTTGTTGGCAAAGTAATGTCTCTGCTTTTCAATATGCTATCTAGGTTGGTCACAGCTTTTCTTCCAAGGAGTAAGTGTCTTTTAATTTTGTGGCTGCAACCACCATCTGCAGTGATTTTGGAGCCCCCAAAAATAAAGTCTGACACTGTTTCCACACCTATTTCCCATGAAGTGGTGGGACCAGATGCCATGATCTTCGTTTTCTGAATGTTGAGCTTTGAGCCAACTTTTTCGCTCTCCTCTTTCACTTTCATCAAGAGGCTTTTGAGTTCCTCTTCACTTTCTGCCATAAGGGTGGTGTCATCTGCATGTCTGAGGTTATTGATTTTTCTCCTGGAAAAACCATAGCCTTGACTAGACGGACCTTTGTTGGCAAAGTAATGTCTCTGCTTTTCAATATGCTATCTAGGTTGGTCACAGCTTTTCTTCCAAGGAGTAAGTGTCTTTTAATTTTGTGGCTGCAACCACCATCTGCAGTGATTTTGGAGCCCCCAAAAATAAAGTCTGACACTGTTTCCACACCTATTTCCCATGAAGTGGTGGGACCAGATGCCATGATCTTCGTTTTCTGAATGTTGAGCTTTGAGCCAACTTTTTCGCTCTCCTCTTTCACTTTCATCAAGAGGCTTTTGAGTTCCTCTTCACTTTCTGCCATAAGGGTGGTGTCATCTGCATGTCTGAGGTTATTGATTTTTCTCCTGGCAATCTTGATTCCAGCTTGTGCTTCTTCCAGCTCAGAGTTTCTCATGATGTACTCTGCATATAAGTTAAATAAGCAGGGTGACAATATACAGCCTTGATGTACTCCTTTTTCTATTTGGAACAAGTCTGTTGTTCCATGTCCAGTTCTAACTATTGCTTCCTGACCTGCATATAGGTTTCTCAAGGGGCAGGTCAGGTGGTCTGGTATTCCCATCTCTTTCAGAATTTTCTGCAGTTTATTGTGATTCACACAGTCAAAGGCTTTGGCATAGTCAATAAAGCAGAAATAGATGTTTTTCTGGAACTCTCTTGCTTTTTCGATGATCCAGCGGATGTTGGCAATTTGATCTCTGGTTCCTCTGCCTTTGCTAAAAGCAGCTTGAACATCCAGAATTTCACGATTCACGTATTGCTGAAGCCTATGTTATATTATGGTTGAAGCTTCACATCCATGGGGTGCCTTTGGCATCACACCTTTTTGGAAGTTGTGCATCTGACATAAGTAAATCCCTGACATGAAAGAGTGAGTGCGTGAAAGTGTTGTTCACTCAGTAGTGTCCAATGCGACTCCATGGACTGCAGCCCACCAGGCTCCTCTGTTCATGGAATTCTTACAATTACTGGAGAGGATAGCCATTCCTTTCTCCAGGAGATCTTCCTGACCCAGGGACTGAACCTGGGTCTCCCGCATTGTAGGCAGATTTCTTTTACTGTCTGAGACACCAAGGAAGAATATTATAGCATTAAGTTATCAGGTTTTAGGGCCAGTGAAAGGTGATCTGGGATAATCTCAAGCAGGCTGCTTAATCTCTTTAGGTCTTAGGTTTCTCATCTGTAAAATGGGGATTAAGATCTATTTCATGAGGTGTTGTGAAGAGTTATGAGAGGTTTTTTTTGTCATTGTTGGATGTTTATTTTCCCTACATCACCTTGTTTTCTTGGATGCTGGCTCTTTGTCATTCATGTTGAACATGAAATTTTTCTCTTAGGATTTTTCTAATATCTGTAACTTGGATGCCACATAGGTGGAGGTTTATTGCAGATCTCTTAGAAAAGATATATCACTCCCAACTCCACCTTCTATCTCCCCAGATCTCTTCATTTTATCTTGATCATCTAGAGCTAATGAAAAATTTTAGTCTTAGTGTGGAAGTTTCTCACAGTTAGTGACAATGTCTCTGAAAGAGTTTGGTCAGCTTGAGTCCTTGGGTTCACCTGCATGGCAAACTATTAAAGTCAAATCCACATTCAGGGTCTTCCTTTGTCTGAGCCTCTGTGTTGAGATGTGGCACCCTGAGATGGAGCCAAGGGGTAGGGGAGCCTGTTTGTAAAAGTGACACTGGTAAGTTGTGTGAATTACAGCTGCTTTCTTTGCACTTGGATCTGTCTGGACATAAAACGCTAGACAAAGGAATGTTCACATTCTCACGGCTTCTAGAGTGCCTGGAGATTGGGTGAGCCACATGTTGCCCAGCTGGAGAGGACTCGAGACATCTTGGTCTAACTTAACACTACCAAGTGCTAGAGGTCATGGGGAGAATCAGTGCCAATAAGTGGAGAAAACCCAACTCCCCTTTCATTTCTATGACAGGTACCCACCCCATTCAGCACTGGTAGTCCCTGCCACTCAGGGAACAAACGGGCAACCCCCTTGAACTCACTGGGCCCATAATGAGTCATATCTAGAAAACAGTTACTTAAAGCCAGGATACAACTCATAAGATGCTATAGAAAACGCTATTTTTGTCCCCATGTTACAGATAAAGGAACTGAAGTACAGAGACATTCATTATCTTACCATGTTAAGGAAGCCTTTGATTGCCTCCTACTTAAGATCATACCTTTGAGGTCATTACACCTAGTGGGTCAGTTGCTTCCTCTTGAATTCTGTTGTGCTTGCAGATTTCATTATAACTGACTGTTACCTTGGGTTTAGTATAGTGTCTGGTGCTTGTTAAGGGTTCTGTCAACTTTTGATGAGTACATGTAAGAATTGTTTAGTCGCTAAGTCATGTCTGACACTTTTTTGACCCCATGGACTGTAGCCCACCAGGCTCCTCTGTCCATGGGATTTCCCAGGCAAGACTACTAAAGTAGGTTGCCATTTCCTTCACCAGGGGAATCTTCCCAACTCAGGGATTGAACCTGCATCTTCTGCATTGGCAGGCAGATTCTTTACCACTGGGCCACCTGCGAAGCTCCATATATAAGAATAAGTGTCATCAATGATATTAAGTAAAAGTACCCATGCAAGAAGAGGTGGCTGAGATCATACTTAAAATAAAGAAGAATACTTGTCTTAAACTCATCAAGATGAGTACATTAAATGTGTACAGATTTTTGGCATGCCCACCATACCTCAATAAAAATAAAGAGGAGCCATTTCCCCAAGGAGACTCATTGGTAAACAGTACATTTTATTTCAGTTGTATTCAGCACTTCCCAATCCCACCCATGGCACAACTCTATTACAAAATAAACAAACTCAGAAAATGGCCAAAAACAACAAGAAGAGGGGCTAGTAGGGACAGAAATTACCCCAAGCCTTTTTGTGTTGTTCTTTCCTCTTTAATTCACTCATTTTTTCCAAGTTATTTCTCCTTCTAAGCAAATGAACAAAGAGGCTCATCGCATTTCCCTCCTGTTGTTACTTATCTAGATGGGTGGTAAGTCCATTGGATAGAGGTCATGTCTACACTCTACAAGCCTTTCAAAAATATTTACATTATAAGTGGAGGCCAATCCCTCTTCACAAGCTTGACCCACCAGAGGAAAAAATGCAGAGTCTGTAAGAACCAACCAGCCTCCTCCACATGTGCTCAGGTTAAACTTTTCATCCTGACGCCAGACCACAAAGGACAGAGCGCCCAGAAGCTTCCTGGAAATTGGGCAGCACTGAGATGACCTTGAGTCAGTGTTGCCTTGGAGACCGTTGCAATGTGTTGGAATCAGCTGTGGGGCCGCGTCTCTGCTGGGGGTTGATCTTGCCAAAGGGAAGGGCAAGGTCAAAAGGCTCAGAAGAAACATTTCTGTGTGGCATATTAATTTGGGAAAATATGTTTACACATTAAGCCTCTTTTTTTTTTTGGTGTTTCCATTTTCCAACTAAATGATCTCTTCTAAGTTACAGCAGTTACTTCTGCTCTCAGAGAAGTCTTATATTATGCCAGATGAGAAGGGCAGCTGTGACTGAAAACAGTATTTCCATATCTGCGAGTTAGGCATTAGAGATATGATCAGATGTCAAGGAGAGAACTTAGCTTGCCTTTCATGCCAAGCCAAGACTGATGCTTTCTATCCGTTCCTTCTACACCGTGAAAAGAAGACTGGAGACTTCCTTGGTGGCCCAGTGGTTAAGACTTGATCTTCCAATGCAGGGGATGCAGGTTCGATCCCTGGTCAGGGAGTTCTAAGATCCCACATGCCAAAAAACCAAAACATAAAACCAAAACAATATTTTAACAAATTCAGTAAAGAACTTCAAAAATTGTCCACATCAAAAAAAAAAAGAAAGAAAGAAAACCAAACTGAATCTCAGCACAGTCATACTGCTGTTGGATCTAAAATTCTACTTCCTGTTCCCCTGCTTCAAATGAAACCTTGGGAATCACAGTCTCACTGGTTGTAAGTGGACGCTTGGATGCTTATTATTTATTCTTAAACATAATTTATACTCTAAGGGGAGCACTTTGCCTCCCAGTCATTTCAGATGGGATTCCTGAAGGGGACATTCTTTCATTCTTCTCTTCCTACAGGCGTAAACATTCAGCATTTTAAACTTGAAACATACAATGTTATCTACTTCTGGTGTCTTATGTAACTTTTCAGGAATGTTGCAAGACTTTCCGGGCTTCAGTGAGGTTGGGATGGGGAAAGGAGAGAAATGGGGCTGAAGGTATGGGGGGAGAAAAAAAAATCAAATGTTTCCATACATCATGGCACTGGCTGTTTGTGACAAGAAGTTATTGCAATTAAGATACAAGCCGGATGTGTGGGCTAAACACTCAGCTGATATCACAGGCATTTATTGATAATGAAGACTTGGAGGAAGGGAACTGGAAAATTGCTGTCTTTAGTGGTTTCCGAGGCAAGAGGACAAACCATATGGATTAATCAAAAAATTACTTCACCTTATCTAGGAGAAGAGAAAACTGTTTATTTTACTGCAAAAGGAATGTTTCTGTCAAGTTTGAAGTGTCAATCTTCTAGGTTTGGGCTTTACATTGTACAGTTCACTGCATAAGCACACTGTCTAGCTTTAAACAATTTGGAATTGCTGAATGACCTGGCAAACAGTCCCGGCTATAAGCAATGGGAGAAAAACATTCCAGTGAGCTTACATCCAGAAAGTCTTGGCTACCTGGGCCACTTTAACCCAACTAAACCTGAATTTACCTATCAGGAGATAGGTAAATATCCCCCGAGACTTAACTCAAGCAAAATGGGTTTCACTTGAAATCATGCTATTTTCAAGCCAGACATGATCAGGGAAAAGCCTAAAGAAAAATGTTCCAGAATGTCCTTTGGAAATGCAGTGCTAAGTTAATGGAATAATTAGTGAAAACCAGAACCCTTAGGAGACTAATTTAAAAGTGAAATATAAGAATAGAGTATCTTAGATAGACGCTCAGCAGAGAGTAAAAAAAAAAATCTGGAAATATTAACATCATGTACAGAAAAACATAACGACAGTCGAGAAAGAGCATAAAACTTTCCAGAGGGCCAAACTTCAAGATATTTTATAAAAAATGCTAAATGGTGCATGTGAAATGGGCTTTCATAATTAGACCATATCTTCTTTGCCTTCCTAAAGAAGGCACTTTGGAAATTACCACATTTCAGATTTTTCTTGGCTGAGCATGTCGGTCTGTTCAGTATATCATCATTTATGGTATGAATTAGAAAATCAGGTTACTTATCACCAATGAAACAAAAATTGGATGAAGATGGTTCCTTCAAGGGTGCTGACGTTTATGAAAAATGTTGGCCTCCTGGGTTATTGAATTATTCCACACATGGCTTCATGATTAGAAAAATGGGGCAATATCTCATTGGGATTTTTATCCAAGTCTAAATAGCCCAAATCTAGTATGCATCAGCTCAAATACTCTTTAGAAATCACTCAAGTAACTTGTTTGGGTTAGAACAAATCCAAAGTTACAGACAGAATTTCAGAAAGACCTTCCAAACTAACTGAAGGTCAGGGAATTTAGATGAGTGGTCCCAGCTCTAAAGATTTATAAAATTTTAATATCAATTCTGGGGCTTCTCGGGTAGTAAAGAATCTGCCTGCAATATAGGAGGCCTGGGTCAGGAAGATAGCCTGGAAAAGGAAATGGCAACCCACTCCTGTATTCTTGCCTAGAGATTTCCATGGACAGAGGAATGTCAATTCTACTTGCAGTAAAGCCTATGTTAAATTTACCTGAGTCAGAAAAGTATGATGCCCGCTTAGAACATGGGAGAATGGCATTGAAACATGTATAATATCATAAATGAAATGAGTCGCCAGCCCAGGTTCAATGCATGATACTGGATGCTTGGGGCTGGTGCACTGGGATGACCCAGAGGGATAGTATGGGGAGGGAGGAGGGAGGGGGGGTTCAGGATGGGGAACACGTGTATACCTGTGGTGGATACATGGTGATGTATGGGAAGACCAATACAAGAAAATAAATAAATAAAATTTAAAAAAAGAATAAGAAATGTATACCTATCAGAAATAAATAGTGAAGCTCTCTAGGTGTCTGGAGAACTCACAGGAAGGCCCTCAGGAGAAGGACCTGTTAGTGCCACCTGCTCTTTGTGAAGGATGGATTGTTCTCCTCCAGCATTGCTTTCCCTCTTTCCATCAACAAGTTCTAATCAGGTAACCAGATATGGTATTCTATATCTGACAAACAATCAGCTGACAAACAGGTTTGTGCAACAGACGCATATGAAGAAAATAACTTTCTTGGATATAAAGAGATTCATGTGTGTTGTAGGCCAATCCAAAGACCCGATAAGTGGGACACGGAATCTTAATGCAGCTGCATTCTGTGAGGCCCTCTGTTTCCCTGGCAACAGCAGCTCTGCAGATACCAACCTTAGGTTCCCTTTAACGTTACAGAGAAGAACACATAAGCAACCGTAGAGGGGCTTTTATCTGAGTGTTTACAAAAATCTTCCTATAGTTGCCCTCTTTCAGGGGAAGAGAGAGAAGAAGATTGATAACATTTCCTAGATTTGGAACACATGATGACACAGTTTAGAGGCTATTATCCCACTGTGTCTCTCTTCTAGTATTCCTAGAGTGTCTTCAGAGGGTTCCTATGGAAGTTTCCAAAATCAAACTACCATTAAATGGGCTAACCCACTAGTGAAACCCATGCCACTGGCCATTTACACATGTGCAGGTGGTAAAGAATCTGCCTGCAAGTGTAGGAGATGAAGGAGATGTAGGTTCAATCCCTGGATCAAGAAGATCCCCTGGAGGAGGAAATGGCAATCCACTCCAGTATTCTTGCCTGGAGATTCCCACGGACAAAGGAGCCTGGTGGGCTACAGTCCCTGGGGTCTCAAAGAGTCGGACATGGCTGAGCATCCATGCATGTGTGCAGACTGGCCCAGAGATAGGAACATACGGACTTCTTGGGTGGCGCTAGTGGAAAAGACTCCTCCTGCCAATGCAGGAGACGTGAGGCGTGGGTTCCATCTCTGAGTCAGAAAGATGCTCTGGAGGAGGGCATGGCAACCCACTCCAGTGTTCTTGCCTGGAGAATCCCATGGACAGAGAAGCCTGGTGGGCTACAGTCTGTGGGGTAAAAAGAGTGTCAGACGTGACAGACTGAACACAGGACATGCTCTTCAGGAAACAGAGGGCAGGGAAGATTCCACAGCTGTCCAATCAGTGCGTTACTTCCTCTTTTATACCTAACACAATTTCCAGAAAAGAAGTGGATGTCATGAATGTACTCCTCTTCAGTTCTTCCCGCTCCACCTCACCTTACTGGGCAGACGTCACTACTCAGAATTACACCACGTTCATGTGCTTTGCTTGCCTTCTTAACCCCTAGTCTGGGGTAATCTGTCATCTTGCCTTTCACTCATTCTCTGCAGAATAAATTACACCTGTGGTTATTTATTTACTTTTTTTGTGGCTCACAGAATAGCAGAATAGGAAGTAGCCTTAGATACTATCTACTCCAATATTGTAACCTAACTATGCTATAACTCCTTTACCACTCCATCAACCACTCTGGGTAGACATAGAACTGTAGCATGTTCCTACCAATGACAGGGAGACCATTTCCACATTTAGCAATTTTAATTTTAAGAGAGGTCTTCTGTGTATCTAAGCTTGATCCTCTGAAACTAGTTCACTCTTTCTTTCAGAGCAAATTTTTAAAAATTAGTTTTTCTTGGAGTATAGTTGATTTACAATGTTGTGTTATTTTCTGCTATATAGCGCAGTGAATCAATTATACATATATCCATTCTTTTTTAGATTCTTTTGCCATACAGGCTATTATAAAGTACTGAGTAGAGTTCTCTGTGCTATGCAGTAGATTTTTATTAGTTGTCTATAATAGTGTATATATGTCAGTCTCAGTCTCCCAATTTATCCCTCCCTCCTCACTTTCCCTCTTGGTAATCCTGTTTTCGACATCTGTGACTTTATTTCTGTTTTGTAGATAGGTTCATTTGTACAGTACTTTAAGTGTTACATGTAAGTGATATCATATGGTGTTTGTCTTTCTCTGACTTACTTCACTCAACATGACAATCTCTAGGTTCATCTGTGAAAAGTCAAAGTGCTAGTCACTCGGTAGTGGGACTAACTGCGGAACCCCATGGACTGTAGCCCGCCAGGCTCCTCTGTCCATGGGATTTCCCAGGCAAGAACACTAGAGTGGGTTGCCACTTCCTTCTGCAGGGCATCTCTCTGACCCAGGACCGAACTTGTGTCTCCTGCATTGGCAGTTGAATTCTTGACCACTGAGCCAGCTGAGAAGCCCTGTGTACAGTTAGTCGCATTCAAATGTTTACGTTATTTAACATGCCTTGAAAGAGGGCGGAATGGATCAACATCTTGTTTTTTCTCCATATGAAATGCATCAGGAGGAAAAACAAAGGTTGATGTCTACAAAGCGTGAAATCCTTAGTAACAAACATTTTATACTAAGAATAAATGGACCTCTGATGTGGAGATACAGTTAAGAACTAAAAGGTTAAATGTATAAGAATGAGCTGACTCCCTAAAGTAGAGCAGAAAAACTAGAAACCTCAGCAGATATCCAAGATTGGAATCAGAGTGATTCTACATCATTTCTGTGCAGTCTGGGCTTGAAGCCAAACTCAAAACAATTGTAATCTCAGAAAGTCCCACCCTGAAAGAAAGGTCGAATTTTCTTCTGGAGAATGACTAAGTCTGAAGACATGGGAGGATTGACAGGCCATTTAAAAATAGATCTTGTTGGTTTGGTCACCCCATCTTTATAGGCATCAATGGTCTTTGTAATTCCAATGAAAATTCCACACAGTAGCCAAACTGGACAATGTATTGTCCAAAAAAAGCTTCCAGAAATGAAATGTGGGTATGCAGTATCTCCCACATCTTATGGAAAAGTTAAACAACGTTACCTTTGCATCTTTACCTGAGTCACTGACTCAAGCAGAGAGGCCCCCCAGTGAGGACGTGCATGCACAAGGATACACACAGGAAGACACACACATAGAAGACACATTTCTATTCATGTCCAAAACAGAAGACAGCATGAGGGAAAACAATGCCTGCTATAAGAGTCTACGTTTTAGTTTTGGAGATGCCTGTTTTTGATTTTGTATTTATTTTTACCTGCATTTATTATTATTTTCATTTCTGGTTATACTTTATGAGAATTTTTTTTTTCATTTAAGCATTTGTTAAGCAGAAGTGCATAGGGGGCTTCCCAGGTGGCATTAGTGGTAAAGAACCTGCCTGTTTGCAGGTTAGATCCCTGGATTGGGAAGATCCCCTGGAGTAGGAAGTGGCAACCCACTCCAGTATTTTTGCCTGGAAAATTTCTTGGACAGTGGAGCAAAGAGTCGGACATGGCTGAGCAATTGAGCCATGGAGAATTGCTATTTACCAAAGATAAAAGAAAAAAAATGGAAACATTCATTAAAAAAAAATCTTTATGATGACCTTAGATTGGAGGCTTTATTTTTGATGATTTTAAGAATAGGCATTGCACCTATCTTAGTTTGGTTTCTAAGAAACCAAATCTACAAAATCATGAGAAAGAAGTCAGAAGAACAGTTAAGTGGGTGTTCTTACTTTGTGAAATTGTGGTTATTTATTTAGTAGTTAACATCTGTCCTACAATTTTCCCAGGATGGTTGTTAATATGCAATCAGATGACATATGAAAAGCACCTTTGCAAATTAAAAGTGCTATAAAAATGTGCTATTATGGAAGCTTCCCTATAACAGACTATTTGACATGGTATAAAAGTGAAGTTTACTACAAAACAGAAATCTGAATAGCAATCTTTGAAACCCATTTCCAGAATGATCGTGAGACCAGACTTTCAAAATCTTTTCAGGTGGAAATGTATTAAAGAAAAAATACATTTTCTATTATGTTCTTCCTTCCCATCTTTATTTCACGAGCAAAGTTAGAATATCTCTGAAGGTTTACCAGTACAAAAGTCACTAATGGCTAGCTGCTGAAATTGAATTTATAAAGACCAAACTCTCTTAGAGTGACAGTATTAGTGTGGATTTCCAACCTATTCCCCTCTCCATTTGTCATTCATTCATTCAGAAATATTTTTATTTCATAGAATTGACTTCCTCATAAGTCCTCAAGAAATGAACATTAAATATTATCTCCTTTCACTTAGGAAAGAGGAAATACAGTGTCCTCTGCCAACAGATAGTTACACAATAAAAATTCAACTTTAAAAAAATCAACAAGGCATTGGTAACAGGGGGAAAAATGGATCTCTAGATGTTTTGAGAATGTAATGGGATACAATGAAGGAAATATTTCTTTCCTGTGTCATATTTTACTTTTTAAAGCTATTTTAAAGAAAAATTGAACTTAGATAACAGAGAATGTCAATAACCTCCCTCTCACTTGTACTCATTGCCCCCTATTATTTACATTTTTCATTATTGTAGTACATTTGTTATAACTGATGAACAATATTGACACATTCTTATTAAGTCCACTGTTTACATTAGAGTCACTCTTTGTGTTTATTGTTGACAAATGTATAATGACATATACCCACTGTTACAATATGATACAGAATAGATTCATTGACCCCCAAATTTTCTCCATGTTCCAACTTTTCATCCTTCTTTCCCCACCAACCCCAGGCAATCATGCATCTTTATATCATCGCCATAGTTTTTATTTTCCATAATGTCATAGAGTTAGAATTGTGTAGTATGTAGCCTTTTTAGACTGACTTTTTCACTTAGCAATATGCATTTAAATTTCCACAGTGTCTATCCAGGGTTTGATAACATTAATTTTCATCACTGAATAATATTCCATTATATGGATATAACATGGTTTATTTTTCCATTTGCCTACTGAATGACATCTCAGCTATTTCCAATTTTTGGCAATTATGAATAAAGTTACTATAGACATTTGTGTACAGGTTTATATGTGGACATAAGTTTTCAATTCTTAGAGTAAACACTTAGGAGTAAGATTGTTGAATCATATGATAAGACTATATTTACATTTGTGAGATACTGTCTAACTGTCTTCTAAAGTGGCTATATGGGGGAAATATTTTTAAACTATTTTTGGAAGCAGCAAAATAATGTACATCACATGATAGGAATTCATTCATCATTAATATATTATACAATAGGAGAAATAAATTATATAACAGAAAAGAGCTTGATTTTTTCCCTTATATTTAAGGAAAGCCTAGTACTATTCACATATGAAAAAGAGACAAATATATATTATCTTAATTTGTTACATAATCTTCAATTTAACCAATAGTTTCCATTGCATTTCTAGTCCTAGAATGGTGCTTGACACAAAGCTAGCAAATGGTAAGTGACTCTATTTGCAATTCACATATGTTATTAATATATATGTGTATAAATATATTATCCTATGTCCTTCCTGAATCTCAAAGTCCTTTAACCTCAAATAAAAGCCTCTCAAAGAGCCCCCTTCCATTGTCATGACATCAGCACTATCCCTGCCAAAAAGCCAGGAGAAGGCTACGTGTGCAGGCGATGCCCGCTACGCTGTTCATCTATGGTTTGGCTGGATCCAGATGCTTGACCTAAGGTAAACTCACTCATGTGACTGATTCCATTGCTGCTGTAGGGATCAATCTTTTGATTTGTCACAGTAGGTAGCAGCCTCCACTACTTTCCAAACTCAACTATACTCTCCCCTCTATAACCCCCATCCCTTCCATAGTTCTTGGGAGTAGAACTTCCTTCCTTTCTCCATTTCTTCCGTCTTGCTTTCTTTCTTAGTCAGTTGAATGGAGCTTAGTAGGATGCTGCTGCTGCTGCTAGACATAAATAAGACACTGCTGTGTCTAGAACATCCTGAGTTTCATAGAGAAGAAGGACAAACACGTAGCTAGAGAAGTGCAGGACCATGCGTGAAGTGAGATATGTGGCCAAAATACATTCAGATCACATATGAAGGTGGGGCAAGATGAAGTTGAGCCTGGGGCTGTGGAAGGGAAGAGTGAGTAAAAAGTGAGTCCTCCTGATTAGCGTATCCTGCAGCAGAAGTTAACAGAAGCCGAAAGGCATAGTGATATGGAGGAAGTGAAGAACATTTTAGAATGTTCTCACATGGCCTTCCCAAAGAACAAGAGACCCAGCACAGATGGAGCCCACTGAGGCTGGCAGGGGGTCTGCTGGTGACCCCCATACCTTGAGATGTGTATCTGTCCAAGTGTGAGGGTAACTTACTCTCTAACTTTCTAAATAGCTATTCAGGTATTCTGAATAGCTCAGAATACAGGATTGCAGCAATCAATGGCTGGAAATCTAAACTAAAAAGAAATAGTCTTGGTTCTTCAAATGGAAGAATGAAATCAGTGCTTTAGATTCCTGGACCAGCATGAATACTATCACTAGGACCTTGTTATAAATGCAAATAGCTGGGCTCCATCCCGGATTTTCTGGATCTGAGACTTGGAGGTAGGGCCCAGCAACCTATGCTTTAACAAGTTCCCCAGGGACTTCTGACACCTGCTAAAAGTTTTGGAATTGCTGCCTTAGACAACTGTAATTGTCTGTGTGGGGAAGACTGAAATATTAATCAAGGCTTTATTTATAACTTTAATAAACCAGATTCTAGCTAAAGAAGAAACATATGTAAATCTATGCACTCACAGTTTCAGGATTTTAACTCAACTGGTGCTAAGTAATACATTGATAGTTAAACTAAACCAATGCTAAGGCTTCACTTTGTTGATATAAAACAAATCCTCTGGACTTATGCAAGAGTATAAAAGCATAATAAAGGTGACTGTTCTGTACAAATTTACAGTGCTTTATTTACCCATGCTGACACGTCAGTTGTAAATGTTTATAGCTCTTTAGAGACCGCATGAGAAAGCACACCGTTCTGCGTGACATAACAGTCATCAAGGCTCAAGAAATGCTGGCTGGCAGGGGCTGGGGGCTCATTGCAATAAAGCCAGTTGGGGCGGAGGGTGGGGGGAGGCTCGGGGCCAGGCCGTATTGATAAATATTTACAAGCAAATCACTGAAGAATGAGAGGGGGTCTATTATAGTCGAAAGGCGACAGGTCACTTTTGAATAGTGGCATCTGAAACTGGAAACAAATTTGTTGCTGAAATACAAATTGGAGGAAATTGCTTTTGTGGGAAAACATTTCCTCTCCTCAGTGGGTTTCTCTTTTGTGTTCTGCCTGTTCTACTCGTGGAATTTCAGAGGCAACTGGAATCTCCTGATAGGGGACTGGCTACTGTTCAAGCTCCACACTGTGGCCTTAAGAGAGGTGCCTTGCCCCCCGGGTCTGCTTTTTCCCATTAGAGATGGTTACTTTACCACCCAACTCGCAAGATCTTCAGTAAGAGCTCTGTAAGATTCAGTAAGAGATCTCTCTCTTAAGATCTGTTGTAAGATCTTCAGCTGATTCTTTCTAAACACAGAGCATCAGAAAAAAATTCAGCCTGATGAGTTCACGACAGTCCTCCCAATCTTCTCGTTCTCCCTTCATGATGAGCTCAAAGTTCTGAGGATTTTAAATCCTGTTTCTGACCTTGGTGAAGTCAGGAATATTTTTCATCACATAAGAGAGTTCGTGTCTCTGAAAAGTATGAACAACAGGAAACAAAGACAGCTGTCCTTTTCCTGAAATAATAATACTGAGCACAGGTCGGTACCTTGCACGGGGACTTCTGAAAAAACACCCACTGAGTTCACCTCCTTGGAAGTTATCATTCGAGGTCACTGGGGCAGAGCTTGGAGTGACATCTCAGAGTGAGGAGGAATGGGAAGGTGGGAGACCATTGTCTTCACCCACATATCCAGGGTGGTGACTGTCTGCAGGGGTAGACCATGTTCCACCATGGCAGTCAACGCCCTGGGGGACCTCAGCACACACACATGGAAGGTTGGGCTCTTTGAGGAGGGACAAGACGACAGAGTTTACTGCCCAGGGCTGACAGTGACATGTCATGTTGTTAGGAGATGGCAAGAGCCAGGGGCCCATCCTACACCAACATGGAGGTTGTAACCCCTTGAAGACTGTCCATCAGCTGTGGGTTGGAGAAGTGGGAAGGAGAGATTGATTTCCCCACCCTAGTCTAGGCTCACATTTCCACTTTGTCCTGGTTTCCAAAATTATGCAACCCACATGCACAGGACTAGTAAGTGACAGATTAACTTTGAATCCAAGTCTGTCTTACTTCAAGTATTAGTCACCCACCAGGCTCCTCTGTCTGTGGGATTTCCCAGGCAAGAATACTGAAGTGGGTAGACATTTCCTTTTCCAGGGGATCTTCCCAACCCAGGGATTGAGCCGAGGTTTCCTGCATTGCAGGCAGACTTTTTACCATCTGAGCCACCAGGGAAGACCTGCCTTACTCCAAAGCTCCCGCTTTTAACAACAGTTATATTTAAGGCATTGTATTGGATTCTAGAAAGTACATAGGTAAGAACAAATTGCAGTTCCTTACATTAGAGAGCTTAGAATGATGAACAAATTACAACCTCTGCCCATCACATAAAATATAGGTGGAAGAGGTAAAAGTAAGTAAAAAGCAATACAGTGTGGCAAAGGCAAGTAAATTCCCATGCTGTGTGACAAAAGCCCAGACATACATAAGTATAGGTACTGTGGAAGAATAGATGTGGGGGCGTCTGAGCTTTTGGAAGTCAGGGAAGGCTTCTTGGAAGAGTTGACTTGGTAGCTCTAATCTAACTGATAAAATGGATAAAACTAACTAGTATAAGGGGCAACAGAAACAAGGACTGGTGACATAGAGTGTGTCTGGGGAATACAAGTAGTTCAGTGTGTCTCCAGCTTGGAAATGAGATCTGGGTTTTGAGGAAAAGATGGTAAAAAAAAAAAAAAAGCTGGACACAGCATGAATGGCCCTAGAGAATGTCATACTGAATGAAGCGAATCACGTAGAGGAGAAGTGTTGTATGACATCCCTTACATGTGTAATCTAAAAAGAAATGATACAAATACACTTACAAAGCAGAAGAGACTCACAGACCGAGAAAATGAATTTATGGTTACCGGAGTGGGGGGCAGGAAGGGATAGTTAGGGAGTTGGGGATGGACATGGACACACTGCTATATTTAAAATGGATAACCAGAAAGGACTTATTGTACAGCATATGGAACTCTGCTCACCGTTGCGGCAGCCTGGATAAGAGGGGAGTTGGGGGGAGAATGGGTACATGCGTATGTATGGCTGAGTCCCATCACGGTCACTTGAAACGACTACATTGCTAATTGGCGACAGCTCAATGAAAATAGAAGGTTTAACGTTTGGAAACAAAAGAACAGCTGGACAAGTGGCAGTCACTGTTTGAAACAGAGGAAAGAGACTCACTGTGACATTTTTAGGAGGAAAATGATACAACAAGATTTACACCTGGAGGAAATCATTCTGATGATCAGGAAAGCAAACTGGATTCAGCTTCTATTTATCTGCCAGTCTCCAAATCCATGAGCCAGCCAGAAAGATGACCGAAGGAGAGCAGATCAATGATAACGTGAGGAAACAAAGAACAGTATCACTGGGAGACCTGAGAGTATGAGGAATTCATAAAGAGTAGAAAGTGTCAAGAAAATATACTTTCCTAAAGAAGCTGGAGCAGCTTTGGGGAACTCCTGAGTCAAAGGACCCAGAGAGGCAGCCTCACAGACCTCACCCAAGAGCTGTGATCAAGGCCTCTGAGACTTGGGTCCCGACCTGGTCCTTCCTCATTTGGGCAGCTGGTGAATAGTCACGGCGTGTTGGCCATGCTGAGCCAGTGGAGGTGGTCCCTGCAGCCAGGAAGATGGAGACCTTGACTCTCAAAGGGGCAGGACTCTTTCTCTTCCTGGCTTACTTCACTTAGCAAAACGCCTCCAGATTCATCCACACTGTTACAAAGGGATTTCTTTCTTTTTTTATGCCTGCATAATGTTTCTGTGTGTGTGTGTGTGTATTTATGGCTGAACAACATTTCACTGTACACACACACACACATGTATACATAGATACATCCTACATTTTCTTTATCTGCTCATCCCATTAAAGACAGATTGTTTCCATATCTAGGTTTTATGAACAATCCCACAATGAACATAGGGGTGCAGATATTTCTTCAAGATTCTGACTTCAATTCTTTCAGATATATATTCAACAGTGGGATTGCTAGATCTTATGGTAGTTCAATTTTTAATTTTTTTCTTTTTGAGGAACCACCATACTGCTTTTCATAATGACCGCAGTTAATTATATGATGTAGAGTACTTGAAAGTTGTTAAGATTATATCTTAAGCATTCTCATCACACACAAAAAAAGTGTTATAAAAAGGTAATAAAGTAAATAAATTTTTCGAAATTACAATGTTAACTATTGAGGTGATGGCTATGTTAATTATTTTGATCTTGGTAATCATTTTACAATGTACATGTATCAAATCATCACACCATACATTTTCAGTTCAGTTCAGTCGCTCAGTTGTGTCCCACTCTTTGAGACTCCATGAATTGCAGCACACAAGGCCTCCCTGTCCATCACCAACTCCTGGGGTTTACCCAAATTCATGTCCATTGAGTCAGTGATGCCATCCGGCCATCTCATCCTCTGTCGTCCCCTTCTCCTCCTGCCCCTGATCCCTCCCAGCATCAGAGTCTTTTCCAATGAGTCAACTCTTCTCATGAGATGGCCAAAGTACTGGAGTTTCAGCTTTAGCATCAGTCTTTCCAAAGAACACCCAGGACTGATCTCCTTCAGAATGGACTGGTTGGACATCCCTGCAGTCCAAGGAACTCTCAAGAGTCTTCTCCAACACCAAAGTTCAAAAGCATCAATTCTTTGGCGCTCAGCTTTCTTCAACTCTCAGTCCAACTCTCACTTCCATACGTGACCATTGGAAAAACCATAGCCTTGACTAGACGGACCTTTGTTGGCAAAGTAATATCTCTGCTTTTCAATATGCTATCTAGGTTGGTCATAACTTTCCTTCCAAGGAGTAAGCATCTTTTAGTTTCATGGCTGCAATCACCATCTGCAGTGATTTTGGAGCCCCCCAAAATAAAGTCTGACACTGTTTCCACTGTTTTCCCATCTATTTCCCGTGAAGTGATGGGACCGGATGCCATGATCTTCGTTTTCTGAATGTTGAGCTTTAAGCCAACTTTTTCACTCTCCTCTTTCACTTTCATCAAGAGGCTTTTTAGTTCCTCTTCACTTTCTACCATAAGGGTGGTGTCATCTGCATATCTGAGGTTNTGCCATGATCTTAGTTTTCTGAATGTTGAGCTTTAAGCCAACTTTTTCACTCTCCTCTTTCACTTTCATCAAGAGACTTTTAGTTCCTCTTCACTTTCTGCATATCTGAGGTTACTGATATTTCTCCCAGCAATCTTGATTCCAGCTTGTGCTTCCTCCAGCCCGGCATTTTTCATGATGTACTCTGCATATAAGTTAAATAAGCAGGGTGACGATATATAGCCTTGACGTACTCCTTTTCTTATTTGGAACCAGTCTGTTGTTCCATGTCCACTTCTAACTGTTGCTTCCTGACCTGCATATAGGTTTCTCAAGAAGAAGGTCAGGTGGTCTGGTATTCCCATCTCTTTCAGAATTTTCCACAGTTTACTGTGATCCACACAGTCAAAGGCTTTGGCATAGTCAATACAGCAGAAATAGATGTTTTTCTGGAACTCTCTTGCTTTTTCAATGATCCAGCGGATGTTGGCAATTTGATCTCTGGTTCCCCTGCCTTTGACCATGCGTTTACCTGTTTTTTAACTTTATAGAAATGGAATAGCACAGGATATATTCATGAGTGTTTGGTTTCCTTCACTCAATAATATTTGAGACAAGATTCACATTTATGAAAACATATAATGTTTCTGAAACAAGCTTACTCTGCACATTGATTGTTATTAATGCACCCCTCATATGAATATACCACAATATGCATTTCCCATTTTATTGTTAAAGGATATGCATGTGTATTTTAACATTTCTTGATTAAAATAAATCTTCCAATTAGTAGCATCTTACAGTCACTGTTGTTCAAGTGAAATGGTTTACATTTTCTCAGATGAG
This sequence comes from Cephalophus harveyi, assembly GCA_006410635.1. NCBI lineage: Eukaryota > Metazoa > Chordata > Mammalia > Artiodactyla > Bovidae > Cephalophus > Cephalophus harveyi. Next base: position 552,815 of record SJYT01037273.1, read on the forward strand.
TGAAATTTGCTGTTTATTCTTCATGGTATTAATAGGTAGTGCCAACTCCTTGATATTTCAATTAATAAGCAATTGCAGAGCAAATGAGGAGTCACAGTGCCCTAAAAGTTGTCTAAAACTATTGGGGCTTCCCTGATAGCTCAGTTGGTAAAGAATCCAACTGCCATGCAAGAGACCATGTTTGATTCCTGGGTTGGGAAGATCTCCTGCAGAAGGGATAGGCTATCTACTCCATTATTCTTGGGCTTCCCTTGTGGCTTAGCTGGTAAAGAATCCACCTGTAATGCGGGAGACCTGGGTTTGATCCCTAGGTTAATCCAACTGCCATGCAAGAGACCATGTTTGATTCCTGGGTTGGGAAGATCTCCTGCAGAAGGGATAGGCTATCTACTCCATTATTCTTGGGCTTCCCTTGTGGCTTAGCTGGTAAAGAATCCACCTGTAATGCGGGAGACCTGGGTTTGATCCCTAGGTTGGGAAGAACCCCTGGAGAAGGGAATGGCTACCATACCAGTACTCTGGCCTGGAGAATTCCATGGACTGTATAGTCCATGGTTTTCAAAGAGGTGGACACGACTGAGTGATTTTCACTTTCACTTTTTTCATTGTATAGAAAATGTCCTATTGAGCACGTTCATTAGAGTGAGAAGGTACTAGCATCAGAAGTTTCAAGATGTGTGTCAATGGGTTAGAAGAAAATACCAGATATAATAGTAGCACATTCTTTTAAGAAACTCTACATCAGCAATGCTCTTAATGGTACAGTATATTTTAAAGTAAATGACAAACTACAATGACTGTCAAAGGGGTTTGAAAAGCATTTTGGAAAAACTTTGGTAAGTTTATTTTTTGAATTTTTACATTATATGCATCATGGCATGATAAATAATAAAATATCTTCAAAAATGTCTAGAGAGATGATTCATTTCTATAAACTAAGATATTGTATAATAAATATAAAAATATTCTGTAATAGTTTAAAAAGGAGAATAATTTGGAATATTTAGAAAAAATTATACTTCACTTAATTTTTAAGTAAACAATATGATTATTATTTAAAAAATAAAACAACATGAAAATCTTTACTGGCCTTATTAGAGAAGGCCATATTTTAAAATATCTTATTTTATTTTTAAATATTTTTAAATATCACATTTTGACCCTGTATGTGAGACAGCAAAAGAGACACAAATGTGTAGAAAGGACTTTTGGACTCTGTGGGAGAGGGAGAGAGTGGGATGATTTGGGAGAATGGCATTGAAACATGTATACTATCATGTAAGAACGAAGCACAAGCCTATGTTCGATACAGGATACAGGATGCTTGGGGCTGGTGCCCGGGGATGATCCAGAGAGATGATGTGGGGTGGGAGGTGGGAGGGGGATTAGGGATTGGGAGCTAATATACACCCATGGTGGATTCACGTCAATGTATGGCAAAACAAATACGGTATTGTAAAGTAAAATAAAGTAAAAATAAAATCAAAAAGAAAATAAATAAAAATAAAATAAAATAAAATATCTTTTTATCATCTTCAAGTTGGTTTTTGGCACATATTAGAAGAGAATCTCATCTGGAAAACTTTAATTTTGTAAATACAGCATTTTATATAAATGTGTTAAATATTTTATTCTATTTTGTGTCTGTTGGCAGTAGATATAACTTTAATAAATTTTCCTGTGTTCAGGTTGAGCCCTGTAAAACTCTGAAATAAAGTATCTCCATTTTTTTTTTTTTTTTTTAAATAATCCTTGTGGTACAATAAGATGCTTGTTTCTAAGCAGCAGTGTTAAACAGCATAAGAGTAATTATTATTGACACATAATGTAATTACCAATAATGTATTGGGTTCAAATGAAGAGAAACATTTTAATCTTCACATGAAGCAATTGATGTGTTTAGCTCTCATTTGTGTTAATGGCAAGTATTCCCATGAATCTCAGTGTCAGCAGAAGAGAAATATACTCTAAAGAGCTCTCATTAGAAATTCAAGCTGTTTTATTTAGCAGAAAGAAGAACAGAACTCCCCAAGAAAGACCTATTTTTTTAAATGAAAAGCGATTTCTTTTCCATCAGGCATAAGCAAAGATCCCCTCCCTTCCAAAACGTCTTGTGTACTCTTTTCCCTTTAAGAGGACTTGATTCTTTTTCAGTTTCTTGTACAAAATGAAAATTCCCTCTGAAGAAATAAATCATCTGAGCAGAATTGTTCCCCAAAATGTGCTTGTTGAAGACTCTACAAAAAATGGATCTCCTACATATAAAGCAAAGAAGTGGCAGCACATTATCTCTAGATTCTAGCTTCCTTTTTTCCTCTGTGCTTGTTTTCTGGTGGAAATGAAAGAATAATTATGTTTCCCATATTCATATCACAACATGTAAAAGCACAGATATTAGAATAAAACTATAGCTTTCCAGATGTCCCTTTTGGTATAATATTTCCTGAAAACAAGATTTTATTCCAGGTATATTCTATTTCAAAAGCAAATCATTAAAAAAAATTTATTTATTTTCAGTTCAGCTCAATAGCTCAGTCATGTCCAACTCTTTGTGACCCCATCGACTGCAGCACGCCAGGCCTCCCTGTCCATTCCCAACTCCTGGAGGCTACCCAAACTCATGTCCGTTGAGTCAGTGATGCCATCCAACCATCTCATCCTAGGTCGTCCCCTTCTCCTCCCTCCTTCAATCCTTCCCAGCATCAGGGTCCTTTCAAATGAGTCAGCTCTTCGCATCAGGTAGCCAAAGTATTGGAGTTTCAGCTTCAACGTAAGTCCTTCCAATGAATATTCAGGACTTATCTCCTTTAGGATGGACTGGTTGGATCTCTTTGCAGTCCAAGGGACTCTCAAGAGTCTTCTCCAATTCCACAGTTCAAAAGCATCAGTTTTTTGGCATTCAGTTTTCTTTACAGTCCAGCTCTCACATCCATACATGACTACTGTAAAAAAATATAGATTTGACTAGATGGAACTTTGTTGATAAAGTAATGTCTCTGCTTTTTAATATGCTGTCTAGGTTGGTCATAGCTTTCCTTCCAAGGAGTTCAGTTCAGTTCAGTCACTCAGTCGTGTCCGACTCTTTGCCACCCCATGAATTGCAGCACACCAGGCCTCCTTGTCCATCACCAACTCACGGAGTTCACCCAAAGTCATGTCCATCAAGTTGGTGATGTCATCCAGCCATCTCATCCTCTTCATCCCTTTCTCCTCCTGCCCTCAATCCCTCCCAGCATCAGAGTCTTTTCCAGTGAGTCAACTCTTCACATGAGATGGCCAAAGTATTGGAGTTTCAGTTTTAGGATCATTCCTTCCAAAGAACACTCAGGACTGATCTCCTTCAGAATGGCCTGGTTGGATCTCCTTGCAGTCCAAGGGATTCTCAGAGTCTTTCTCCAACACCACAGTTCAAAAGCATCAATTCTTTGGTGCTCAGCTTTCTTCACAGTCCAACTTTCACATCAATACATGACCACAGGAAAAACCATAGCTTTGACTAGATGGACCTTTGTTGGCAAAGTAGTAAGCATCACTTAATTTCATGGCTGCAATCACCATCTGCAGTGATTTCGGAGCCCCCCGAAATAGTCTGCCACTGTTTCCATTGTTTCCCCATCTATTTGCCATGAAATGATGGGACCAGATGGCCTGATCTTAGTTTTATGAATGTTGAGTTCTAAGCCAACTTTTTCACCTCTCCCCTTTTACTTTCATCAAGAGGCTCTTTAGTTCTTCACTTTCTGCCATAAAGGTGGTGTCATCTACATATCTGAGATTATTGATTTCTCCCAGAAATATTAATTCCAGCTTGTGCTCTATCCAACCCAGCGTTTCTCATTATTTATTTTAATAGGAAGCTAATTACTTTACAATATTGTAGTGGTTTTTGCCATACATTGACATGAATCAGCCACTGGTGTACATGTGTCATAAATGTTTTAAGCCATATCCAAACTGACTTAATGTCTAATTCAAGCAAATATTTAAAATAAAACAGCTTGATTCATTTTAATTATTTAAGGTATTTTGAATAATATTCAAATATAAAGACAAACCAAAATTCATTTTTCGGAGATCCTTCAGGGAATCATTTTATGAATACATTAAAATTTGTAATGAATATTTTGTTTGCTTATAAGTAAAATAACAATACTTTGAAAGTATCCCCAAAGATTGGTGAAACTGGAAATATTAAGAAACAGAATACTGAAGAATATATTGGAAAATAATATTTAATATCTTGGGAAATATCTATGTCCCTTACTAAAGAAGACCAGCAGAGTACAAATTAATAATTAAAATAAGTCTTAAATATGTAGCACCAAGTATATGTATTTATATAATTCACTTTGGGGAAGAGGAGAAAGCTTGAAATACAATGAACTATTAAATGGTGGCATGCTGGGATCACAGCTGATCTCAGTTTTGCCTGCATGCATGTCTATACTGTACAAATCTTATAGAATTAATGCAAACTGCTACTGCAAGCATCAAAAGAATGTCTAAAATTATTTCGTGTAGGTAAAGTATTGCTGTTGTTCAGTTGCTAAGTCATGTCTGACTCTTTGTGACCCCATGGACTGTTGCCAGACAGGCTCCTCTGCCCATGGGATTTCCCAGGCAAGAATACTGAAGTGGGTTGCCATTCCCTTCTCCAGGGGATCTACCCAACACAGGAGTCAAACCCATGTCTCCTTCATTAGCAGGCAGATTCTTTATCAGTGAGCTACTAGAGAAGCCTGTAGGTAAAGTATACCTTCTGCAATATGTTTTACATATGTAATACAGTGGAGTAGCATATTTTTGTCAGATACAGTAGAAAAATGAACTTATCCCTTCTGAGATGATCACATTTTAATTAACGACCCTCAAATAGTATGGCAATATTATTGTTTTCCTTTTGAAATAAAAACTTACACTTAAAATAACATTATTCTCTATAAAATTATATATAATAATCCCCAAATATTTTAAAAGAAATGTAACCCTTCCAAAGCTCTGGAATACACCATACTGCTCATCTGTTTATGAAGTAGTGCAAATGGAAGGACAGAGATTAACTGATTCCCTCTGAGATTAGATAGTGAATTTTACTTGCAAGGATATCTTGTTTTCCTTCCATTTGAGAGATGTTTCAAGCTGATTAGTGAAACTACAATATCAATATAATACCTTCTGTCAGAAAGCTTGCTGAATCCTGTTTTTAAAGACTTAAATTGCAGTTCTTTATTAGCTTTGCCAGTCTGTTCTGACAGCGTGATACTAGAGTAGACATTCAAAATAATAATAATAATTAGAAGATACTTTCTGACCTTGGGTTGGCCAGAAGATTTCCTTATTTAAATTATGGATATTATACTTTTCAGAGAATTTGTTAAACATTTCTTTGAATTACATGGAAAAGCAAAAAATAGGAGTTTATGCTTATAATGATTACCATCCAGGGGCCAATTTTCTCATCTAATAAAAAATAAATTTTTTATTAAATCTGTATGTAATTACATGGTAACAAGAAAATGTGGGGCCATCAAAATTTTAAATGACTCTAATAACAACATATAACTGAATTTTGTAATTTTTCCAAAGGAAAGATTGTGATTCTGGATGAGGTGAGGGTGTGATGAATAGGAAAATTTCATGCAAAGTCAAATTCATTAATCATATGTTGGGAAAAAAGGCAGAGTTGCAGTAGAAATCTTCTGTACTTCAATAAAAGTACAGAACAAGATGAGGCTTCCCTGATGGCTCAGTGGTAAAGAAAGAACCCATTTGCCAGTGCAGGAGATTAGAGTCTGATCCCTGATCCAAGAAGATCCCCTAGAGAAGGGAATGGCAACCGACTCCAGTATTCTTGCCCAGAAAATCCCATGGACGTGAGAGCCTGGTGGGGTATAGTCCATGGTGTCACAAAGAGCTGGACATGATCTAGCAACTGAGCGTATTTCTCATTTAGCTCATGACCCTATGTGTAGAAGGAAATTAGCTTTCAAAAGTAAATCTTGTCATCCTCAATTTTTTTTTTTTAAGATGGAAGACTCTCTCTGTAAAATACAAATTCAGTGTTCCCAGGCAGAACTGACAGAGAATCTCCTTTTCATGGAGACTCTGAAGTAGAAAGATTTTTGACATAGTCCAATCAGTATACTCTCAACTAGTTCTGCTTATCTGAAATTAAAATATAGCAGGAGAGAAGAATAAAAGTTCTCAGGAATCCTGTAACTTTCACTGACTATCTTTTCTTGCATATAATCTACTCCCCAAGAACTGAGAAGAAGAATTCACAGGAGTAGCAGGATGAAAAGACAGCTCAAAGGAGGGGGGAAAAATCAATGGGGAAAAAAAAATCAATGTGAAAGTTGTAAAAGCTACACCAATTAGCTCTCTAATATATGGCCTTTTGAAGTGCCAAAGAGGATTTTTAAGTGGTGCTTTTTATTTTTATTCGAATGGACTCACTGCTAATGGTACGGAAGCAATCATGTGAAACCAAAAAGACAAAACCCCAAAAAGAGACTTCAGAAGCTAAAGAGGTATTTATAGTTTATATAATGGATCCTTTATAATCATATGCAGTTTTTCTTGCTTCTTGTGGGCCAACTTTCAGTGTATGTGAACATGTGACTCTCCAAGGTGTCTTAATCTCTTGAACAGGGAAAAACATCAGAATACAGGCCATAATTTGGATCATTTTCTGATATTCTGGAATATACTCATATTCTTTTACTCTAACACAGTATCAGTAAGGAGTTTAATTTTTCGATAAGAGTACTTTGGGTCACAGACATCATAAGAATGAAAACTTATTATTCTTCAAACTCCATTTAGGTTCTCTCATGTCTGATGAAGAGTATATATAAGCAGCTGAAAAAAAAAATAGTGTTTCTTATTCACTGTAAATCATACTCCCCTAATTAAACTCTTATTTACAAAGATGAAAAAGATGAAAAAATTATACTAGGGATAATAAAATATTGTCAGTATCTAAGTAATAACATTTATTTATATAGTCCTTACCATAGCCCAACACTGTTCTAAGTGTTTGCTACTTTGTCAATCCCTTTAATCCTTACAACCACCCTTTGAAGCAGGAAATATTGTTATTATCCTCATTTATGGATGAGGACGCAGTCACACAGGGAATCGATAACTGGCCCAGAGTCACATGAGTAAGTGACAAAATCATGTTTTATCTAGGCTGTTTGGCTCCGTGCTCTTAAGCATTCAGCCGCTTTTCAATGAAATGCCCTTTGATTGCTAAAAATCATAAGGATTTATTTCATTTAGGTTAGAATCACTAAAGTGGCATGCTGACAATTATGTGCCTCAAAAATCCATGGATTCTAAATCACTATATTGGAAATAACAGAATTGATTAAAATTAAAAAAAAATTCTTTGTGTTATTTACACTAAAAGTTTCACAGAAGTGACAGGAAGAGAGCAGGAATTAAATAATCACCTATTGAAGACATAATTAAATAGGGAAGTCCTGGTGTGAGTGGTGAAAACAAGAAAAGGGATGTTCTGTCCTTTTCCAAATTTGTACCACTGTTTCTCAACCTGAGAAGTAGTACAGATTACCTGGAGAGAAACATCTCTAAAACTTCGGTAGACTTCTCATGAGAAACCATGCAAGGAAGAAGACAATCATGCCAGCTATCTGAAGTGCCTAAAGAAAAACACGCCAACTTGGAATTCTATATCCATTCAAATTTTCCCTCAAAAATGAGAGAGAAATACTATCAAAAGCAGATTAAAAACTGAGTACTTTCATCACCAGCACATCTGCCTTGCAAGAAAGGATTTTAAAGTTTATTAGGCAGATGATATATGTCAGAAACTTTAATCTACACAAAGAAAATAGGAGTTAGAGAAGGCATAATTGAATGGAAATAGGATATTTTACTTTTCCTATTTTGAATTGATATAAAAGGTGGCTATTGTCTACAGTCATAATAATAAAGTATGGATGATTATTATATTGTATGGATAACTGAAATGGATGACAACAATAGAAAATGCGATGGGAAGGAAGATGGGAGAATTAGGGATTCTTTATTGTAAGGTACATGGACTATTTGTGAAGTGATACAGTATTTTTTAAAGGTAGACTTAAATTAGTTAATATATATATATATATTGTAAACTATAGGGGAAACAACTATATTTTTAAACTATATTTTATAGATTATTGATAAAGTAAAAACATACAAATGCACAAATGAAACCAAAGAATTAAGAAAAAGTAGGATTTGGATGGAAAAGCAAATACAAATGCAAAGAATAGAGTTACAAACATGGTAGTCATTAATAATTACATTATGAATTTCATGATATGGATATAAAAAGACAGACTATAAAAAGTGGATAAATAAACAATACCCAATTCTATGCTGTATAAGGAGCCACATTATTTTCAGACAATGAAGACATCAGAACAAGAACATTATCATTTACACAGCCAGCAAGGGAGTGTAAAAATATCTGAGACCAGATATTGAAAAGAGAAACAGAAAAAAATGCTAATGTAATTGAGCCTCAATATCCCTTTCTTAATAAGTAAATAGTGGGGGCTAAAAATCAGTAAAGTATAGATAGCTTGATACTATCAGATCAGTTCAGTTAAGTTCAGTTGATCAGTCGTGTCTGACTCTTTGCGACCCCATGAATCGCAGCACGCCAGGCCTCCCTGTCCAACACCAACTCCTGGAGTTCACGCAGACTCACGTCCATCAAGTCAGTGATGCCATCCAGGCATCTCATTGTTGG